>JADLZL010000865.1:0-392161 GCA_015844335.1 Chrysopogon serrulatus | reverse complement strand
GTTAAAAATATACCAACAAGCGTGAGGATTGATGTATGTAAGATTTTCGGTCCTGCATACATCGCGGTGGCTAAGTAAAGCGATTCGAATCATCGTTGCTCCACGATATGGGGAGACTTGACCAAGGCCAGCATCATAGTAATGATGAAAGTTGTTGAGACTGAGAAGTTTTAAAATCAAGCTACATGGCCGAGTAAGTGCTTGCATAGAGTAGGATAACCAAGATGAAAAAGTAAGGATCAACATTAGTCACTTTTTCCGTAAAGGTGTCTTTGATTCTGCTAAAGCCTTTACCTTGACTCCTATCAACCAAAGCATCCCGATTCTTCTCCACTCTTTTCTGCCTGTAAGTCCTCATGAGTACTTTTATACTGTGGGTTTGTTTGACCCCCGCTAGCGTGTACTAATAACTGTCGGCTAAGTTCGGCCATACCAGTGGGGCTTGGCATGATCGAATTTCTCCCACCTGAGGTGTACCCTGCAGGTGTTCTATATCTCCTTCTTACTTCCGCAAACTTAGTTAAGTGTTGTTTAAATCAAACTCGATCAAGGTTGCCGCTATCTTTGTAAATCTTCCGCTACCTGCTATGTATTTAAATAAAACAGATTGTGTTACTACAATATCTGTAAGAAGTCGATCTTGAGAATCGTGGTGTCATCGGGGTTTCAAATTCTGCCAGAGCTTTTGTTATGTGGTACGCAAGCATAGCCGATGCAGGTCTTAGGGACAATGTCAAAAGCCAGGGCCATATAATTTAGACGGTTCTGCCACACCCCGAGATTGGTTCCAAATTTCTTGAGCGTTGAAGGACCTTTAGTCCTGATTGGTAACACCATTCCGGACTAAAGGGCCTACATTAGTCCAGGTTGTTATTCCCAGCCCAAACTTGTTTGAGACACAAACCCGGACTAAAGGTACCTAGACTAAAGGTGCCTTCAGTGAATTTAAAAAAATTATCTTAACTTGTGTCATATGTGTGGTGGAGTTTAGATGGGAATGCATGTATAGAGACTAAAAAAATCAAGACCTTGAGCCTCCATTACGCAGTCCTGGTTCCCAAATTCAGGCTAAAGGGGATTGGGAACATGGACTGAAGCCTATTTCTCTACTAGTGATCTAGGCCCTAAGGGAAGCCATGAACCAAAACTATGGATGGTTTTCATAGCATTAGTGCTATACTAGATAAAAAGCAGTATGGGAGTTTTATGAGCGTGCTCTGATATTAATTAAGGAAGGCACACATTGACACCTAGCAAGGATTTTCTTTGTGCCCCGTTTGGATCCTTAGAATTGAATTCATTTTAGTAACCATAATTTAGATGCGTATTAATTAAGCTAATATGGTTTTATAACCGAGTTGAAGAGAGTGTTATAAGTTGTAAAGTAGAAATATAGCACGATGACCTATAGAATCAATTTTCATCTCTCATCTTATGAATTTGGGATAGGACTTATATGTGAATTTTACAAAGTGGTGAAATGTAAAATTCTAAGCCAATTAGCCTAGTTTATTAAGTAGATTTCAAACGAAAATTGACCTCGCAGAGGCAGGCCGTGTTTTTTTAAGAAAAAAAGATTACTCCAACATAAAACATACTGCGGTGCAAAAGAAAGAAACGCAACAAACTTTTTGTTCGGAGACTCCACAAACTTGTGTTGTGACTGGCGGTCACTAGGGCTTGGGCCGGGTGAGAAAGTGTTCATCTCCCACTCGACTCGACATGGTGGCAGATGGGCCGGGTGGCCATCGTTCAACAGCCCATGGCGGGAAGCTGGGCGCCCACTCGCCCTGTGCAGCTAGCTAAATGGGCGGTTCAAACTCGCAACAAAACTATGAAGTGACCCGGGCGGCCAAATTTGTCTTACTGGTTGTACACCTGGCAGCCTAACATTGCTCTGTAGTTCCCTCAAAAAAACAAACAAACAAACAAACAAACAAACATGATGCTCTGCAGTAACACAAACAAACATGATGCTGGTTTTCCATGTTCTAACTGGTTGTACATGGTGCTCTTTCATAAATGTATATACGACCTTCTGAATATTGACACAATACATAACTTTGACTTGTCTTGCATTTCACTACTCTACCATCCGTACCATGCTTTGCTTAGATTTCAAGAGCACTGATAATAATGGATAATGCGCTGGCACACTTCAGCCCAATCTCTGTGGCCACTAGGAAAATAAAGACACGCCTTGAAGAATAATGATACCTGCAGCTCCGAGACATGTTGCATCGAAGTGAAATGTCATAGGACCGAATGGAGATGAAACAGTTAAGGGGGTGTTTAATTCCCTTCCCAAAACTTTTTTGTATTTGATCATATCGAATGTTTGGATATTTGAATGTATATTAAATGTAGACTAAAAAATTTAATTAATTGCTTAAAAATTGATGTGATAATGTGAAAAAACTGGATTTCTTTGTTCGGCTCCTGTTTTTTGCAGACATGGAAGTCAATGATTTCGATAATATGATCCTCAGATTTGACATTGGTAAAAACCATTATCTTAATGTATCCACTGCTTAAGACTTTTAAATTTCAAAGACACAGACGACAGACCGATCAGATAGTCCTTGAGTTTGATACCGTTGTTTTTATGGCTTCTTCTCTTTTCAATTTGGCGTCCCCATGTCAAAAACTTTCTCCCATGAATCCGAAATTAAACATCTCTAAAGCGATGTTGAGCATACGCATAGTTTCTTTGACTGAATCGTACGTAAGCAGATGGTCATAGATATCAATAATTCCACCATAATGGTAATGCATAATAGCTGAGCTGATGGTGATATGGTTTATCAAAAACAACAATGGGGTACTGCAGAGCTACCTGTATGAATATTAACCGCTACTTCGATGATGATGTGACTGGCCTTCAAGGTCCACTGTACATATGGTCTTGACTTTTTTAATTCGAGAAAAATTATGATCAATCGTCACACTTGTCATGAGGTGTTATCTAGGTATGCACTATCAAAATACTATTTTTATGTTCATCAACTTAGTTTGGGATGATCTATCTGGGTCCAAACAAATTTTAACCCCCTTATACTGATGTGCACACTAACTGTTTTTTTCTGACATGGGATCGATTTGAATCTTGATAAGATCCGGAATCAAATTCTGGAATGTAAAACAGCATTTGATAGTATATGGACTTAGATGACACATGACTCAAATTTAAAGAATGGCAAATTTTTCGTCTTTTAATTTGTTAGATCAACAGTGCTTGCCTTATCAAATTTTGTACTTTTTAATTTGCCACGCACTTTGATAAATGGCTAACGCAAATAATGGCTGCTAACGCAAATGGCCCAATCAATCATGGATAGCATTGGACAACGACGCACACGGCAAAACACTTTAAAAACAAAAATTTCGCGCTGAGAACTTACACGTTGGCTGGCATTCGTCGTCCTACTCTTCCTACTTTTTTGCAGACATGGTGGTGGGTCTGGGGAATGCTTCACCTGTGTTCAATCAGTTAAGACTAAAATTGTTCTTCGAAAATTGTATTAGTCAACTCCGTTACGATAATGAAATGGCATATCCTGCAGTTGGTACATATAAAAATAAGAACATAAAAAGGCCATTTCATATTTCTCTTGAAAATTTGCATCCACTGTCTTACCAACCACCAACAAAATCACAACAAGTCTGGCCACACAGACGGCTGCCTGGCCGGTTCTTATCGATGACATGGTGCCTTAACGAGTGCCCCATATCTCGTTGTTGGTAGGACGGAGAAATCTTCGCTTAGCTTGTTCATGAAGTCAGGATTACAATTAATAAGGCTGCGTTTAGATGTAGAGGTAAAAAACCATTAAGGTGTTACATGAGGTATTATATAATATGTCTTATGGGGTTTTGAATATAAAAAAAACTAATTACAAAACACAAAGAAACTTTGAGATAAATTTTTTTAAGAATTAATCCTTATTAGCAAATGTTTATTGTGGCTTCTTATCAAATCATGAAAATTTGGCTTAAATGATCATCTCCAAAGTTATCGCAATGTATAATTAATTTTTTTAGTCTATATTAATACCCATGCATGTTAAACATTCTATATGATAGATAAAAAGTTCTTTATAAGGAAAAACAAGGCCTAAAGGTTTGCTCTGAACTTCATGCTGTTGAAGCACCATTGCATCAGTCAATTTCTTTGAATGGACTCTTAAATGTTAATGAAAAAAATAACTAATTATATAGTTTTATTGTAAATCACAAGAATCTTTTTGAGCCTTTGGGCCAATTGGACAATATTTGCCAAAAGATTACGATGTGCCATAATCTTTTAACATGACCCTAGACATTATCGCAAAAGTGACATCTCTCTCTCTTTCTCAAAACAACACACACACACACACACACATACACACATAGTCACATTTCAATTTTTGTTTGATGAAATTTTAACCGCTAAACCTTATGTTTGATTAAGATGATTGGTTGCTGGCCTTTACCATGCTTAAAGTTAGATATAATTTTGGCACTGTACATAAATTTAGGTCTTGACAGTTTTTAATTGGAAAAAACATTTATGATCAAAATATAAGGAGTACTCACACTTGTCATGAGGGTGTTGTCTAGGTATCGATTTGGAAAATACGGACATATGTTGGCTAAATGTTGGGAAGATCTATTCAAATTCAAAAAAAAAAAATAGGAACCTATCATTTTCAGCATGTAACCATCAAGATTAGATGTTTAAATAACACATGACAAGCAAAACAATTTTAAAAATAGTACCAGTAGAAATAAAATTTCAGCTTTCAGACAAAATCTATAAATATAAACGTTTGATCAGAGATAATATTTGTTGTGGACTGCATGTGTGAGATGATACAAAATTTTATTGTACCTCATTTATTTTTCTGAAAAACAGCCGGTTGACCACTGAAATTGAACAAGTCCCTTGAATTCATCATCGTACGCATCGAATGGAAAAAAAAAATATTTCCACGTTCGCTCTGCACGCGCTGGGCCTCTCTGGAATCCTCTTTTGGGTTAAAAAAAAAAAAAAAAAAAAAAAAAAGACGCCCTGATCCCTCCGCAACGCTGCCGCCCCACCCTCTCCTTCCTCTACCTCTCCTTCTCTCCCGACGCGGAGGCACCACGGGGCGCGCCTGCGGGGGCCACCCTTGGCGCGGCGGCTCTCCCTCTCCCTCGTCGCTTTCCCTCCCTCCCTCTTCCTCTCGACGCGATAGGGCGATGGCGGCCGGCCGCCGGCGCAAGCGGGCGCAGCTGCAGCTACGGCCGCCCTCCTCCTTTTCCCCATCGGGTCACCGTGACCGGACCCGCGCTGCCGGATCTGCGGACGACGGCACCGGCCTGCAGCGCAGCCCCGCCCGTCGACCAGCGCACCGGCGTTCCCGGGTCCAGGCCACGCCGCGCCGCGCCTCGGCGGCGGCTAAACTCGCGCCGGGCGAGCATTCCCGAAATGGCCGCCCCGCTCTCCCTTTCTCCTGCTTTGTCAAAAGCATGTTCGCTGTACCCGGTGACCGTTGGCAAAGGCAGTCTCAGATGCTCTCGCTTCCTGGCATTTTCTGATTTTGTCCTCACTGATTTCTCGCTATGTTGACTTGGATTCATGTTGTAGGGTTTGTCCTATAATACCTGTGTTCATCTCTGGAAGGACGACACCAATTGCCAGCTGCTGCCTCACTACCGGTGCTGCAAAATTCTCAAATCTCTCTCGACTCCAAAGGGGTGGTGATTTGCATGTTGATTGTTTGCTCAGAGGCTAGCAGAAAGTGATTGCATTGCTAATGCCTGCCATCTTATCCGACCACATTTGCAATAACTCATTTCCCTTGTCAATAGAGCACAAATTGATAAGTACATTTGGATTGCTGCAGCCATGTTCAAGTGCACTAATATTAAAAATAAGTAGACTACTTTGGAGTTTTATCATTATTTCGTTGAATATACATCTGGTGTACTGTTATTAAGATTTGGGAAAAAGAATCCTGCCTTTTTGTTGCTACAACAGAGATTTTATAAACCTTTAAAAAGAGCATGTTGGTTTGCAAGAAATGTCACTGGGAATGACTATATTTATACACTGATGCTATATAAGCCAAGTATCCACGAAAATATAATACGCCTGCACTGCTAAACTTTGGTTTACTGAACTAACGGGTGGTTAGACTGTATTCACGGCACTGCATTTGATTGCTTTTTCTTAACATCAGCTTTGTTACATTCTCAGAGCATCATCTTTGTTTGCTGCATGTTGCCCATTTAGAAACATGGGGATTTCATGAATGCCGCCGATGACTTCCCTAATTTTTTTTGGTTTGTTTACCCTTCAGCATGAATGTTAGACATCCCCTCTTATCACTTTTCCTTTTCTTATCCTTACAGTTTCAGTACTTATGGATACTGCTTCGATTTACATGGTGTTATCCTTTCCAGAGGAAAAAATACATTGTTTGCTGCACCTTTTCTAATGGCCCCTAATAAAGGTTTGCCATGCATAATGCCAATGAGTTATTCTCAGATTAGTTAATTAAAATTACATTGGCTATGAAACAATCCCATTGATTTTTCATTGTCTAACTTTTACATGTTACTTCATAGGCAGTGTTGTTTTCCTATTTTATATCATTGGCTTACAACTTTTCTGTGAAAACAGATATTTAACTTCGATAGCCAATAAGAACAGAGGTTTTCTGAGCTCAAACCTTGTATTAATATACATAAACTTTCATATGCCCATGCAATATAGGCCGGTGCCAACTGCCAACCTGCACCACTGGTAACACAACATGTCTGAACTAATTGAGCTTAATTATAAAACCCCCTCTTTAAACGGATGGATACAGTTTGTAAAGTATGACCCAACATTATATTTGTTAATGTTTTTGTACCTATCATGGCCAGTAGTACTTGCTTACAGCAATTGTGTCCATCATTAATTTGATGCTAAACTTTAGTTGTAGTTGTTGTGCAATCTGATTTCCAAATTTCCTTACCAGGTGATCTGGGCATGATTTGTATGTTTGATGCTGAAAGGAGGCTCCCAGGTCACGCCCTAAAGATCCTGCAAACCAGCATTTTGTCTCCTTTTTCAGATGTTAATCTTTTCTACGCTTGTTCCCATCTAAATTTGACCTATGCTATTTTAACACTTCATTCTAATGATACAAAAAATCGAGTTTTTGATATTTCTTTCTTCCATTAATTTGTGACCATCACATGAATGGAGAATTAACCTCCCTGTTAACCATAAAAATATTGGATCTAATTATATAATTTTTACTGCATAGGAATAAGTACAGACTGTATTTTTATTCTCTTTTCTTCTTCACATTTCTAAGCCGGATTTTCATTGATCTCCCTGTTAATTATATAATTTTGACTGCATAGGAATATACAGACTGTATTTTTATCTCTCTTTCTTTCACATTTCTAAGCTTCTATTTTCATTCTTGGTAGAAGTTAACCTTTCGCCATATTTTATATCCGCATCACAGCGAAAGTACATTTATTTGCTACGTTTTACTAGATTCTTCTTACTAGCATTAAAGGGTCATGCCTGCCTAGCTACCCGTTCCTCCTGTAAGGCAATTACCAAATTATTCTTCTGCAGCTCCTTCAATGCGGCAGCAGCAAACAAAAGCAACTACACTTTGTCTCCATGTCTCAATAAGACAGTATAAGTGGGAATACCACCCGCTTGATTGTCCGAGAGCACATATAGATCTTGTTTTTGAATGATGCAAAGGTGCATGCCAACTTTCTTGTGTACTCTCCCTTTTTTATATATCTAGACTTACCATCAATGTATTCTTCTTATAAAATGTATACAGGAATAGGCTGTGCCTGCAGTTTTTCAATTACTACTGTCCAGATTCCAATTGGAAGACCAAATATGTGAGTTCAGTTCACTAAACAATTTGACAAACAATTTGTGATTTGTCTTCTTAGCTTTCAGTTCCAATTCATCTTGTGGTTCTTACTAATTAAGAATAAGAAAAAAAAAAGAAAAAAAAAAATTCTTAAACTAATACAAAAATGCTTGCTGAGGTTGTTTCTAGAAATACTTAATTATTTATGGCACTTTGTGAGTACAATAAAAATCCTTTATTCTTGGGAATGCTCAGTTCTTTCTTTGGTTTCAGAGAAACACATCAACTGAATTTAGATTTACGGGTTACCTGATTACTTGGTTTCAGTCATCTTTTGGTGGGCATATGTTCACCTGCATTTGCATTGAAATGAGATTGTTTTCCTCCACTATGATATCTTATTCCAATATATGGTTGATTTGTACTCATGCAGACAGTTTTTGTAGCAGACATTTTGGCACATGGCCTCAAATAGGCTTAACTACATTTTGACCTTTGGCAGGACAGAGGATACGTTCCATATGCATACTTCCCGAAAGGAGTCCAACAAAGGACGGATCGGATGATTCATTGTTTCCCAAATGATACCATAGGGACCAAATGAAAATACAGATAACGCAATGTTTTTCTCCCATGTCAAATACCTGCATGTTAGCATCAAGGCTTGGATTACCAACATAACTGTTTGGTACAGCAAATTGGTTGTGTATATCCAGTTTTCTTACATTGAGTTTGCTCGTATGTTAAAATTTGAGTTTAGTTCACAAATTATTTGCTTGTAGTGCAACTATTAATCTATTATTAATCTATATTTGAGCATGTAATATTACGAACTACGCACCTGTTTATTTGACTGTTAACTCAGTGGTTCTGCATCGAAACATTGGGCCATATTTTTAACGGTGAACTTAATATATTGACAACGGCACAGAGGAAGGCAGAGCAGAGCACGGCGCTCGGCCGGCCTGCGGTGTCGCGCGTGCGTCACTAGAGAGCAATTGGACTTGCCGCACTTGGCCTCGCCATGCCCGGGACCTTGTGGTCACCGAAAGCTGCCGGCGGCGAGGCCGCAGAACAGAGGGACGGAGGAGTTGCTACAGGCTCTGCGTCCTCAGGCCCAATCTCTGTACCGTGTTCATAATGAATAAAACCTTTCCCAATTTAAAACAAAATCCTTGATTTCTGTATGCTCTTGAGTGGTTGTGATTGCGAAAATGGCTTTTACAAATCAAATTTGATCGCACCGGCAAATTTTCTAATTGGTTTTTTGCTTCAGCTAAAAAACCGTTTTTGCTTATAAGCCAATAATATTTTCTTCTCACAGAAAATCAGTCGTTTCTATGGTTGTTTTGGCTTATTAGCCAACTTATAAGTCCTTCTAAAGCTGCAGGGCTAGCTGTATGAATATTAACCGCTATTTCGAGGATGATGCGACTGTTCAAGAGCTGGCACTACTACTAATGCATATGATCTTGACTTTTTAATTCTATCGTTGGATCGGATCGGGTCAGTGTGCTCGCCTTGATCAGTGCCACGCACTTTATTTGGTATCTGGTTATGGAGCAATGGGTAACGCAAATGGCCCGGATCAATCATGGAAAGCATCGGACAGCGACGCACGCACACCTAGCGTTAAGAAACTGAAATGCAAGCGTCGCGCTGAGAACTCTACACGTAGGCAGGCAGGCAGGCAGGCATGCTGGTCGTGCTACTCTTCCGATCTTTTGGAGACAGTGGTACGGTGGTGGTGGTGGAAGGGGAGACCGGCCAGACCAAAACTCTCTCAATCATCAGTAGCTACTTGCGCCTAACTGCTTGTTCGAGAATTGTATTAGTCAACTCCATTACAATTATCAAATGGCATATCCTTGCAGTTATGCACATATAAAAAAAATAAGAACATGAAAAGGCGTATTATATTCCTCTTGAAAATAAGATCTGCATCGATGCACTGTCTAATAAAACCAACAAGAGTCCCACACGAGTCCAAGCCATTCATTATCGGTTGACATGGTGCGGAAGTAGTTGTGTGGCCTGTGGGCCAGCCCTAAGTGTAAGCAAGGCAGGTGCCAGTGGACGAGGAAAAGGTGTGTGGGTAAAACATTCAGGGGTGTACAGCTGCAGGAATAAGCGCTACTGCAGCCTGCAGCAGTGGCAGCAATGCAATACTTTTGATACAGAAGAATTAAGCCGTAGTTGCAACAACAGTTGTTTATTCTTGAGGCCTGTTCGATTAGCTATGAATGTGGCCAGGAATTGTTTCAGCTTATCAAAGATTATGGAAATTAGGAAAGCATTTCTTGTGGGAATTATTGCAGGCAAGCATTCCAGTCCAACCGAACGGATTTTTTGATGATCCTAGCTTTTATCTCTATTCGCGGAGTATATTCGTAGTTAACATTTAATACGTTCATAAGTAGGTCCACATTCGATGATAGAAGAAGATAAATCCACTCTAGCGTTATGAAAAAAGATGCAAAGGAAGAGCTGAGGTGAGTTGAGGATTGCTAAGCTAGCAATAGGCAAGCGAGCGCTAGACCAATTGGCTAGCTGCTAGCCATAGCGAGATGCACCCATGTGGCCTAAGTTCGATCCCTAACAGGGTTGAATTTGTTGGCCGGAGCGAAAAAAATCCTCTTGTCTTCATGTCCCACGCTAAAGCATAGGTTTAAAGCCAACCGATCAGTTTTAAGAGAGCTAGAGCAGGAGGTGATTGCTATACAACCGCTTGAAATACTAATCAAATTTGATCGCTCCAGCAATTTAATTAATTCTAGAATAGTGCACACCATCACATGCATGGAGAGGGATAGAGAGCTCGCGTGGACTAATTCTACAGCCCAACACAAGGTTCAGAGAGACCTAGCAGCTAGATGACACCGCCATTACAGCCATAGGAGGGAACCAAATATCAAAACTGAAGAGTTTAGCACCAAGAAGACACAGTAGTATCATTCCATGAAATTTTTATTTTATTGAAAAGGGAAGTTTTCTGAGTGAGACCATCGTTCAAATTTACAACTAACTTAATTTTACTCTTTGAATTTAATGATACGTAATAAACAAATAAAAGATTGATCTGGAGCACCGTAGAATATATATGATCCAAATGAAAATGACATATTCTCCATTATTCTTCCACATACGATTACCACATGTGTGCATTAATTCTATAACGTACGTCCAGTATAGGCTGCTGGTGCTGGAGTAGACATGTGTAGCGCAATAGGCGGAAGTAGGGGAACGAAAAGCTAGAAAACACACACACACACATGGTTAGCATGGGATCGTGGCGAAAGCGAAGCGATGAGGACGATGGCGCGGAGGAGATCCGAGGCGGCGCGGCGTGGCGGCAGCGGACGGCCGCGGGCCCCGGCGGGCCGGACGTGGAGCGCTTCTCCGTCACAAGCTAGGCCCGTGTCCCCGGCCACAACATGTGTGTGTTTTCTACGTGGTGCTCCCCCTTGTCTTGGCTGTGTTTAGGGAGTGTTTGTTCGATCTTCTAACTTTAGTCTCTATCCTATCGAATAATTAAACACATGTATAAAATATTAAATATAATCTAAAAAATAATTAATTGTATAGTTTATGAATATTTTATAAGATTAATTTTTTAAATCTAATTAGTTTATGATTTAATAATATTATACTACAAGATAAATATGTACTAATGATGGATTAATTATATTTGTCTCACGGTGTATTAATGGAATCTGTAGTTAGTTTTTTATTGATATCCGAACATCCTCTCTAATACCCCTCTAACCTTCCGATGTGACATCTCCTAAACTTTAGTCCCTTCATTCCTAGGGTTGACTAATAAAATTTTGTGATGTCGGAAGGATACTAATAAAAAATTATAGAACTTACGAGAAAACAACGAGACAAATTTTTTAAGTATAATTAATCTGTCATTAGCAAATATTTATTGTAGCATCATAGTGTTAAATCATAGACTAATTAGATTTAAAAGATTTATCTAACATTATCTATGTTTGTGTACAACAAAAACTGCTCCCACGTCGTCAGTACTGTTCACAGACACTGTACACCTCCCGTAAACAGTAACCGTTTCCGTGAACAGTATCAACCCGCAAAGAACAGTAACGGATTTCCGTGAACAGTATCAACCCGCAAAGAACAATAACAGATGTCATGAACAGACTGCCCGCTATAAACATTGCCACCCGTTACCTGTTACTTTCACAGTTCTTTTTAACCTGTTACTGTTCATACTTTTCCTTTTTTTTTTGTTTTTGGTTTTTTTTGCCCACCGTTTCCTCCTTACACAGTCTTACCCCGTGGCAACGCGCGGGGATACTGCTAGTTTCGTAAAGTTATCGTAATCTTTGTAATTAGTTATTTTTTAGTCTCTATTTAATAGTCAATGCGTGTGTCCAAACATTCAATGTGCTCCCTTCGTCTAAAACAGTAAGACGTTTTGAGTGTTCGTCTTATAAATTTGACTTGATTTATAAAATATATGTATAATACTTATATCTCTAAATAAATTTGTTAAAAAACTAGATTCAAAGATTTTTTAAATAATATTAATTATCATACTAATCGATGATATTTATTATTTATAAAATTACCAGCAGCTGATGCTGTACAATGTATTGAAAGGAGGAGCTAGAGCACCCGGAGCAGCACCAAACACAAACCGCTATTTCGATGATGACATGACTGTTCAAGACCTGGCCCTACTATATAATATATGATCTTGACTTTTTATTTCTGTTGGATCGATCAGTGCTCGCCTTGATCAAACTTGTACGTATCATTGATACTACCCTGCTGCCATCTGGTTCTGGGGCAATGGCTAACACAGTGGCCCAGATCAATCATGGAAAGCATCGGACAGCGACGCACACACCTACTAGCGTTAAGAAACAAAATTGCAAGTGTCGCGCTGAGAACTCTACACGTAGGCATGCATGCATGCTGGTCGTGCTACTCTTCCTATCTTTTGGAGACAGTGGTACGCTGGTAGTGGTGGAAGTGGAGACCGACCAGCTGACCAAAACTCTCCATCCGTTACGCCTAACTTAGCTTGTTCGAAAATTGTATTAGTCAACTCCATTACTACAATGATCAAATGGCACATCCTTGCTGTTATGTACATGTAAAAATAATAGAACATAAAAAGGCGCATTATATTCCTCTTGAAAAGATCTGCATCATGCACCGTCTAATAACCAACAGTAGTCTCTCCCACACGAGTCCACCCCATTCATGCATGGTACGGCGGTAGTTGTGGGCCTGCGGTGTACACTAGTACACAGATGATTTCTCTTGACGGCATAAAATTATTTGTACTGGCGGTTTTGAAAAATGGACGCCACTAGAAATCAAAAGGCGGGTCCCACAACTAGAACCGCCTGTGCAAATAGATTAGCACTGGCGGTTCAGTTAAGAGAACCGCCAGTGTAAATAGCTTCATTTACACTGGCGGTTTTCTTAAGGAACCGCCTGTGTAAATCGAGGCCAACACAGGCGGTTACTTAAGTGAATCGCCTGTACAAATGAGGCTATTTACACAGGCGGTTCTCTTAAGGAACCGTCTGTGTTGATTCTTTTACACAGGCGGTTCCTTAAGAGAACCGCCTCTGCTGATCCTGCTATATATACCCCTCCCTTCTTCCCCACCAGAACCGTAGCTCGCAGCCACCTTCCATTGGAAGCGATTTTGGAGGTCCAGATTTGATAAGAAACAAGGGAGAGAGGTTTTGATCTTCATTTCTTCGAAGGAGGTTGCTAAGAAAGGTTATTTATGTATCTCTTACGTCTTTTTAACCATTCATGCTCAAATCTAGCCAAAGTTTGGATTTAGGGTTTCACTTTAGAGAGAGAAGAGTAGATAGGTTTTTGCCATTTTTTTATCATTTTGGATTTAGGGTTTCACTTTGGATTTAGGGTTTCACTTTTGTATCTAGAATTTAGCCTTTAGAGTTACATTAATAAGTCTTTTTTAATTATTTAGTTATATTTAGTTCCACTAAGTAGTAGTAATTCTTTAGTGAAGGTTTTTTATAGGAATTGATGATTTAATTAATTACTATAGTTTTTTATTTAGTTATTATTTGGGTTAATTTAAGTATTGGTGATGCTTTAATTAGGGTTTCATTAGTTATTCTTTATTAGGGTTTTATCTATAAATTGATGCTTTAATTAATTAGTTTTATATAATTATTTAGTTGAGTACTAGTGATTAGGGTTTCATTAATTAGTCTTGCTTAAGTTATTAGAGTTTTATCCATAAATTGATGATTTAATTGATATAGATGGGTTTAGCTAGTTCTTTTAACTAATTTTACGGAGTAAACTATTTAATTTATCATTAAGATTAAATGTGGTAGTCTAGGTTTGTTTTTTAAATTTGTGTAGTTATTTCTTGAATGAGGTTACTGATTAGGTGTTTCATACATTCCTATCTCCAACAATTCTATATGTAATTTAGCCTCGAGGTGTACTAATTGAGAAATATAGAAGCAAGGGGTCATTTTCATCTATAATTCTCTGAAGGAGTTTGCTGATCATCTAAAGGTTAGTTAATAAATATCATAAAATATTTATATCTTCTTTTTAGTGATTACAATATTTAAATCTATTAAACTCTATCACGGGTAATGATGGATAGAGCATTCTGGATGTATAACTTACAAAGAGTAGATCCATCATACATACCTGAGGTCCATAGATTTATCGATGCTGCCAAAAATCATGCTTTGAGAACACAGAAGAAGCACATTTGTTGTCCTTGCATAAACTGCAGAAATCTTGTTGTTTTTGAAGACACAAAACCAATCATAGCTCATTTGGTATGCCAAGGATTTATGAAAGATTACTTGATTTGGACAAAGCATGGAGAGGGTAGCTCTGCAACGTATACAGCTGGAGACCCTGCGAACCTCGGTGCCAATGACCCAAATATGCTTGTTGACGATGTATGCCAGTTCGTACACGAGACGGAACACCATTGTCCCCAGCAGAGTGACACATGTTGTGCCCGATGTTCATGATGATGCAAATGTTGGAGGAACCGACGACAACAGAACTCAAGTGGAGGATGAAGACTCAGAATTCATTACTGCGGTATTGCGTCGTCATACGGATCCATCAATGTTTTCATGAAATGGATGGAGGCCTTAGAGCGAGCGGCAACAAATGAGCCATTGTACGATGAGAGTAAGGGTTGTACCAAAGAGTTCACGACATTACGATGCATTGCTTAAGTTATTGATGTTGAAAAAGCTAGGTATGGATGGTCCGATGCATTACGGTCGAAAAACAACTTTGATGTATATAATGTATGATGTAATTAAATTGTTAATGTGTATATATGTATATAATTGTATGATATAATTACTTTTATGTTGATATTCTCATAATTAAATAGTCTTTGTATTGATCATGGTAAGATAAAGAAAAAGAGGGAGAGAGGAGGGAGGAAGAGGAGGGGGACAGAGAGGAGGCAAGGAGGGAGGGCGCCAAAACAAAAAATAAAAATTCAAATGAATTTGGCGGGAAAAAATAATACAAGCGGTTCACTTAACAAACCGCCTATGGAAAAGCCATTTTCACAGGCGGTTCAATTAAGTGAACCGCCTGTGGAAATGGCATTTCCACAAGCGGTTCACTTAACAAACCGCCTGTGGAAATACATTTCCACTGGCGGTTTTCAAGCAACCGCCTGTGGAAATGTCATATTTTCACTGGCCTCCAGCACAGGCGGCTCCCCAAAACGCCTGTGGAAAGGCGTTGGGAACCGCCTATGTGGAGGTTCTGTGTACTAGTGGCAAGCAAGGCAAGGCACACACCTGTAGGAGTGCCAGTGGATGAGGTAAGTATTTTTTTTTTGTTTGGAAATGTGGATGAGGTAAGGTGTGAGTAAAACATTAGCAACTGAACACCGCTGATTCTACATTGTTTGTTGAGAAGAGCCAGCAACCGCTGTTGCTGAACAAACAAGAAACCGAACACACCAATCTGCTATGCCCGGCTACTTGTTTCTCGAGCAACAGCAGCTGCTGGCACTCTAAAAAACAATGTGGATTGTTGATGTTCGGCTGTAGGAATAAGTATTGCAGCAGCCTACAGCAAAATCAACAGCTATATATAATAATATTTCTGAGAGAGTAGAATTTTTAAGCCACACTTGCAACAACACAAGATACAGTACTTTTGAGAGAGAAGAATAAGCTGCAGTTGCACAGTTATTTATTTTTGTAGCCGTGATTTTATATATGTTCCTAGCTTTTATCTATTCGTGTGTGGCAGAACCTTCTAAATTATATGGCCCACAAGCATCTGACATTGTCCTTAAGAGCTCTGTCAGTTATACTTGTACACCACATAACCTAGAATGTTCTGTCGGGTGAAACCCCGATAAACCACAATTCCTCTATGATCGATACTTACAGAGACATCACAACATTACAACAGTTTTCATACAAAATACCAGAGTAGCGAAAGACTTACAATAACTTAATTTACAAACCATTTGTAAAACTTATACAAACCAGAGTATTATCATAATTACATAACAGCGAAAGTATCATTACTTAACTTTATTATAATCCACACAACGAAAGTGCCCTGCCCACGGGCCACTCAACCTACTCCTCATCAGACACTTCATCAACGACCGTCATGCAACAAGGGCCATAGCACTCTTGTTCGCACGGTCCACCTGCAACGGGGTTAAACAAACCTTGAGTACAAAAAGTACTCCGCAAGACTTACCCAACCAAAAATTGGGGAGAAGACTCAGGAATGCAGGCTAATAGAAATCAAGGTAAGGCTTTAGCAAGATCAAATGACACCTTTGCAAAAAGAGACTAAGCCAGTCCTTATTTTACTATAACAATCACTTGTCAAACATGTAACGAATTCAAAACTTTCCAGTCTCACAACTTCCATTATTACTACGATGCCGGGACTCAGATCAAGTCTCCCATATCGTGGAGCAACGACGATTCGAATCGCTTTATATACCCAGCTGGGGCTTTCTAGCCACACGATGTATGTTAGACCGAACATCTTACATTCATCAACTCACGCTTGTATTTCTCCTGCCAGAACGGGTCCTAGCCACGAGAGTACAGTACACCATCTCCCTACGCCGCGGTCCCCTTCCACGGTGGCCCCGTAGGATGGGTACACGCTACGGTCGTCCCGGTTATCCGTCCTCGTCATGGATAGTACAAGGGAGCTTACCGCCATTAGCATGCGACTAGTACTATCTAATAATCTCATGATCCCTGGGCCAAACAATGGACGGTCCTTAACCGACACAAGTGGACGACACTACAACAGGGCACTAGCCTATCCTGGTGCAAGTCACTCCACCGACGTCTCGATTTACTCATCATCATGTTCTTGTTGCGTACCCTTGACCCCGTCGGAACAAGGATACACAACAAGCAACATCAGGTTTTCATAACTTTCCTTCAGAGGATATTGTGATCACACTTTTGGAAAACAGTTTATCAAAACTCTACACTAGTAGCAAGGCTAAGCGTATACTAAGCATTTCGAAATCAAAACTGGTATCCAGGGTAATATATCAAGGTACGATAAATGCATCAAAGTAGGATATCACACGACTCCTAACAACTAATGCATCATATTAGGAACATAAAATATAAAAGACTTTCGAAATACAAGGAAGGGTTGGAATGCATCCGGGGCTTGCCTTGGGGCTCGACGAAGTTAGGATCAGCTACCCAATCACCGAGATCGGACCCAACCTTCTCACGATGATCACTTTCTTCGAAAACAGAAGTTGGATCGACTCCTTCAGACGGCACAACTACACGATTGAGATGCATGATTACAATGCAGTAATAAAAGGAGCATGCGCTAATGATGCAACGATTGTTAACCTATCTTGAGTACAACTTTCCTTCACAGTAAGGTTGTACTACTGAAGTATAACTAGCGTCGACGACGACGGACTAACGATGCGCAGTCAACATAAAATGCCGAAGGTCATTAGGGTTAATGACCTAGGGTCATCACTCAATCCTAAAATCAAGCAATCCTAATAGTGATTAAGGTCAATTACTAATTTATTAACTATTTTTACAGTTGTTGAAAGCCACTAATTAACTTGCTAATTGGAAATTAATCAAACCCTAATTAATCAATGGATTAGTTAATTAAACATTAATTAAAACAAGACATTAATTAAGCATAATACAAAAATTAGTCAAACCATGATCAAACTTCATAATTAAGATCATTATTATCTAATTAGCATGCAAAATAAATTTCATGATTTTTGGACTTATATTTTAATTATTAAAAATCATGGAAGTGACATTTATTAATTAAAAGAGCAATTTTAACTATAGCTAAAATTTACTGAAAATACAAAGTTAGTATTTTTTCTAGGTAGAGCATCACTCAAGGATTCTAGAACATATTTTTGTACATTTTTAATTGCCCAAAATAAATCATTATGAAAAAGTGAAAAACAGTATTTAAAAACCAAAAAGAAAAAGGAAAAACAAAACTTCCTCTCGCGGGCCACTTTGTGCGGCCTGAGCGGCCCGCTTCGCCCGCTCCAGCAGCAAAGACGTCTTGCGCCTGGCCTGCCTCTCCCTCTCCCCCCTCTCGACACAGGCGGGCCAGCCTTTTTTTTTAGATTTTTGCAAAGGTTTCATTTACGCCTAATCCATATCGAGTCTTTGTCGGCTTCTCCTCCTTCCTCTCTTCTCCGCTCACACAGGGGCGACGGCGGCGGTTGTCGGCCGTTCTTGCCAACGGCTTTCGGCGACCAACAGATTCCTCTCGACCGGCGACCCCACAAAGGTGCTATACGATTGTTGTCCGTCACTAGAGCGTCTTGCGCCACGGCCATGGCGGCTCGGCGGCGGCACGGCTCATCGGTGACGGACACCGGTGGCTTCTCCGGTGTAACCGACACCCTTGGCACACGCAGCTCATCAACACGAACTCAACCATCTAGCTATCGAACATCCAGACCCTAGTTAGCTTGCTAGACCATGGCGCAGCGGCATAAGCATGGCTTCGTCGGGCAGCGGTGTTCCGACCGGTACAAGGCACTGGGATTAAAATCGAAGGCAAGGTCGTCTCCAGAAGCTCACCGAGACTTCTAAACAAGGTGACGGCGAGGCTGGAACGAACGAAAAGATGAAAGTCAACGGCGACGGCGGTTGCGGCGACGTGAACCACGAGACTCGTCGGCGTTCCGGCGTGGCTGGTGGGGTTCTGCGTGAAACAACAAGCCGACGATAGACAGTGAGGTGAGGCAATGCTATCCATGCAGTTGGTTGAGATGGATACGCCCAGAGGAGTGTTGATCGCGGAAGGGAGACTCACGGCGGCGGTGGCGGCCGGAGAGGAAGAAGATGGCCACGTTCGGGCGATGCAGTGGATGTCAAGGGCTGGGACTTGATTCTCTGCAGTCGCAACAAAGTTGCGGAATTGCTTGCTAAAGCAATTGGACAGAGGAGGTGGGATGGTTGTGAATTTCGCGGGTGATGGAGATGACTGCCGGCGGTGAGCGAGGGAGAAAAAACATGACGACGGCGGCGACCGTTTGCTTATATAGGCAAAGAGATGGTCTACGTAGTGACTAGCGACTTCCGCGGACGGTGTCAAGGTGGACGGCAACGCGTGAAACCCGGGAAAGGGCGGAACGCCCACGGCGGCGGTCGGCCGGCATGGGCAGAGGAGAAAAACAAATTCCCCCCCACTAGAACTCTTGTAGCGGCCAGCTCATCCCGTTTTCTTTTCAAAATTACTCCCAAACTTTGTACTACACTCAAACATCTCCCAAAATATCAAGTGTGCAAAAATTTATGCTCTACAAATTTCATTTAAGAAATTTTGTCAGATTCCAAACAGTTTTTGAATTTGAATCTCAGATTTGAAAAGAGGGTAAGACCCTAACTTTTTGGGAATTCAAAATTACTTTTAAATTTTGAATAAAATATGAAAATCTCTAAAAATAAAAGTTGTTCCATTTTTTCAAGATCTACAACTTTCATTTAGTAAGTTTTTCATGAAACTAAATAATTTTTGAATTGAAGTTTAAAAATCAAAAGGGGACAAATCCCAATTTAAGGAACTTTTAAAATTACTTCAAATTTTATTCAAAAACTTGAAAAACTTTATATACCAAACTTGTAGAGCTCAAAGAGTTGTACAATCTGTATTTTTGAAGTTTTACTAAATTTTGAATATTTTGAGATGAAATTTAGAAAAAGGGCAAAAGGCTTTTGAATTTCAGCTTTTGAAAAGGATTTTCAAATTGGATCTTTGGGCAATTAATTAATGATGTTGTGATACTTTTCAAACCCAACCAATGACATATTTTCAAAGTACAAAGTTCATACTTTGAAATGGTGCCAATGGTTAACAACTTTTATTTAGAAAATGAATTATGGTTAGCTCATCAAAATTGAAAATGAAATTCATTTTCCAACACTTAGCCACTTGAGCTAGGGTTTGGGATTTGAATTCCAAACTCAAATTTGATTCTTCCTTGCACCTCATTTGACTTGTAAAACATGTTTGATGTGTAAGTCAAGGTTAGCCAAACACTTGCAAACATCAAGGTTGGTTTTAGTGGATTACTTTTATAAATCAATTTAAACATGGAGATAAAGTTTAAATGGTATTCATATGCACATATGATATAAAAGAGCGCAAACAACCCTAGAATTTAATAAACTCATTTTAATTGTTCACATTAGGGTTCTCTAATCATGAATGCTTATGCAATGATGATGATGACATGGCAGGTTTAGGTTAATGTAACACCAGAGGTATACCCGTGGATAAAATTTCATACTTACATCCACGTTAGACGATAGCAGAAGATAAATCCATGCTAGAGTTATGAAAAGAAAGATGCAGAGGAAGAGCTGAGGTAAGCAGAACACTATTGGAAACCAAAATTTCTCTGTTGGTGTGAAACCGACAGGAAAATACGAAATACCAACAAAAATAAAAAAATCAATTTTCCTGTCAGTCCACTAATTAACAACAAAATACCAACAGAACAAAAGCAATAGAGAAATAATTTTTTCATCGGTGAACAAATTTTTCCTATTGGTACGCCAATTTCTGTCAATTCGACATCGACAGAAAAATTGGTAGCCACCATCAGGAAAATTCTCGGCCCTAGGTTGGAAATATGAATCTACTATCAAAAGATTCCTTTTACAATCAAATAATACATTAGCTGATAGAAAATTTGAAATCCACACAAATCTGCAATTTAATTTCAAACATTTATATAGCAGCATAATTCATTTATCACATTACAAGGGGCAAAGATTGCTAGACATTGTAATGCTCTTTTATTTATTTCATTCATCTAAGAAAACACCACAGCCCACAACTGAGTTTACGTGAGAATGGATTGTACCTACAGTCACACAACATCCCGGCTCAGCAATTATAGCACACCATTTTTCTTTCTGTGGATTCCTTGCGCCCTCGTAGGCACAATAGCCAGCAAGGTTTAGGGTTTAGTGTTCAAATATATAGGCTCTATTGCTTTAACGTATCTGCTCTTGTTAATCCTTGATTTCTATAGGTATGCTCTTGCGTAGAGGTGATTGCTATAACCTCTTGAACAAATCAAATTGATCGCACCGGCCGGCAAGTTAATCCTAAAAAATAGTGCACACCATATCTCCCATACATGGGGAGACGGAGATCAAGGCTCCGTTCGGCTGGAAGATTTTGGCTGGAAGATAGAGAGGAGGACCAGCCGAAGACCAGCCTGACAAGAGAGCAAACAGCCGGCTGGTCTTCCAGCCGAACAGAGCCCAAGCTTGCAGCGACTAATTGTATCCCACAAGTTCACAGAGACCTAGCGAGATAACACCGCCACACAGTCATACAAGCTTGGAGTCGAGGAGCAAATATCAAAACGGAAGAGTTTAGCCTAGCACCCAGATGACACTATCATGCAAGTTGAAAAATTAAAAGTTGGAGATCATCTAAATGAGACCATCATCGTAAAGATTTACAAATCACATACTGTATAAATTTCACTCTGTCAATGATTTCATGATACGTGCGTAAATAAAAGATGTATCTGGAGCAGCCTAGAATATATAGAGTGTGTGTGTGTGTATATATGATCATCCAAATGAAAACGACATATATTTTCTCCATTAATTATTCTTCCACATAGTACCACATGCATATGTGTGTGTACTCCGTATATAGCTAGCTGTATAGGCTGCTGGTGCTGGAGTAGACATGTGTTGCGCATATAATCGGGCTGAAGAAGCAGGGGAACGAAAACACAGAGACACATGGTTGGCATGGGATCGTGGCGAAAGCGAAAGCGATGAGGACGACGTCGCGGAGGGGATCCGAGGCGCGCGGCGCGGCGTGGCGGCCTTGGACGGCCGCGGGCCCCCGGCGGGCCGGACGTGGAGCGCCTCTCCGTCACAAGGCCCGTGTCCCCACCACATGCAGTCGCCGTCGTCGTCGTCGCACCTGGCACTCACTCGCACACACAAAAGATCTGTCTTTGCTTTCGCTCCATCGCTGGTTTCGCGTGTAGGCACCTGTGGTGTCACGATATTGCGGATCGATCCATCGGCCCTGCGTCTACTATAGATTTTTTTTTTTTGACAGCGTTTTCCTTTTTTTTTTTTTTTTTTGTGACAGCGTCTACGTAGAGTAGACTCAAGCACGCACGCACGTAAAACCCCGGCACGTTGGCGTTTCGTTGCACGGTACGTTACGGCATGCATGCATGCATGTGTTGTGCCGCGTCATGTCACGTACGTGTGCCATGCAGCGCTAGCGTGTCGTCCCAGCCTGCACGTACACACGTACATCTTGGGCTTCCCCTTCTTGTCCCCGTGATCGAATTGCATTGCACTGGCCGATCAAGCGCCGTGCATGCATGCTTCGGATCCACGTGCGTGCACGTAAGACCATGGCCGGCGGCGGGCCGGCCGGTCGGCATGCATGCAAGTACTATACGTGCGCATGCATGGCAACCGCCGGGGCGGGGAGCACACGCACGGCACGGGAACGCACGAGGCAGCATATGAACAACAACTGCAATAACCACCCGCCGTTAACGACCGGCCGCGGCCGGCCGGTGGCGAGTCCCGGCCCGGCACGCAAATATCCCGGGACGGGAGCCGATGCGCGCGCCGGCCCGTCAAATTAAAGCCGGCGACGCGGCGAGCTCCGATTGGGCGCGGCGCCTGACCACCGCGCAGACGCCACTACGTGTCCCCGGCCGCACCTGACTGCAGCACCACAGCCACACACATGCAGCTCTCCTCGGACCGGGACGGGACGACGAACGACGCGCATGCAGGTAGCGCCGCGTGGCGACGCGAGCGCCCACTCCGCGGCCGCCACGTGGGCTTGCGACGGCCCGTACGGGCGCGACACGTCGTCCCCGCCTCGCCTTGCTCTGCCCATGCCCGTGCCCTGGTATATATACCGGGCCGTGCGCGCCATCTCTGGCTGTGGCACTACCAAATTCGATCGAATCAACAGGAGAGGTCTTGCTTGCTCCAAGAAAAAAAAAATCAACAGGAGAGGTCAGACGACGACGTCGTATATTTAAAAAGGCGTGGAGTGTTTTTCGGATTTTTTTATATATATACACGGCTGTACAACTGCCGATCCATCGCCGATTGAAGAGGAATTGAAGCTAAGAGAGGCTGCTGCATCCATATAAATTCCATTCCATGGCGGCGCTGGCAGAGATGGCGGCGGCGGCGGCAACGCCGACGACGAGCAGCAGGCCGGTGGAGGAGGTTGGGCGGATGTCGTCCATAGAGTGGGAGCCCAAGACGCTGACCCTCGACCAGATCAAGTTCGCAAGGGTAAGCAAGCAACCCAATATTATGAAAAATAGTTTACTGCATTATAACAAACATATTCTTTACATTGTTCATTTATATATGCACTAGGGATATCTTTAATTTTCGGGTCGTCCGTATGATTTGAGACTATTTTAACCCACCAGGAACTTGCATCTTTCTCGGCAATTTTCTTTTCTTTCTTTTTTCTTCCTTCTTCTTCTGCCATCTCATGATGAATTGATGATGAATTCTATTCCCGGCCCTGATGATAACTTAATGGGTGATCTAAAATTTCTTTTCTCACAAATCCAAAATTTTGCGCTAAGAGTATAATCACATTTAATTTCCTCTTGATTTGTAAATGCATCTTCGTGGCCCTCCATCGATCGTCCCTTTTTTTTGAATTTATATATTTTATTTCTTTCCAAATTACTATGATAACTAATAATAATAGTAAAATAATTCCAAAATAATTGGTGTCACTGTTCCTGAAATCCTATTCAATTAGGCAGTCCTTTCCACATGTTTAGGTGCCATTGCACCACTCCATCTTTCCCTGTGGTGACTCACCTACCTTCCTCCATCCACACAATATGATGCAGATCTTAATTAATGCCTAATTAATTAAAAGCCTTGGCTTAATTTGTAGTGCCTGTACATTTTAAGGGTACTGAAATAGAAGATATCGATGTATTCATAGGTGAATTAACCTCTGATCCTTCAACTTTCAAATCAAAACACCAGTTACATGCATGCATAGTACAAATTACATATATCCAAATATATATGTCACTTATATAGTTATTAAAAAGAGATCCATGCTTCATTTGTGTTATTTAATACTAACTAGTTACCGTCAGGTTAAAAATATGATGAGTATAAAATCTCTATACAGTAAAAAAAAGAGTTATACGCCATTTGTTTTATTTTATAATTTATACTAAAAACTTTTTTAGAGTGCCCTCTATCAGCCACATGCCATAAATTTTATTCTTTTATATTCTAGACTAGACTACCCGAAACATACTCCCTCTGTTTTAAAAATAAGTGTCGCCGTGGGATGTGTCTTACAAGTTTGACTTGATTTATAGAAAATATATGTAATATTTATATATTTAAATAATTTTTAAAAAAACTAGACTCAAAGATCTTTCCGATGATACTAATTATGATACTAATCGATGATATTTAATATTTATAAAAATTGCCGTTATTTGCTTCTCGAGAAAGTGAAGCGGCGAAAATCGCCGATATTTGTTTTACCGAGGAAGTCGAAGCGATAGATATTCTGGAACGGAGGGAGTATGACAACGGAGTAGAGTAGTAGCTACGATACGAAGGCGAGTGTAGCGTACTCATGCACGCATGATTGGCGTGCGACGTGTCGTCCATGACGTACGCGTCTCCGTCACGCAACCTGACTGTCGTACGTACTACGTGTACCCCATGCTCCCCGACTGGCCACACGTTAACAGGTGCAAGCAACTGTGACAGACAGAGACGTGCATGCCCGGCCGGCACAATTATTTAATGCCTACACTGTGCTGTTACAACACGTCGCAGATGGATGGACTATTCGTGTACCGCGACGACCCGACCTCTGCGTACATATATACATATTACACATATATATACATACGTACCCATCAGGTCGCATAACTTGTGACCGTGACGTCGTCTTATTTGCGTTCGTACCTTTTACACGTGTGTGTGTGTGTGTGTGTGTGTGTGTGTGTGTCTATATATATATATATATATATATATATATATATATATATATATATATATATATATATATATATATATACGTGTACGATACGTTCATACGTACGCGTGCTAACGTTAACAGCACCCGCACCACGTACGTACTCCTGTAGGTCTTGAACTAATAAATTTTTAAATAAATTAGAATAAATTAAGTAACAGTGAGTGTTACACGTGTTGCATGCAGGAGGCGGCGCTGTACGTGGTGAGCACCAAGACGGAGGAGGAGGCGATCCGGATCTTCATGGAGGGCCTCAAGCCCGTGCAGATGAGGACCGTGCGCAAGTCAAGCTCCATCGACTCCTCGTCGGACGACGACGTCGACCTCGGCTCCACCGGCGACTCAGCCGCCAGAGGCTGTTCCGGCGGCGGCGGGAGCAAAGGCGGCCGCCGTGGCCATCATCATGGTCGCCGGCGATCATCCATCGACGACAGGGACGTCGCTACGGCGCCGTTCTAGCTAGATAGCTAGTTAATTAGAGTCTACTGTGTAAGCTATTAGCTGCGTGCGTATTAGGAATAGTCTGGAGTCTACTGTACGTACGTGTCTTTTTACTTCTTTTTTGTTTCTCTTCTGGTCGCGCCTGTTTTTATTACTGCTTCCCTTTGGCTGGCCTGGTTTTGTTTAAAGGAGGAGGAGTTTGGCCCAGCTTTTTAGCGCGGCGAATTTTTGAGGCACAAGGCTCTCTTAATTAGTTAGTAGATATGCTCCTTCGCTTAGATTAGAATATATAATAGAAGAAAGCAGCTACCGGTGTACATTACAGCTTTTTAATTATCGTATCTTCTCAAACATCAACACTCTCCCTTCGCTATATGTTAATTAATTTGTCTATTTTTTGGGTGGGCGCTCCAGCTTTTTCTTCCCTTCGGTCTAGTAGTTTATAAAGCGTATACACACATAAATATTTTGAACCACATTAAGATTCAAACTTCACAATTTTCAGTCAGTAATTTAGCCAGCAATTTAACCTGTTGTAATACAAACTTTATATTGCTAGACTTATAATCAAATATACAGTCTAATGACCAGAACAACTACTCTCGATATACTCCCTCCGTCCCTTTTTAAGTGTCGTCGTGGGATGCGTGCCACAAGTTTGACTTGATTTATAGAAAATACGTGCAATATTTATATCTTCAAATAATTTTATTAAAAAACTAGATCCAAAGATCTTTCCGATGATACTAATTATGATACTAATCGATAATATTTATTATTTATTAAAATTGCCAGCATTTTCTTCTCGGGAAGCGAAGCGACAGTTATTTAGGGACGGAGGGAGTACAAGATTATTCCCCGGCAAAAAAAATTTACTCTTTTCGATTCCATATGTATTTTACTTTGGTTGCGAACATATTGTATATTGTCCAAATTCTTGTACACCGTAACATTTTTGAATCATTTTCTTTTTATTGTAAGGAATCCGTTTATCAATGATAATATTTACTGTATATGGTTCTACTAACACCTTTGTTGCATGGTGTCACCATCAAGCTACGAAGATAGGAAAAAGTTTTTAACTTCAGTAGTTGTGCAACCCTACTGGCCGGCTCTCTACTTTCCATTGGCCCGGCCCATTTCTTCTCAGACGGAGCTATTTTCAGCAGGCCGGTTTCAGCCTTTTCTCTGCCGTTCGCCCGCAAGCACGAACCGTGGGGCTTTAACTAGTAGGCCACTTTAAATACGTGCAATTCTAGAAAGGAGGACCACTGGAGTAATTCTCTCATTATTTTTAGTTCCAAAAACCTTCGATCGTATGGATCATTCTCGGAGCTAAACTGATTTTTATTTAGTCTCACAGTATAGATCCTGAAGTTAGAGCTATGCTAGATGGACTCTTGTGCTAAATACAAACTTTGTGGAACCTGAAGTTGTCTTGTAGTGCCAACCGTCAAGTTTGCAATTAGCAGATGAGCATTATTTTCATTCCCTTGTCACCATTGTCGTCGTAGCATGTCATGGTATACTGTACCACTCATGTGTGCCGTGCCAGTAATAATGTCACTGTCACTACCATATGTTTGCGTGGTGACAAAAAAAATGTCAGTATATATGTTTGTGTGGTGACAAAAAACTACCAATATTGTTCGATATTATCAGTACCACTTTTCTTTTAAAGAAAAAAATGGCATGATAAAGGTGAGTGTGCCTTTAGTTATGAATTCAGTCAGTTTGGTGGAGTTTTTGCAACAAACAAAAAACTAAGGTAACATTTGGATTCACAAGGATTTTAAGAATCTGGATAGAATTAAAAAAAAAAATCTTGAAATCCTAAATTTCATTGAAACACTCTAAAATTCTAAAAGATTCTATGACAAAGACGCTGAATTCAAGAAACATTATTTTTATCCACAATCCGGATTTTAAAATCCGATTCAAACATGCTCAGCTCATCAACCAGAAACACTGCGTTCTAAGCATGGACGCTTGCTGGCTCTAGTGAGCGTCTTCCTCCTCGCAGTGCTTGGTGTACTTGGCGGCGTCCAGCAGGGCGTCCGTCTCCCCCGGGCTGCTCGGCTTCACCTTGATCATCCACCCATCCTCGTAAGGGCTCGTATTGATCTGGATCATCATCATGGAGATTTTGCATTATATATTGTCAAGGGAGAGATTAATTAACTGCAAATAAAAAATAAGGTGATCGATCCAGGAGCTAGGGGCAAGCATGCATGCAGTAGCAGTACCAGGCCGGGCGTCTCTGACAGTTTGGAATTGACCTCGACGACCTCGCCGGAGATTGGGGAGTTGACATCGCTGGTGGCCTTCACACTCTCCACGTTGCCGAAGGATGCTCCCGCGGAGACCGTCGTGCCGGGCTCCGGCAGCTCCACGAACACCACCTCTCCAAGGTGGTCCTGCATGCAGTGACCAGCGAGTAATAAATCATGTGTTCAAACCATTTCAATTTTAATCATCCAATATCTACATATTTCTGAACATTGTGTGCGTGTGTGTGTTTGTGTGTGTTCAGTTCCAAATTAATACTGTGATATATAATTCTATATAAGGTTATATAATGAAATATTTGTCGATGCACCATAGAAAGTTTCTGAATAAAGACTGGAAACATGTAGAGGAAAGATTTCAGAAAAGACTGAGTGGTTGGAAGGGGAAAATCTTGTCGGTTGGAGGTAGACTTGTTCTTATCAACTCGGTCTTAAGTAGTCTTCCTATGTTTATAATGTCCATTTTTTAAATTGCCTAGAGGGGTTTTAAAAAAGTTGGACTATTTTCGATCAAAGTTTTTTTGGCAGAGTGATGAGCACAAGAAAAAATATAGGTTGACAAAATGGAAGATAGTGTGTACGCCGAAGGATCAAAGTGGTTTGGGTGTTTTAAATTTAGATATTCATAATAGATGCCTCCTAAGCAAATGGTTGTTTAAATTGTTAAATGGCGATGGTGTATGGCAACAGCTACTTAGAAATAAATATTTACGGCACAAAACCTTAACACAGGTTTAATCCATGCCTGGGGACTCTCAGTTTTGGACTGGCCTTATGAAGGTCAAGGATGAGTTTCTCTCGATGGGTAGGTTTGATCTAGGTGACGGGTCCCAGATTCGTTTTTGGGAGGACGCATGTATTACGTCACGGCCTCTAAAAATGATCTTTCCGGCATTATACAATATTGTTAGAAAGAAAAGTGCTTTTGTTCGGACTGTACTGTCGACGACTCCATTGAATGTAGCCTTCAGGAGATCTCTAGTGGGGAATAATCTGCAGGCATCACATAACGTGGTGCTTATGGTTGCACATGTTCATCTGTGCTTATGGTTGCACATGTTCATCTTTCAAATCAAAGAGATCACTTTAGGTGGGGGTTGCATCAAAATAGGGTTTTTTTCCGTAAGTTCGACGTATAGAGCATTATTGGACGCTCAGGCTGTACCATTTAATAATTTCATCTGGAAATTAAAGCTACCTCTCAAAATTAAAGTGTTTTTATGGTATTTGTACAAAGGTGTCATTTTAACAAAGGATAATTTAGCTAGATGACAATGGCAAGGAGACACGAAATGTTGCTTTTGTTGGTCCCAAGAATCTATACAACATTTACTTTTTGATTGTCATTATGTAAAATTCATGTGGAGAATTATACAAGTGTCTTTCAACTTAAATCCTCTAAATAGTGTACACAATATGTTTACAAGTTAGTTGGAAGGGTTCGATAGGGATCTTAAATCTCAAATTCTGGTGGGTGCGAGTGCAATTTGTTGGGCGCTTTGGTTTACCCGTAATGAGATTGTGTTTGACAGAGTCATAGCACCATCCTATTTGTAGGTTATTTTCAAAGCGATATACTGGACCAGATGTTGGTCACTATTTCAGAAGAAGGAGAATCGCCAAATAGTGAAGATGGGGTGCAGGACTATTGAGGCAGCCGCGCTACAAGTGTTTGCAAGACACGGCTGGGGATTTAGCAATATAATTGCTATTTAGTATTTCTTTTCATTGAACTTTTTTGGTGTCATGGTTCAAAACTTTATTTTCGAGATTCCTTGGATCGTTCTTCAGATTTTGTAATAATGACCAGCTATATGCATCAATCGATGCAGAAGCTGGGATATATTTAATATATTCCCTTTTCTAAAAGTATTATGCAATGTTTCTTGGAATTACTTGACAGACAACTGGATATATTGTCGCTAGCTAGTTTACTCATGACTCACCTGAGCATGGTCCGTGATGCCAACAGTGGCCACGCCGTCTCCTGTCTTGACCCATTCATGGGACTCAGTGTACTTCAACCCATCATGAGCTGCATGCACAAAACACCAAAATAACAAAAATACAAAGACTATTACTATCAATATATAAGACAGTAACCCGGCCAATGTTTGTTTCCCAGAAGAGGAGAGGACCAGAATTTAATCTTCGATTCTATATATACATATCTTGAGGTGGAGACGCTAGCTACCATACCAGTGGAGAAGAATCTGGAGATGGAGAAGGCCGGGGCAGCGGCAGCAGCCCCGGCTCCGGTGCCCGAGAGCTTGAGCGCATTGGCGGCTGATCTCGCCCACAGCCTCAGAGCCATCCTGCACTGCCAATGCCGGAAGAAGAGGAAGGTGTAGATCTGTTACTATTAGTAGCTAGTAGTAGTGAAGGAAAGCTAATCTGCTAGTAGTGGTTGAGCAGACAGTGGTGGTAGACTAGTGGGCGACGGGCAAAACGGTGAGAGGATTGGCAGATAGGGGATAGCTTTTCATTCTTTGGCTCAGGAAGAAAGGTGTGCAAGGATAGGGTTTCTATGGTTCCGGGGCGTGCGTAGCCTAGCCTCCTCAATATCTGTCCTTCTTTAGACCTCAGCCGTTAATTTCTTACCAAATGACCCGAAATCAGGGGTGGTTTTGGTTACTGAGGAGTCTGTAATCTCAACAGACAGACAATGATATTAGCGTCCCAAATGGGAGGTAAGAAGAGGATAGTAGGAGTTGCTACCGGTAGAGCAGTGTTACTACTACCGAGTAAAAAGCCCCATCACAGGCCGGGCAACGGCGGCATCCCCGACCACGGTCGTGCGTAATGCTGAGCTAGCGGTGGAGGCCCAGTCACGGACTTGACGGCGACGGCGGCCTAGCGGAGGCGGTCGATGTCGAGGAACCAAGATTGACGACATTTGACAACGCAACGTTGTGTTCCGCTGGCTGGATTTGTCTGGAACTGACTCACAGAACTAGCCGGCTGGAACTAGAAGCCAGAAGAAATCGGCTGATTTTCCAGCCGTTAGAACGCAGCCGAAGTTTCTGAATCCGAAGGGTTGGAATTGGCATTTTTCTATTGTGGGGCCTACCTTATTCTTTTTTTTTTTTTTTTTTTTTTTTTTTAAAGAGGGGCTTACCTTTATTCTGGATGTAGCTAGAAGTCAGGGGTGCAATGCATCACCGTATCACTCGTAGTACTATATTTGCTTTCATGTATTTATTTGGATTTGAATACGAATATGAACAGCTATGAAGAATGGAATACGGGATAGAAGTCAAGATCATAAATATGCTATTTAAGTATTCAGATACATCAGACATTAAATAATTAGACTTGGATACAGACAAATCTAAACTTCTCTAAATGGATTGGGACTCAAACGAAGTCGAAAAAAATATCCATATCATTTGCACCCTTGAATACATTGTGTGAGTGAAGGAATTACTACTACCGCGCACTTGTTTTTGGAGTCATGTTTTTAATTTTATAGTATTATTGTTCGTGCTAACGTTATGGATCACGTCAAGTACAGAGTTGATTCTATCAAAATTGAAGTACTTCTCTAAAGTGCTTTGTCGAAACTATTTTTCCATAGCACTGAACTGAGCATTGAAAGTTCAATGTTTTGTTAATAAGACAAGACATTGCGCATAAACTAACAGTTTTCAAAGTTGTCATGGATCTGTGCAATATGATTACAACTTTAAGCTTGCGTATAATTTGATTAATTGCTGAAGAAAGTCTATGAACCTTGACCATTTCAAATTCTAATACACCCTGTTTGAAAAATCATACATAGGTAGTGTGCCCACAGTGGTCGAACCAGGGTGCTGGCAGGGGCCATGCCCCCCCTCCAAAAAAAATGAATTTTTTGTACTATGGAAAAATAATTTTTCATCAAAAATTCAATTAGAATTCAATAGAAATTTAAATTTTCATCTAAAAATTTATTTTTTATCCAAAAATCAATGATACATCATAAAATTTCTCCTTTCACCTATTTATGATGTATCATCTATTACTTGGTCCCTCTTATTTAAGAGCGTTGGTTCTGCCATTATGTGCCCACAAAGTTGGGTTTGATTCTTATGCTAGTTGCATTGCATGATGATTCAATTGCAAAATCATCGTTTTAATCTTTCCATTAAGTATTATTTAATTTGTAATGTATGCAACAACTAAGTTAATCCCAAAGTTTAAGATGGCAAAAAAGGAGTTCAATAAATTTTTAAATACTTTTCCATTTTCTTGAGCTAAATCTAATTTTTGAAAGCTTCTAGGATATTTTGTGAGATATAATTATTTTATTTGGATTTGTTGTTCCCCAATATATGTATAATTTTTTATTAAGATTTTTGGAAGCTTAGAGACATTTTATGTGTTTAAAAACCTTATCAAGTATTTACTAGATTTTTTAAAACAAAAAATGATAAAATTGTCTCTAAATCCACTTCTTTTTTAATGGGTTTTCAAAACCACTTCCAATCCCGGTAGGAAGACACTTTAAATGGTTTTGCAATTCAAAGTATATAAGATTTCAAATGTGTAATCTTAGAAACTTGTTTCATATTTTTTGAGATCTATAAAATAGATTCCCTATGAATTTTCTAAGATTACACATTTGAGATCTTAAATTCCATATTTTTAGAAAATGTTTGGGTAGTTTTTTATGATTTATTTCTAAAAATTTTTAAAATTCTGTTTGGCCCTTTAAGTATTAACGTGGCGACATGCAGATCATGCGACGTGATGCCATGTCAAACTAAACCATTTTGAAAATCACTTAAAGGGAAAACAAACCAACCTGTTTCATCAATAGTTAAATTTTGGTAAAAAATTTAAAAAGCTAAAACACCGTTTCTAGTTTGAGAAGGAAAACCGGATTTATTTACAACAATAGTCGAGGGAGGTCAGAGAATTTGTTTGCAAAAATAATATTTTTCATGTAAAGGTAAAACCATTACGCGCAGACCTATGGTCACCTTATGTCCCGTTTGGTTCTAAGTTTAGAGAAGCTACTGACTATTTAGTAGCCTCCAAGTAGCTCTAAATAAACCAACACCTAAAAAAAGTCTTTTAAAAAAGGCTTTTTAGGGATACTACACTCAAAAGACATTTTATACTTATCTTTGGCCAGTCTCAATGGGGTTTCATGAGATGTTTTATACACATTAAATATAGTGACACATTAGCAAAAAGAGAATCTTTGCATGAAATTAGAAGGAGAGAAGGTAAAAGTTTCGTGGGGATGAAACTTATTGGCGTTGTTTCCAACGTCTTGGAAACCCCACGAAACATCCACTGAGGCCCATGGATCGTTTCATGGCGAGAGCTGCTGGCCGCGGTAATGCTCCACCGAGCATGGGCGACCTTTGCCGGACGCGAGGCCGTCTGCGCCGCGAGGCTTCTAGAGGAGCCCGTCACAGCTCGAGGACGAGGACCGCTGGCCGCGGCTGCTAGCTCCACCGGGCGGCGCGGTCATGAGCTGCCCCCGTTGCAAGATGCCTTAAGTCTGCCACGAGGATGTCCGGCTGCCGTCGCAAGGCTTCTGGAGGAGCCTGTCGCACAGCTCGACAACAAGGACCGCCGGCCGCGGCAAGCACCACCGGGAGGCGTGGTCGCGAGCTGCCCCGCCGCGAGACGCCTTGAGTCCGCTGTGAGGCCGTCCGCCCATCGTCACGAGTTCGAAGGTGCTGCAGGCGGCGGCCGTCCTGCAAGGCGCCGACGAGGGCCGAAGGTGCTGCAGATGGATGGCCGTGAGCTGCTGCTCCTGTGCGGACGCCGAGATGGCCGAAGGTGCTGTAGCCGGACGGCCGCTGCTCCTCCTGACGACGGAGCATTGCCACAGCTGGCCAGGTTCAAGATGTACAACTGCACGGCCTGGTGTGTCACCAGGGCCGTCCCAGAGAAATTCAAGGCCCTGTACGAAACTAGAAAATGAGGCCTACTAGCCTAGAAAAAATAGGGCTATATGTATAGCGGCTGGCCAACAAGTTCGTCACTACCAGACTCGCTATTGCCGTCAGTTCGTCACGCTTGGTCGCTCGCGATACGCGGCCAGCGGGGATAGGGCACCAGGCGATGGCGGCGGCAGGAGGCGTGGAGACCTACTGCAAGTTGGGTGGGATCGCAAAACAAAACGACGCTCACTGTCTAGCGGCCGGTCAACAAGTCATTGTTTATTGGGCTAAACTGCTCTGGTGCTGTGCATGCTGCCGTAATTGGCTTGCTAATGGGCCAAAGGGCCAAGTTTATGTTGTGCTTATCTATCTATTATGTATAAAGAACTATATACTTGGAGGCCTACGGGATTTGGAGGCCCTGCGCCGTCGCTCCTCCTGCACATGCTCAGGGGCGGCCCTGGTGTCACCGTGAACATAGAGGCCAATACGCACTACGTGAAAAAGGGTTTGTAGGAATGGTGGCTTTTTTTTAGGGGCGGCTGGTGTTAGAGGTGCCCCTACAGTGAATGTGCTTGGGCCCCAGTAACCAAACCGTCCCTACAAATAGCACAGTAGGGGCGGCTGAATTTTCCAACCGCCCTTACAAATAATGTCATTTGTAGGGGCGGCTCAATCACCACCCCGCCCACGATATTCCCATTTGTAGGGGCGGCCGGTGATTGAGCCGCCCCTACAAATGACCTATAGGTATATACCAGCAGCCACCTTCTTCCTTCTTGGGTCACTCACTCCAACCCGTGAAAAAAAGGTTGGGAGGCCTTGGGCTCCTCCCAAAAATTGGTCTACTAAGAGGGAGAGGTTTTGCTCTCAAATACTTTGGTGGAGAGGTCGTAGAAGGTAAGAAAAGACTATTCCAACCATTTATTTAAAGTTTTAATGGTTGGTTAGTGAGTAATCCTAGATTCGCTTTTCTATCTCTTCCATGGAGCTTGAGCTTTGTATGAAGCAAAGTAGACCCTAGTTTTGAAGCTATTAGCATCAATTAGTTAGAGAAATGAGTTTGGACCGTTTATTGGTCGATCTTGCTTGATTTTGGTAGAGAGAATAAACCTAGGTTTAAGGTATGTGCTCATGTAGATCTAGTTCTAGATCTAGGATTTATTTTTTCTTTTTTCAATTTTTCCCCTAGTTTTCTTTTTTTTAATTTCTTTTCCATAAAATTAGAATAGAGTTAGCACGAAACTCCTTGAACAAAATATTTAATGTTGGTAATTGTTGATTTCTAATATCATTTATTTTGACCAATTAATATTATTTAAAATAATTATGCATGAATGGTAAATTAATTAGAGATTTAATAGTGTAAATTAGGTCAATTAATTAGAACATGTATTAGTGCAACTTACTTGAGTTTAGTGCAGATTAATTATCCTAGTATCATGTATGTTTCATTTCATCTTGTTCTTGAAATATGATTTTCTTTTTTTTTATTTCGTAATTTATGTTGTGTAGGTAGTGGTTCAAATATTATTTTCTAGTATTTATTGTCTTTGTAGTTGTTTAAGTTAACCATTTACTATATTTTGAAATATTTATGCTTTAATATACAATTAATTAGTTATCATGGTACTAGGTCAATAGTATGTAATATTTATTATTAAGAAACTAATTATTAATTTGATTCATTTTGTGTATTTTCTTTGTTTTTTGTTTTTAAAAGATTGATTACAGGAACTCTTGGATGTATGGTTCAAAAAGATTCAGGGTAGATTTTCGTGAAGAGGTGGATAAATTTATCAAAACCGCAGAGAAGCATGCGGCGACATTGACAGAATAATAAGGATACAATTATCTGTCCCCTCGCAAAGATTGCAAGAACCGGGCGGCATTTGCGGATGTGAGTACCATTAGAGACCACCTTATTTTTGTGAGGATTTGTTTTTGCACTACTTAGTTTGGATTCATCATGGTGAAACAATGGTTGGTGATGACAACGATGATGTTCTAGAAGTTGATGACAACGATGATGTTATAGAAGATGATGATGAAAGCCTTGAATTACTGTTCCAATACTCAAATGAGGTCGCTGAACAAATGGATCATGACTTAGGCAATGAACAAGGTGGTGGTGATGCTGGTGAGGGTCAAGCACGTCAGGGGGATGAAGATGATGTTGACAATTTGGAGCACATGCTTCGGGCATTTGGACCCAAAATTCTAAAGAACAAGAAAGGTTTAGAAAACCTAGAAATAGTGACAAAAGCATCGAAGGATACTGTTTATGGTGTTGAAAAGGGTTGTCCGACACACTGGACACTGCTACGTTTTGTGCTTGAACTACTCATTTTAAAGGCTAAGTACGGCTGGTCAGATTGTAGTTTCAATGATCTTTTGCATCTCCTAGCATGGTTGCTGCCACAGCCGAACTTGGTTCCCACCAACACATACCAAGCCAAGAAGGTGATAAGTCCATTGACAATGGGTGTTGAAAAAATCCATGCATACCCCAATCATTGTATCTTTTTCACGGTGAAACATTTAAGGACCTAGATAAATGTCTACGGTGTGGGGCTAGCCGTTATAAGAACAACGACATTTACAATGGGGATGAAGCCTCATCAGGGAACAAGAGGAAGAAAGGTGGTAGAAAGGTGGTACAAGATTCTCATCCGCCATGTGAGGGCACTCCATTAGGCATCGATTCGAAGCAAAGAAGAATTCCAGCCTTGGTGATGTGGTACATGCCCGTGACTGACCCCTTAAGGCGTATGTTTCTGAACCCTAAGGAAGCCGCACTTATGACGTGGTGGGATGATGAGCGCAAGGTGCATGATGATAATATTGCACACTCAGCTGATTGTACTCAGTGGCAAGCATTCAATGAGAAGCACAAATATTTCAGTCTGGATCCAAGGAATGTACAGTTTGGCTTGAGCACCGATGGAATGAATCCCTTCAATGAGAGGATGAGCAACCATAGCACATGGCCGGTGATTTTGACCATGTACAATATCCCGACATATTTGTGTCAGAAGAGAAAGTACCTTCTCCTCACTATTCTTATTTCTGGCCCTAAACAACCAGGAATTGATATAGATGTGTTCTTGGAGCCACTAATGCAAGAAATGGAGAGGCTATAGAGGTATGGGGAGCCGATGTATAATGCGTTCTGATAGGAGAACTTCATATGCAGAGCAATAATATTTGTTACTACTAATGATTATCCCGCATTGTTTGCCTTGTCTGGACAGATCAAAGGAAAGATAGGATGCTTAGTTTATTTGGATGGTACTAAATGGGTGTACTTACAGGGATCCAAGAAGGTTGTTTATGCAAGGAACCGGCGTTTCTTGAAGATAGGTCATAAGTACCGCAGCAAATTGTACTTAAGATACTATGGCAACACCGTAGAGAATGAAGGCCCACCGGAGAGATGTCATAATGGACAACTTGTGTACAAAATGGTGAAAAACATACGCATCTCCTATGGAAAGAAGAATCCAGATGGAACCAATAGAGATAGAAGTACACCTCCTATCAAAGGCGTACCTTTTAAGAAACAATCGATCTTCTTTCAATATCTGCCTTATTGGTCAGACTTGGAGGTCGCCCATGCCATTGATGCGATGTATGTTCAGAAGAATATCTTTGAGAGTCTCATGGCTACCTTGATGGACACCGGCAAGTCAAAGGATGGTTTGAAATCACGAAAAGACATGGTGCAGCTGAAAGTGATGCCTGAGCTTCACCCAATACTTCAGGATAATGGAAAATACACTCTGCCCGCGGCTAGCTTCAACCTAACTCCAGATGAGAGGAGAGCTATATGCACTTTCATTAGTGAGCTCAAAGTCTCGACTGGGTTCTCAGCAAACCCGAAGAAGCTAGTGTCGATGAAGGACCTATCATTTACACACTGCAAGGCTCATGACTGTCATGTGATGCTGACAGTGTTCCTACCAATTGCAATTAGGGCTATAAAGCCAGAGCTCTTAAAGATGGCCATCACCCGCATGTGCTACTTGTTGACGGTGGATAACGTCAACCTTTATTAGAACTTTAGACATGAAAGGATACATGAATACACACTAGTCTAGAGTTTTAAGTTTTAACTGACAATTTCCACGAGTTTTGCATATTTTGTATTTCCTAGGGATTATTCCAGAAAAGCATAACAGAGGGATTAGAATGCATAATTATCACGAAACTTATCCGCATCGGCAAACATCGTCATCAGGCTCAGGAAACATCTAGAAGACACCCGAAGCAGCGGGACCCATAGGGGCCTCTAGGTGGGGCCAGCTGGCTATTGACACTTCTTAACGTCGCTACCAAAAATAGAGATAAATCCCTATCCCCGGCAACGGCGCCAAAAAGCGTGTTAATATCTGTTAACGCCCACTGAATGATCCGCAAGCGCACGGATACCGTTGTAGCTTTATCCCAGAAGTATTCCAGGTTTTGTTCCACTGAGAAACGTGTGAGATCAACTACGGTCTGACTTAACTAGGGGTAGCAGTAAGGTGAAGATAGATACTAGATTAAGATAGAACTAGGGTAGAACTAGGGCGACAATTAATGTGGTTGAGAGCAGCAATCAAGGTTGATGATAGTAGGAGAGTAGAGAGGATAACTATGGTTCTCTTCTTCTAACTTGAGCAAGCCTATGTCTCTATTGCTAACTGGGGACATTACATAAGGAGAGACACCGACATAGGATGTTGATCTCCTTAGCAACCGCGTCCTACTTGGCCTGTAAACGGGATAGTGGGATACATAGGATTCAACGGAATAAAGTCACCTCCGCGAGCTACCACCAAATCCAGAATGCAGGGTGCATCCACGATTATCCTAAGCCTAAGCACCATGCTTACACCTAGGACAATACTCTAATCCCTCTAGAACAGGAATAAAGCACTCAAAGAGAGTCGTGATCCAGATAAACAATAAAGGCATAGAACTTACTCGCATTAGAAGTTGATCACCAGAGGCATCCCAGGAGCAAGCTCAAGTAGAGCTTGATCCTGCCAAGGTACAAGCCGTAGAGAGGGCACCGATAGGCCAGCACCTCCTCCTAACTCTTCCCTCACTCTCCATCTCACTATTATCTAAAGACTAGATCCTAGAGAGGACTAATCTTCTCTTGATGGCTGGCCCCAGAGAGGTTATTCATTCAAGGGATACCTCTCAATTAGGGTTTGAGAGAATTACAAATGAATGTGTGATGCCCTGGGGGGTCCTGCCCTCCTTTTATAGCCCGGTGGGATGAACGTGAGCCCTTGGATCAAACCGACTTTGGCGGACGGCTAAGATTGAAACCCTAAGGCGGTGGAGCACGTGGGCCAAAGCTGGGCCCGATTGGGCACTGTAGCAGACCGGCCGGTCTGGGGTGGGACCGGCCGGTCCCACTCCGGGCCCGTTCACGGTCCGCTTCGCCGTGGTGTCTTCTTGCGCCTTCTGGAGTCTTCTAGTGCAGCCCCCGCGGTGGAATTCGTACCTTTTCATCTGGAACTCAAAAAATGGCAAATGATATGTCTGTTTCGATCGTCTCGACGAGCTCTTCGCAATGGTGCATTCCAATTTATCATTTGAGGTGCTTGTATTCTGTCGTGTTGGTCCTTTTTGATAGCTTTTCTGATGTGTACCTACAGAGACAAGGATTCACCAAAACTCGTGGAATTCCGTTAGTGTAAACCCTAAGTCTATGTTGGTGATCGCCAATATGCCTCTTTCAGGAGTTAGTTGATGGGTAAATTTGATCATTAATAGCCGTCAACAACACCCCCACACTTAACCTTTGCTCGTCCCATAGCAAAGCTAAGCTCAGAAAGCTTATCAAAAGATATGTATAAGTTTAAGCATTGTAACCATCTCGATGTAATTCCTCAGAAGTATACCTGCATTCAGACAAAAAATTCTCCTCTAAGCTTAAGCAATAACTGAGCTGACTTTCAAACTTACTCATGTTACCTTTGACTATGGGGCTTATTAGCTCTTACTTGGGTCTTGAGCAATCAAAAGACAGAAAGATCCAGCCAAGCACTATGTCTCAAGCTCTTTGTTCAACTATCATTCTGGGGGGTTTAGAGGTTTTTTAATAAAACTCAGAGTTTCCCATGTATGACACTCTCAATTCTCTCGGTGTATGTGGTATTTGTGGATTCTCACCAAGGCAGTAGTGATGGTTGCCTTTCTTTTTATCCTATAACTAAGGCTTATGTGGAGCTCATAGGTAAGGAGAAAAACTTGAAAGAGCAAACTTGCAATGCATATGTTGTCAAGTCAAACAATGGATCCACGGAGAAACAAGTCATACAATCGAATCAAGATGTGCAAGTGTACGGATATGGTGGATATGTGGTGAAACCTAATTCTACTATGCTCCTTGAAGATATCTCTCTTTTGAAATTCAGAACTTGGCCAGAGAGTATGAGCTATCTTATTATTTTTTTTTTTTTTTTTTTATTAGGGAGGCGGGCATCTATGTACCCATTGCTCTTGGACACTTGTCCAAATATTTTTTCAGCTCCCTTGGTTTTCTATGATAACTTTTGCATAGCTCATAACAGTCCTTTCGGCACAAAATATTTTTTGAGAGATAGCAATCAAGAACTTGGAGCATTTATTGGGTGGCTATCTAATGGAAATGTTTTTGGTGTTCTCTCCTAGTATAGGAGGAAAACATTTTTGGATGGGTGTAGATGGAATGGATGTTGTTGCGCCTACTCTAGTGTAGAGTAGTGCATATGAAGGTGGAGTGTATGTGGATCTTGATTCAAGAGCATGACAAATCTCTCACAAGGGTCACAAAGGTTGACAAAACTCAATGCAAGACAAGCAAAGATATATGTGGAAGTTTTTCTAGCCTATCTCATCATGTTTGGCTCTGATGAGAATATAAGCTTTGTTATACAGGAACTCATCATGTAGGGTTTTGTATTTTTCAAAAGATAAATCTCTAGAACTCTAGTGTCACTCAGAACAAGATAAATAGCAGCTCAAACTTTCTCAATCAGATCAATCAATTGCCTAGACTTTGTTCAAGTATATGCAACCCACAAGTTTCGTGCTCGAGCAAATCTTCATGTCAAAACAGTTAAAAGCCAAAACTTCGGGAAAACTTATGTCCAAAAACTAAGCACTTCAAAGGTGTTATGACAGAGCAGTTTTTCACCATTTTCATCTTTAGGGATCATCTTCGAGGGCTTGCCTATTTATTGACTCATATATATACTAACATTTTTATTAGATTTTATATTTTTAATACTCATACTATAAAAGACTCTAAAGACTCTAAAAAGCATGGACCTTCATGTGTCCACATATTTTTGGTATTTTTAAGTTTTCTTATGATACTATGGTGAACCTTCATGTGCTCATATATTTTTGGTATTTTTTTATGACTGACTCGATAATCGCGTAGGTACACTTACCTGGGTACCTAGGGGATGCCTTCCCCAAAGCTGGTTGTTGTCGTGGTTGAGCATTGAAGCTGAGCAGTCCTTGCGGTGGAGCTCATGCTTATAAGAGCAAGTGTAGCTGGGAATCTCGATCTCATCCAACAAGAAGTTGCTTCCTCCACATAGTGATTAGCTGTGTGTTGGGAAGGTGTACTTCGAGTGATGTCAATGAAGATTCCTAGGTGCACTAGCTCTTAAAGTCTTCTTGCAGCAAACATCTCACAAAACACCAAAACTCATGACAAGGGTTTAGATTTTAAGGTCTTCCAAATAAGACTTCTCCCTTCTTGTTGATTCCTCCAGCGCTGATGACGTGGAGTTTCTTTAGGTTGGGTGCATGGGAGTGCTTCTTCTCCAAGCTAGCTCTTTCGGTGAAGATTAAGATTCGGTATTGATGCCCTTTATGATGTGTCACCTTCTTCTACTTAACCCATCTTGATTTTGAGATTTGATTTTGCTTTGACAGGTCCAGAACCTCCTCTTGTACAAAGTAGGGAATTGACTCCCCCACACTTCGCTTAAAGTGTGTCCTGCTCATGAACACAAGGCAGAGATCAAGTGCATGGGCTCTACTGGTGGGAAAACACCAGCAGAACCAAAACTTCTATTCCACTTCTCTTGTCCTTAGTCATGTTGAACAACATGGGGTTGATATTATGTGCTTTGTTCAACATTATCATGAGAGGTAGGATCAGAAGGTTGAGCAAGGATATAACATTTAAGTTCATTAGGCTACAAGAGTTGAAGTGCTTAACCCAAGGAAGGATTATCTATCTGTACATGATGTGTCGGTCTTTACATGATCATGACTATCATCTTCCAAGCATAAGATGTGCAACTTTTTAGCTTATTTGGTTAAGACTACAAATCAAGATAGCGATGCTATGAACAAGTTAAAGAACTAGACATGTTGAGTTAATCAGGATTAATCATTGATAATTATTACTCAAACATGTTAAGTTCTTTATTCATGTTCATACCAAAACCAAGGAGAAGCATTTTAAGTAGTGACCATTTACCTTTGGATGTTATCTTCATCATTGGAGCACGATGACACCATATGATAAAGAGTAGATGACTCTTGATGGTCCTTTTGTTTTGCTCAATGCTTTCCTTATTTGGTCAACCTCACATCTCGGTTCATAGTTCCTCTTGTTCCTAGATGGTGCTCTTTTTGTCGTGCCATCTTTTTGCTCTTTGCCATTTTGGATTTTTATGCCTGCACAGGATTAGTGGACAACACATATCTGAAGGAATATACCGATTTGAATGGGGGGTTGTTGTCTCTAAATTATGTGCATTAGCTCTATGCTATTAGAAAGATGGGTTTAAGATTATCTTAGCATAGTTTTTTTTTCTCATGTTTTATGCAACCATGGTTCAAGGCAAAGGTAACTTGTAGTTGAGGACAAAGTGAATGATCTTTAATACTTACAGTCCTTCCATCAATGATGAATGAGTTGTATCTTCAATGTGCAAAGTTATTAGAGTTCATCGTGTGCCTTGCTTCATCTCTAATTTGAATTCATCTCTTGACTTACCCAGTTGGATTTTAGAATTACCTGCGGGGTTAGTCCAACAAAATATCCAAAGTGTCTTCTAAAGCATACTTTCAGTTCAAGAACCAACCTAGGCACCACGTCTAATTTGATTCAGGAAGACATACTAAATTAAGCATCACACTTAATTTAAAAGGCCTTTGGAAGTAAGATCAACACTCTAAACTAAGCACCATGCTTCTTTTAAGAGATGTATGAAAATACTCCAAACCTTAAGCATATTATAGCAAGCACAGGTAGCATGAAGGCATTGTAGAGATTCATTATTCAAGTAGAGATAAAAGAGCATGATTGTTATATGGCAAGTTAAGCATGGCTTAAAGGTAGAAACAACCAAGATTAGCAACATGGCATGAGATTTTTTTTTCGGGGAAGCATATCCCCACACTTGAATTCTTGCAAGGCAAGATCAAGTTGGATGGATGTGATCTAAATGCTTTGCATAATAATTGGTTGGACTTACCTTGCACCATCATCCTTCATTCTTCTTGCTTTTGATCTGAAATGGTTAGTGACAAGAATACCCGAAGGAATATATTCACAATTATATCTCTATACTCAATTCATAAGGGCAGTTCAGATAAGACTTCATGTTGTCTATTGAAAGCGCTAGTTCTTGGTCAAAAGCTCATTGTTGGGAAACCTCAGAATCGTGCTTTAAGATGGTGAAGTGGTTTCCCCTCCAACACTAATCTTTATCATCCTACCTCAAGATTCACACATCGAGACTTGCAATGTTTATGATAAACATATGCATCTACAACCTCCCTTTTAAAGTTTTTAGGAATAGGATGTATAAGGGGGTTGAAGACCTCGTGTGTGATCATGGTAGCAGAGAGACCAATTGACTCAGAAGATGTGTCATATAAGCATGGTTTTGATGAGGTCTTTTTTTAGTAGCTTCCATGCTCATTGATGTCATCTTCCTTACCCGTCTCCAAGGGTGATTCTACATGAATGTCTATAGGCGAAAACATTATTTCCTTTGTTTCATGTCTATGACTTTCATCAATCATGTTACTATCTAGGATTTCCTTGGGATTGATGGCTCTCAAGTTGGTCTCGTCAAAGGCCTCTTCTAAACTTAGATGAGTCGTAAGTTTATCATTTATCTCTAGGCCTAGGCTGGATTCAATTAAGGCTTCTTCATGGTCTATCCATTCTACACATTCCAGCCATTGTTGTAGCACTTCTTGATCATCCTTGAGTCCTTCATGATTCCTATACTCTAAATGTCTTAGTGGATCTCTAGGATCATCATGAGACTCAGGAGAACAAGAGTCAGAGAATTCTTTAGGGTCAAGGATGGGCTTTGAGATGGCTTCAGGCAAGACATCTAATGTGAGCATAGAGGGAGAGAATATCGAATTGGATTCAAAATGGCTTGATTCTCCTTCTATGGTATCATTAGACATGCCATCCTTGAATTCTTCCCAAAGAAGATGCTTTCTAAGAGATTCCTTCATGAGAAGATTTGAGTTATATTCACTCGAAGGTCTCTTATAGGACTGAAAGTTTAGGCTCTTCCCGACATCAACATCAAAAGGATTATCCTCCAAAGGTTGAATTTCTTCTTCCCTTGGTGGATTTTAGAATATGGATGGTTCGGGACTAATAGCTAAATCTTGGGATTGGAATAGGTGCGATTTAGCTATTGAAACTTCCTCTTGTCTTAGAAACAATTCCTTCTCTTTCTCAGGGGGTTCATATTGAATGCTAGGGCAAGGTGTCCTTCCACAAAGTTTATCAATCAAAGTCCTTGCTTCACTAGTAGTCACATGAAGAAAAGATCCTCTAGAAACTATATCAAGGGACTGCTTAGAATCCCTACCAAGGCCTATGTAAAAGTGTTGAAGCAACATTGGATCTGGAATAGAAAGGTTTGGGCCTGTAGTGAGGAGATCATTAATGCAATCCCATGATGTTTCTAGAGATTCCTCCTCTAGCTGTTTATAGCATAGAACCTCTTCCCGAAGATCAATCACCTTAGAGATGGGAAAGAATTTGGTTTGAAATTCAGAGCATAGCAATTCCCAATCTCCTTGTATACTTCCTATGGTTTTATTGTACCAACGTTTAGCTTTTTCAGTCAAAGAGAATGGAAAAAGTTTCCATCGTAGAGTCTTATCAGACATGCCAGCAATGCGAAAGCATGCACATCTTAGTAAGAACTCCCGTAGGTGTGAGTATAGGTTTTCATCGTCTTCTCCTGAGAAGGATTGTTTTTGGACAAAGTCTACCCAACACGGGCGCAGCTCATAACCAGGTGCTAAGATAGGATCTGAAGATTCTAATGGCCTAAAGTTTGCGCTCGTGGGTTTAGCATATTGATTGATAGGAGTGTGACTCATGCTAAACCACAAGTTGAAAAGAAAAGAAGATAGAAAGAATGAAGAAAGAAAGAAGAGAGGAGTAAAAGATAAGAAAGAAGGATAAAAGAAAAAGGATAAAAGAAAAGAAAAGTTAAGCTAGGTTCGTAGTCAACTCAGCAAACCGTTTCCCCGGCAACGGCGCCAAAAAACTTGTTGACACTTCTTAACGTCACTACCAGAAATAGAGATAAATCCCTATCCCCGACAACAGTGCCAAAAAGCGTGTTGATATCTGTTAACGCCCACTGAATGATCCGCAAGTACACGGATACCGTTGTAGCTTTATCCCAGAAGTATTCCGGGTTTTGTTTCACTGAGAAACGTGTGAGATCAACTACGGTCTGACTTAACTAGGGGTAGCAGTAAGGTGAAGATAGATACTAGATTAAGATAGAACTAGGGTAGAACTAGGGCGACAATTAATGTGGTTGAGAGCAGCAATCAAGGTTGATGATAATAGGAGAGTAGAGAGGATAACTATGGTTCTCTTCTTCTAACTTGAGCAAGCCTATGTCTCTATTGCTAACTGGGGACATTACATAAGGAGAGACACCGACATAGGATGTTGATCTCCTTAGCAAGCGCGTCCTACTTGGCCTACAAACGGGATAGTGGGATACATAGGATTCAACGGAATAAAGTCACCTCCGTGAGCAACCACCAAATCCAGAATGCAGGGTGCATCCACGATTATCCTAAGCCTAAGCACCATGCTTACACCTAGGATAATACTCTAATCTCTCTAGAACAGGAATAAAGCACTCAAAGAGAGTCGTGATCCAGATAAACAATAAAGGCATAGAACTTACTCGCATTAGAAGTTGATCACCAGAGGCATCCCAGGAGCAAGCTCAAGTAGAGCTTGATCCTACCAAGGTACAAGCCGTAGAGAGGGCACCGACAGGCCGGCACCTCCTCCTAACTCTTCCCTCACTCTCCATCTCACTATTATCTAAAGACTAGATCCTAGAGAGGACTAATCTTCTCTTGATGGCTGGCCCCAGAGAGGTTATCCATTCAAGGGACACCTCTCAATTAGGGTTTGAGAGAATTACAAATGAATGTGTGATGCCCTGGGGGGGTCCTGCCCTCCTTTTATAGCCCGATGGGATGAACGTGAGCCCTTGGATCAAACCGACTTTAGCGGACGGCTAAGATTGAAACCCTAAGGCGGTGGAGCACGTGGGCCGAAGCTGGGCCCGATTGGGCACTGTAGCAGACCGGTCGGTCTGGGGTGGGACCAGCCGGTCCCACTCCGGGCCCGTTCACGGTCCGCTTCGCCGTGGTGTCTTCTTGCGTCTTCTGGAGTCTTCTAGTGCAGCCCCCGCGGTGGAATTCGTATGTTTTCATCTGGAACTCAAAAAAATGGCAAATGATATGTCTGTTTCGATCGTCTCGACGAGCTCTTCGCAATGGTGCATTCCAATTCATCATTTGAGGTGCTTATAATCTGTCATGTTGGTCCTTTTTGATAGCTTTTCTGATGTGTACATGCAGAGACAAGGATTCACCAAAACTCGTCGAATTCCGTTAGTATAAACCCTAAGTCTATGTTGGTGATCGCCAATGTGCCTCTTTCAGGAGTTAGTTGACGGGTAAATTTGGTCATTAATAGCCGTCAACACTGGCCCCACCCTGGCGCCGGTCGGCGCCCCCCTAGGGCATCTGGCCGCCGCCTTCTGGAGTCTTCCTCCCACGCTTCCTTGGCACCTAAGTAAAGCATCTCTACGTCGATCTAAGGTCGGTTTGATCCGACAGTGCACATAACATGAAGACGCGGATCGATGACATGGCGGTTCCTTGCCCTCTACTCCACCTCGGCCTATATAATGACGCCCCAAGGCTCCTCCTGGAGGCAATCTACACCTCGGTGCTTCATATTCTCTACATAAATTAGGGTTAGGTTCCCTCTAGTTGATCTAGTTCTAGTTCATCTAGTTCTAGTTCATCTAGATGTAGCAATTAGAAGAGACTAGTTCATCTAGATCTTGTCTTGTTTAGAGATTAGAGAGATAGAGTAGAGGAGTAGAGATTCTAGAGGAGTTTCGGCCTGTCGGTGCTTCTTCGTGGCTGTATTCTTCTGGATTCAGCTCCCTCGCCCGGAGCTGTGTTCTGAGTTACTTTTGTATTCAACATTCTGATTCAAGTAAGCAGTTGTTCTTATTTGTTCTTAAGTTTGCAACTCATATTGAGTACTTTGATCTATAGGACCCTGTAGATTGAAGTTGTATTTCGTAGTGTAGGCATGGTGCCTGGGCTATAATTGCTTGTGGATGTCCCCTGATTAGCCGGATAGTGGCAGCTCGCGAAGGTGACTTTATAGCTTCGTTGAATCCTCTGTAGTCCACTTTCCGTTGATAGGATTGATGGGCTTATAGGTGCTTGGTAGGAGAGAACTCTGATTTTTGCTCTTATTCAGGTTACTTGCCCAGTTAGAACGGTATTATACAAAGCTTACCGGTTGTCGGAACTAGAAGTCATTAGCTATTTCCTCTTTCTTGATATTATCTAGCCTAATTGTTGGGTTAAGTTTATAGACTGTGTCATCATTACAACTGTTCCCTGTGGATACGATATTTAAAACCTCCAGGTAAAATGTGACGTCGGTATGATATCTGTGCGCTTGCGGATAATCTTACTTAATTCTTATTTAATAGAGTACAGCTAATTTCTACCAACAAGTATTTTTGGCGCCGTTGCCGGGGAACGGTTTGCTGATTTTGACTTAGTCAAGCTTAATCTTGTATTATGCTTTTATCTTTTCTTGTTTTATCCTATTCTCTTCATTATTTTTGTGTTCATCCTTATGGATGCTTTTAATTCTATTCCTATTTATCTTTATGGCATGTGCAAAAGCTTCAGGCCACCAAAATCTATAGAACCTATCATAACACTTGGCTATGAGTTGCGCCCATGTTTAATTAATATGATTCAGGATAAACCCTTCTCGGAAGAAGGTAACGAAAACCCATACTTACATCTACGAGAATTCGAGCAAACCTGTGCATGCTTACGCATTGCTGGCATGTCCAATAAGACTATCAGATGAAAGATTTTTCCTTTCTCCTTGACTGGAAGAGCTAAACGTTGGTATAATCGAGCCGTAGGGAGTATGCGAGGTGATTGGGAAACATTATGCTCTGAATTTTGTTTATATCTCTTTCCCGTCTATAGAGTAGTTAACCTTTGGAAAGAGGTTCTAACTTTTAGGCAACTAGAACAAGAATCTCTTAGTACATCATGGGATCGTTTTAATAAACTTATCATATCTGGCCCTGATCTTGGTTTTCTAGACCCCCTGCTCATTCAACATTTTAATGTGGGTCTTACCAAGAATTCTAGGGAATCCCTTGATTTATCCTCTGGAGGAGCCTTTCCTTATTTACCTATAAGTAGAGCAAGGGCTATGCTCGAAAAAGTTGTTCTAACTAATTCTAAGCTCCCCGAGGAAGAGAACTTATCACCTGAACTAGAAATGGAAGTTTTGGTAGTTAAAACACAATCACTCTATTCTCAAGATTTAACTGTCAATCCTAAACCATTAAAACCCCAGTTTGATGATTTAGACTTCCAATTAGCTAAGATGCTTGTAAATCAATGCACATGAGACCTTCTTAGAAGAGCATATTGGAAAAAATGTCATCAACTTCCTTTCTCTCTTGAAAGACATTGGAAAGAGTGCAAGGATGACATGTCTAGTGATGCCATAGAAGGAGAGTCAAGCCACTTAGGAATTAATTCTATTTTCTTCCCTTCTATGCTCACAGTAAACGTTTCATCTGAACCCATCTCTAAACCCATTCTTGACCCCAATGATCCTTCTTATACTCTCTCTCCTAAGTCTGATAATGACCCTAGAGACCCGTTAAGATATCCAAAGAATAGGAGTCATGGAGGCTATAGGAATGACCAAGAAGAGCAACGACAATGGCAGGAATGCATAGTATATACTAGAAATACATATGCTATTATCAAAGAATGGATGGAAGAAGATGAATCCATAGTACTAGCGTCTAAACTTGGTTTAAATCCAACTAGTGAGCTTAAATCAATTTCTCTAAAACAGAACTCACCCAAGTTTAGAGGAATCTTTAGATGAGACCAATTCTAAAGGATGCAATCCATGGAAAATCCTAGAAAATAAAATATCCAATAAATGTCATAGGCATAAAATAATAGAGACAAACTTGTTGCCTATAGATATCCACGAAGAAACACCCTTAAAGTTTGAAAAGGAAGATCACATCGATGAGTATGGAAATTATCTTATTAACACTTCATCGAATCCATGCTCATATGAGAAATCTTCTAGATCAATTAGTCTCTCTAACATTACCACACATGAGATCTTTAACCTCCACTCATTCTATCTGTTCATAAAAAATCATTAAAAGGGTGGTTGTAGATGCATATGTTTATCATAAATATTATAGATCTCGCTGTAATCTTGATATAGGTGCACAAAGGCTAGTGTTCTAGAGGAAACCACCTCACCAACTTGAAGTACAATAATTAGAAGGTTTCCCAAGAATGACCTTGTGTCCTAAAATAACCACTCTTGAAAAAATAATATAAGCTTGCACCTTTAATAATAACTTGTAATGCCCATATAAATTGAGTATAGAAATATAATTATCAAAATATTTCTTTAGTATTTTTGTCACTATCCATTTTAGGCTTGAAGAAAATAAATAATGGCAGCACCAGATATATCCAACCAATTATCATGCAACATTAATTATATCCATCCAAACTTAAATTTGCCTTGTAAAATTCAAGCTTAGGGGAATGGCCTTATTTAGAAAATCCTATGTTGCTAATATTGGTTGTGTCTAATTTTTAATCCATATATTTGCCTTTTCATCTCTAAATGAATAAATCTCTATATAAGTGCTTTCATATTACCTTTGTCTGCTATAGTAAGATTTGGTTTGGAAGTAGTGTACATACTTTTAAAGGCTTTTTGAATTAAGCGTGGTGCTTCGGTTAAATAGCCTTCTTTAACTAAATTAGACATGGAGTTTAGCTTGGTTATTGAACTATAAATTATTGTAGTAGACATTGGATATTTTGGGCTAACCCCTGCAGAAAACTTTTAAAATTAATTTAGGTAAGTCATGAGATAAATTCGAATTAGAGATGAGACAGGGCACATGCTGAACTTTAATAACTTTGTAGAAGAAGACACAGCTCATTTATCATGAATAAAAGAACTGTGAGCATTAATAATTTATTCACTTTATCTTCTACTATAAGTTACTTTACTTCAAGCCATGCCTATATAAAATAGGATCTATACTAAAACAATATCAATACTTTCTTTTCATTAGCATAGATAGAATAAAATAAAATATCAGACAAGCAATCTATATGCAAAAGTTATATACTCCTTCGGGTATGTGTTGTCCACTAATCTGTTGCAGACATAATAATGACTGGAGTGAAAAGAATCAAAAGATTAAAAAAGTAAAAGATGGCAAAAGAATGAGTGCAACAGAGGAGACAAGATGTCCATAAACAACTCAAGATGCAAGAGAAAGGACCACCGCTTATTTACCCTTCATCACTTAGTGTCGTCACGCTCTAATAATGAAAGTAATATTTTAAGGTAAATGGTCATTACTCTTCTCTTGATCCTGGTGCACACATAAATGCAGACACAAACATGTTAGAGTTACAACTTAAATTGATTAACCTGATTAACTCAACATGATTTGTCTTTTAAAATTGTTCATGGTACCGTCCCTCGTAATCTCAGTCTTAACCAAACAAGCTAAAACATTGTATTCTATCTTTGGAAAGTGATAGTCATACTCATGTGAAAATTTATATAGAGATAGACAATCCTTCTATTGGTTAAGCAATTCTATTTTTTTTTCGCCATATGAACTTAAATGCAACATTCAATGCTTAATCTTTTGATCTTACCACTCATGTCATAAATCATGTAACACCAACTTTGTCTTGTTCAAATGTGTCTATGGATAGAGAAAACTAAATAAAGAGATAGATTTGGTTATGTTGGTGTTTTTCCACCACCAGAGAGCCTATGCACTTGATCTCTACCTTGGTTTTGTAAACAGGACAACACGTCGAGTAAAGTTTACTAATTCTATAAGTAAAAGTTCTGTGAACATGCACACTGAGCAAGAAGCTACCAACTACTATTAAAGCCCTACCTCAATCTGCTGGCCAACCCAAAGAACAAAAGTGACATCACCATCACTAGAGGTATACAACGATCGGGACCTCCATCTTTAAGATAGAGAGATACATAAGAGTAGAAGAAAAAGTCCTGTCGGTAAACTTTAAATTTTGTACTCTTGCCATAAGATAATATGGTAGTTATCTAATTAATTAGTATTCCTATCTACATCGATAATTTCACTTTAATATATTCATCTTTATAAATATTAAAAAGGAAATAAAAATCTTTATTGTTTTATTTATCTGCATCATAAAATATTAAATGCCCCGCATGAATAAACTTGTGGTAACCCCGTAAAAATATTTACTTGTGGTGGCATAAATAATAATAATAATAGCTCATGTATTTACTTTCTTGCATTATGAAAAGCCTAAAGCCCCATAAGAATTCTCTGTGGTGGCATAAAATAAATACAACTATATATCATGCACTCATATTTAATTTCTACATAAACTAGAAAATCCTAAAAAAGAGAATTCTGCTAAAACTTATCAATTTAAATCAACTCATAAGGATAATCAATTATTTATTGGCTGATCGCTAACCTATTATTAAATTTAAGCCTCGAGTTTTAGTTTTCTTGTTGGAGTACAATTATGCAAGATAACATTAGGACTAAGAAGTAAGTCTATCGAGTGGAGCCCACTAGGACTGTCGCTGACAAGATCGCTCTAGAGATTATCAACACCAAATATTGTAAATATCTAGTTTGGGGGAGGAGCATCCCCTAGTTATCGTAACTATACCTAGGTGATTATCGAGTCTATTTTATATATAGTCATAAAATACCAAAAATATATGGGCACATGAAGGTCCATGTCTTTAAGAGTCTTGTGAGTCTAATAGAAATAAAAAGATGAATAACAAATTAAAACCAAACAAATATACTTAGCTATTTATTAAGGTGTGATCATAGAGTGTGTCTACAAATCAGTCTAGTTAGTAAGAGTCAAATAAAAACTAGAGAACATTAAAATTTTTTCTTGGAGATGATAAATAGTTGCTCCACCATAATTTCTTTCAAGTGCCTAGTTTTTAACCATAAATTCTCCTGAGGTTTGGACATGACTACTTTGATATAAGAATTTACTCTGAATCGAAACTTGTGGAGGCATATGCTTGAGCTAACTCTAGGTAATTGATTGATATGATACATGAAGGTCTAATCTGCTATTTATCTTATTTCTAGCATTACTAAGTTCTGGAGATTTATTTTAAAAACCCAAAATCTTACATGATGAGCTCTTATATGACAAAGTTTGAATTTCTACCAAAGCCATATATGATACATTTAGAGTTAGAAAAACCTTTGCATATTCATACTGCTTGCTTTGCATTGAGTTTAGTCAACCTTTGTTGTATACCTTATGAGAGCCTTGTCATGCTTTTAAAATCAAGATCACTTACACACTCCACCCACATATGCATTACTCCTACTCTGGGATGTAAACACAGTTATTGTCCACTTTCATTTAGATCCACCTTAAAAATATTTTTCTCCTACACTGGGAGTAAAACACCTAAAAATATACCCTATAGGACAGCCCCCATTTAATTGCTCTAAGTTCTTATCATTATCTCTCCAATTATTTATATATTCAAAGGATGCATGTGGCTATGCAAAAGTATTAAAAAAAGAAAAGAAAGAAAAAAGGAAGTAAAAGATGCACAAGTGTCCCAAAGAATTAAAACAATGGGCATATAGATGCCCGCCTCCTAGATTAAAAAAAAGGGAATAAAGATAGCCCATGTTTTTCTGCAAAAAGTTCTAAGTTTTAAAGGAGAGAGTTATTTTCAAAGAGCAAAAGTAGAATTAGGAATAGCCACCATGTATACACTTATCCACCATATTCCATACACATGCACATCTTGATTTGATTGTATGCCTCGATTCTCTGTAGATCCATTGTTTGACTTTACAACATATGAATTGCAAGTATGTTCATCCTTGTTATTGCCACTCCTATAAGCTCTACTATGATCATTAGTTGTAGAAAGGCATGACATCATTAATGCCTCAGCGAGATCTATAAATACTACATATATTAAGAGACTTGAGGGTGTCATACAATTAAGCTCTGAGTTTTATTTCAAAAACTTACAAAACTCCAGAAAATTGGTACTGTGAAGAATTTGAGACATGGTGCTTGACTTGACTGTTCTGTCTTTCAATTACGCAAGACTTATGCAAGAGTTCTAAAGCCCTATAGTAAAGGTAAAATGGGTAAGTTTGAAGGTTAGAGCAGTTGTTGTCTAAACGGAAGGAAAATTTCTGTTTAAAAACAAGTGTACTCAAAAGAAATGAAAGCACAGCAGCAACTCCTGATTCATGTTTATTAATAATTAGACTTAGATTGTTTGCCAAGGGATTAGCAAAAGGTAAGCTTGGGGGAGTTGTTGACGGTGGATAACGTCAACCTTTATTAGAACTTTAGACATGAAAGGATACATGAATACACGCTAGTCTAGGGTTTTAACTGATAATTTTCATGAGTTTTGCATATTCTGTATTTCCTAGGGATTATTCTAGAAAAACATAAAAGAGGGATTAGAGTGTATAATTATCACGAAACTTATCCGCGTCGGCAAACATCGGTGCTTCATAACCATGCTTCCTTGGCACCTAAGTAAAGCATCTCTACGTCGATCTAAAGTCGGTTTGATCTGACGGTGCACATAACATGAAGATGCTGATCGATGACATGGCGGTTCCTTGCCTTCTACTCCACCTCGGCCTAACCTCGGCCTATATAATGACGCCCCAAGGCTCCTCCTGGAGGCATTCTACACCCCGGTGCTTCATATTCTCTACATAAATTAGGGTTAGGGTCCCTCTAGTTGATCTAGTTCTAGTTCATCTAGTTCTAGTTCATCTAGATGTAGCAATTAGAAGAGACTAGTTCATCTAGATCTAGTCTTGTTTAGAGATTAGAGAGATAGAGTAGAGGAGTAGAGATTCTGGAGAAGTTCCGGCCTGTCGGTGCTTCTTCGTGGCTGTATTCTTCTGGATTCAGCTCCCTCGTCCGGAGCTGTGTTCTGAGTTACTTTTGTATTCAACATTCTGATTCAAGTAAGCAGTTGTTCTTATTTGTTCTTAAGTTTGCAACTCATATTGAGTACTTTGATCTATAGGACCCTGTAGATTGAAGTTGTATTTCGTAGTGTAGGCATGGTGCCTAGGTATAATTGCTTGTGGATGTCCCCTGATTAGCCGGATAGTGGCAGCTCACGAAGGTGACTTTATAGCTTCGTTGAATCCTCTGTAGTCCACTTCCCGTTGACAGGATTGATAGGCTTATAGGTGCTTGGTAGGGGAGAACTCTAATTTCTGCTCTTATTCAGGTTACTTGCCCAGTTAGAACGGTATTATACAAAGCTTACCGGTTATCGAAACTAGAAGTCATTAGCTATTTCCTCTTTCTTGATATTATCTAGCCTAATTGTTGGGTTAAGTTTATAGACTGTGTCATCATTACAACTGTTCTCTATGGATACGATATTTAAAACCTCCAGGTAAAATGTGACGTCGGTATGATATCTGTGCGCTTGCGGATAATCTTACTCAATTCTTATTTAATAGAGTGCAGCTAATTTCTACCAACACTACTTCTTTTCAAAGATCTCACAGAAGACGATTCGTAGGGATGAGCTGAGTGACCTACATGATTTTGTGGTGGAGACCCAGAATCCACTAGAGATGTTTATGCCTCCTACTTTCTTTGATATAATGGTGCATCTCATGATTCATATAGTTCATCAGATACAGGCACTCGGCCCTTGCTACTTGCATGAAATGTGGTCATACGAGCGGTTCATGTCGGTTCTAAGCCGATACGTGCATAATCGAGCATACCCAGAGGGCTCTATGATAGAGAGTTACAATACTAAAGAAGTTGTCGAGTGCTGTCAAGAGTGGTTAAAAGTACAGAGAGGGATTGGTAATCCTGATTCTCGTTACAAGGGTAGGCTGGCTAGGAAGGGCACAGGTGGTAGAAAAACATTCATTGACCATGATTACAGAGAAGTGAATCGGGCGCATTACTGTGTCTTGCAGAGTACAAAACTGATGCAACCATACATTGATGAACACATGGCTATCATTACGGCAGAGAGAAATGGTCGTTCAGATGATTGGGTCATGAAACAGCATAAGCAACGCCTAACTTCATGGTTGAAGGACCAGAACATACCACCTGAAGAAACCATAGATTCTATTACCATCAGTAGTTTGGCGCAGGGGCCTTCAAGACAGGTGACATCTTGGAATTCTTATGACATCAACGGTTACACATACTATACACACACGAAGGAGAGTAAATGTGTGAACCAAAACAGTGGCGTTCGAATAGAGGCTTTGGATGGATTGGAACGAAAGGTCCAGTTCTTTGGAATAATTGAAGATATATGGGAACTTGACTATGGAAGGGATATAAAAGTGGCCGTTTTTCGATGCCGCTGGATGAAGCAACATCAATTCAATGAGATCGGATTGAGGGTCATAGACCTCCAGAACATAGGGTACCACGATGACCCTTGGGTGCTCGCTTCACGAGTCTCGCAAGTTTTCTATATGCCCGACCCGCAAAGTAATCTCCCCCCAAGAAGAAGACCAAGCACGTGGTTGCATCCGGGAAACAACACATTATCGGAGTTGATGGCGTGGATGATGTTCAAGCTCACAATGAGTATGATGAGATGTCGCTATTCACAGACTTTTGTAGGAAGATCGATGTTGTGGAAAAGAACCTGCCCAAGCACATACTGCCATGGGAGAGAAAAGGTGTGAAGGGGAAGTTGTTACGGCGGGTCCTACCTAGTTTGTGTAAGTGTGTGTGTTCGTAAGACTACTTTCATGTATGTGTGTCAGGCTACGTTCATGTACGCTTGTCAGACAATACTCATGTATGTTTTTGAGACAACATTCGTGTATGTGTGTTAAAGACTACATTTATGTATGTGTGTTGGAGACATGTTGAGTTATGTTATCAATGTATGCTAAGAATTTGCCAAAAGAAAAAAATGTCCAATATAGAAGTTGTAGATCATGATGAGTTATTCAACTTTGGTATTCATCACTGTTTATGCTAGAGAACTTAAATTCCTTATCATTTTATTGTTAAATATTTATATACATATGTATATAAATTTATATTATAATAAGAGCAATATATATCTATTTATATATATTTTTTTTTATAATACAATTTATCCTGTTTATAACTAACAAAATCAAAATAAAAAACAAAACCCTAGTTTATTTGTAGGGGCGGTTAAATCGGGGAACCGCCCCTACAAATCCTCCTCCATATATAACCGAGAAGAGCCGCGTGGGCTCTAACTTTGGGCGCTTTCTCTCGTGTGACGCCGCCCGGGCTGCTGAAATTTCAGCCGGGGTGCCGCCGCTCGCCGCCCCTCCCCCCCCCCTCCCCTTCCCCGGCCCCCCCCCCCCCCCCCGCCCCGTGCGCTCCGGCGACCTCTCCCCGCCCCCTGGATCCCTCCTTCGGCTAGGGTTTGAGGCACGGCGGCCCTCCTCCCTCTTCGGCTGGCACGGGTTGAACACTGGCGACCTCTCGACCCTTCTCTGGCGGTGCTTGGATGTGGCGGTGGCTTGCTCCCTCCCCTCGGCTTCGACGGGCTTCACCACCGGCGACCTCCCCCCCCACCGGCCCCCGAATCCGGCGCCCTCTCGGCCCTTCTCCCAGCGGGGCTTGGGCGGCGGTGGCCTGCTCCCTCCTCGGCTTCCATGGGCTTCACCACCGGCGACCTCCCCCGCCGGCCCCTGGATCCGGCGTGCTCCCGTCCCTTCTCCGGTGGGGCTTCGACACGGCGGTGGCCTGCTTCCTCCTCGGCTTCCACGGGCTTCACCACCGGTGACCTCCTCCACCGGCCCCTGGATCCGGCCCTTCTCCTAGGGGGCCAAAACCCTACCTCCACCGCAGAGTCACAGCGGCTAGGGTTTGCACGGCCGTCACCGTGTTCCCTATCTCGACGGCGGCCCGGGCCCGAGGGGCTCCTCCCTATCTTGGACCTCTCCATCCTATGCAGGTAAGCAGTAGGGTTGATGAATGATGCTAGGGTTTGCTAGGCAATGTAGTTGATTAGTCTAATAGTTAACTTTTCTTGTAGTTGAGTAATCTGTTAGTTCAATTTTTACAATAGCGGTAATCAGCTTGATCTGATTTTACTGTTATGGTGGTTGTCCATGCATATATGCCAATGCCAATGCCAATGCTCTGTCAATGCTCTGTCAATGATCTGATTTTACATACTGCAGTATGCCAATGCTCTGTTAGCATGCTCTGTTAGTATTGCCATGTCATTTTTTACGGTTTATAGTTGATTAATCTGTTAGTATGCCAATGCTTTGTCAATGCTCTATGTTATACATACTGCAGTATGCCAATGCTCTGTGATTACATACTGCCAATACTTGTTTCATCTGAATATATACTGCCAATGCTGTGTGATTACATACTGCCAATACATACTGCCAATGTTACTTGTACTGTTGCTGCTGGACAGTCCTAATCCTCACTGATTGTTGTTTCTGTTTCTCCTCTCCTCTGCACGACTTCTACTGCTGCTGCTTCTCTTCTCTGCGCTACTACTACTGCTGATGCTGCTTCTCTTCTCTTCTCTTCTCCTATCTGTTACTTCTACTGCTGTTGCTTCTCTTCTCTGCGCTACTACTACTGCTGCTGCTGCTGCTTCTCTTCTCTTCTCCTCTGCGCTACTTCTACTGCTGCTGCTTCTCTTCTCTTCTCTCTGTTACTTCTACTGCTGCTGCTAGATAGCTCTGCACTACTACTACTGCTGCTGCTGCTTCTCTTCTCTTCTCTTCTCTTCTCCTCTCTGTTACTTCTACTGTTGCTGCTGGACAGTCTTTGTGATGAATACTTGTTCATGCGATGTCTATGCAATTTCTGAGCACAAGCCCTTTGCCGGTGATGTGGATGCAAGTACTCCTACTGCTGCTGCTGCTTCTCTTCTCTACTCCACTCATATTTTAGTTTGGGGGAGGACCTTGGAGTCCTGAGCCAACTAAGAACACAATCCCTTTGGCTGCTGGTACTTGTGATCCATGTTTATCTCATGAGACAAACTGAGGCAAAGAGCTTTCGTGTGATGATGATTTGGGGAATCTAAATCATTTGCTGCTGCTACAACTGCTATCTTGGTGGCTGTGGCTGCTGCTTGCAACTCTAACTGTCCCCGCCCCTCTCCTTTATTTTGTCGATGATGAAATTGTCTAAATCCATACATTATATGGAATATGAGCTGATGATCATGAACTTGTGAGGAACCTGGGATCATTACCAGCCGCCCCTACATTTCCTTCTCCCTTCCTGTCTTTTTCTATGTTATGATGCCATTATGCTCCAAGTTCATGATCAAGTGATGAATGACATGGTTCTGAGGCATCGACTTTTTTTGTCTATTACCTCTTCCCCTCTCCTCTCCTTTCTTGGCCTATGATGCAAACTAAACCTATCTGAGGTGGCTCCATATATGCTACATTACTGTATTTGTTTCCTTCTTTCATGTTAGTCATCGAACCATGAGATACATCCATACCTACCAACTGTTGTAGGCGTGCCTACCTGATGGCTAGGTTGGATGTATCTCACGGTTTCATGGCTACCATGACCTTGTATATTTTGTTGCCTATCTTCATTGCCACCAGTGACAATTGGTAAATACACTTATACAAATTTGTCACTACTGTTGAGGCCCCTCACAGATTTGTACTGCTGTTTATACTTTATTTGCTGGTTTCTACTTGTCTCCTTTCTTTGTTGCTCGATGATACAAAAGGGTGTAGTGAGACAACAAGACAGTCAAGTACCCTTATCTTCTCCTAGACCATATGCTTCGGGGGTAAACTCGTCTCGAATGGAGTGCCATTTGTTACTAGCCTACCCCTGAAGTGTATGGTATTATAGTGGCAATGGGATTTGTCTTAACCTATTTCTGACTGTCACATATGTCTATGATCTATGATCACCACATAGCGGTGGATGGCTATACAAAGCAACCCACTAATTTGAGAGCATGTGTCCCTACTAATGCTGCATTACTGTATTTGTTTCCTTCTTACATGTTATTTGTTGGTTTCTATTTCTCTTCTTTGTTTGTTGCTCGATGATACAAAAGGGTGTAGTGAGACAACAAGACAGTCAAATACCATTATCTTCTCCTAGTCCATATGCTTCAGGGGTAAACTCATCTCGAATGGAGTGCCATTTGTTACTAGCCTACCCCTGAAGTGTATGGACTTGTAGTGGCAATGGAAATTGTATTAACCTATTTCTGACTGTCACATATGTCTATGATCTATGATCACCACATAGCGGTGAATGGCTATACAAAGCAACCCACTAATTTGAGAGCATATGTGTCCCTACTACTACTACTACAAGCTACCGCTGCTACTACTACTACTACTACTAGTACTACTACCACCACCACCACCACCACCACCAGCTACTACTGCTGCTAGTCCTACTACTAGTACTACTACTACTACTACTACTACTACTACTACAAACTTCTACTACTACTACTACTCATCACTACTAGTTCTAGTACTAATCACTACTAGTCCTAGTACTAATCACTACTAGCCCTAGTACTAATCACTACTACTCATCACTACTAGTCCTCGCACTAATCACTACTACTAATCACTACTACGAGTACACCTCATACTAGTCCTCACTACTACACTTTATTTCTTGCATGTATTAGAACAAACCAAGAAATGTCATGGACACCTGACAGTGCAGCCCAAGGCCACGAGAATGATGCCCAGCCAAGCCATGGAGAGCATGCCCTAGAGGAACAACTTACTCAAGAGCAGTTTGAGAACGACATAGAAAAGGATATAGAAGCGATGCTTACTCAGGATGAGCTAGACGAGGACCGCGGGGGAGAAGAAGGAAGAGAAGGAGAGGATGCTGGAGGCGAAGAAACGAATGATGAAGACGACAATGAAGAGGACTCATTTGAGGGATATGAAAGTCCTGAGGATCCTTTCTCACAGGAAAGTAGACGGAGGCCAATGAAGGAGTTGGACAAGGATTTTGACCCGAATAAGGAGGTAGAGATAAAGCCTTAGTAGTTTATAAATTTTGCTAACGCTTTGGCTGTGTTACCTTTGCTAACACTTTTCCCGTCGTATACACAGGAAGTCCCTCCTAAAACTTGAAAAAGAAGACGTCGGCCTCCCGCACGTCTTGGGAACAGTTGTGGAGCAGGAGGAAGGAGAACAGAGGTAATGGCCATAGAGACTAACTGTGATGCCTCTGCTCCACAGCCTCAAGGGACAACCACGGCCTCAACTAGCCAACCAAAGAGGAAACGAGGGGATAGAAAGGCCAACATATATCCAGATAAGGCATGTTATGTGATAAGGGAGGTAGGGCCAGAAGGGGAGATTCTTGAGCCAAAGGAATTCATAGGGTGATTCCGTAATGCGATCGGGGCCCTAGTAAGAGATAGGTTGAACCCAGCAATCCGTAGCTGGAAAGATGTGCCAGCGTCGAAGAAGCAAGAGCTATGGGATGAGAAGCTAAAGGTCAACTTCAAGTTTCTAGAGGGAAAGCACGAACTAGTAAAATATAATGCTTTTAAGATAATGGGGCAGTCCTTTCGACATTGGCGATCGGATCTCAACACGAAGTATATCAAGCACGGGTTAACTCCGTTCAACGAGTTTGGCAATATAACTCCTACTCAATGGGCTCAATTGGTGGCTGAGAAGACTTCAGAGACATCATTGGCCATCAGTGCTCGTAATAGCGAGCAAGCAAAGAAGAACCAACACCACCCTCGTTTAGGCCCCGGTGGCTACGCTGGCAAGCAAGAGTTGTTCAGGAAGATGGATGAAGAGGCCGAAGCTGCCGGGAATACGATAGTGAAGAACTTGAAGCCACACATCCATAATTGGATATATGCGAGGAGTGTGGATTCATCTGGTAGTAGTCTCAAGTTTGCCAAGCCAGAGACTGATGAGGCGGTGTCAAGGATATTGAAATACGTTGAAGATAAAGAGAAGGGTACATTCACTCCTTGCAGAGAGAGGGACGAGCTTAGCCTTGGCTTGGGAAATGCCGAGCACACAGGCCGCACCAGGGGGCTAGGGAAACGGACGTCCTGGAAGCATAAATTCGAAGACAGCCGTCACATGTACAAGAAACATAGCAGAGACTGAGAGTGTAATCTTGAGCTACAAGTAAAGGCTCTAGTTCAAAGGTGCTGGCAGAACAGGGAGTGTCTACCGAGCCACGGACACTAATGGGGCCACCGGGAGAACTAGCTGTTGTCGGCAGCCCTCAGGATGTTCCAAGTAGCCAGGGTTCCACAGCAGCCATGATCGCCGTCAATCGCATACGGGAGCCAACTAGCTGCAACTTGGTGGTTCCATGGGCAGGCAAAACATGGTTTGTGAGGTAGCAACGGGTGTGGCACATCCTCCAGGGGGCTTGTGGCATCGTAAAGACGTCCCACAGGACTACACTAGGGTTGAAGTGCATACCGTTAAGCCTGAGTTCATGATGTGGAAGATAGACATCACAACTCCCGAGGGACTGGTATTACTTGGAGACGTGATGAACTAGTTCATCCTCTGGTACAAAAGAGACATTGTATTGATGGTTTCTTTGCCACCTCTGAGTGATGTACATCTGCAACGAGTTGTTAAGGATGGGGAGGTATTCTCACCGGCTCGTGATAACCTAATGCCAGAGTTGCCACATGCTTCCCCGACTCGAAACGAGCACGTGCCTCACACGCCAGAGCCTTCTCCTGCTCATATCGAGCAAGGGCATGGTGAGATGCCACAGCCTTCTCCAGCTGAAAGGTCCTAAATGGCTAGAGGAGGGTGAATAGCCTATAAAATTTTCTTGCAAAGCGCTAAACAAACCGGTTAGTACACTAAATGGCGAAGCAAGTGTTGCGCTAGCCTAGTGAGGGGTTGTAAGCCAACCTAACTAATTCTAACAATCCTAATACACTAGGCACACTAAGATTAATATCCTTAGCAAGCAAACTACACTACACAACCTAGTATGCTACTTTGCATAAATGTAATCGCAAGGAAGAGAACCGAGAGGTGCAAACCGTGCCTTCAGGATGATGACCAATCACCGTCTTGTCAATACGATGAAACCCAAAGAGATGATCCAATAGAGAAATCCAAGTTGATCTCGAAGGATCAAACCACACAAGAACACCGAGGGACACAAGATTTTTATCCCGAGGTTCACGTGCTTGCCGGCACGCTACTCCCGTTGTGTCGACCACACACTTGGTAGTTCGGTGGCTAATCGGCGTCACAAGCCAAGCCCTCACCGGGCGCCACAAGAACTCACACAAAGTGAGGATAACTCAATGACACGAGATTCTACTAATGATTCCTTTCGCGATCTCCCGCGGGGTGGGATCAACACCCCTCACAATTACCTCCGGAGTGGCCAAAAACAATCTTTAACCTTGCTCAACTCCGGCTCGCTGCTCCAACCGTCTAGGTGACGGCAATCACCAAGAGTAATAAGCTCAATCGTAGCAAGAACGCTCACTAGTGCCACTAGATGCTCAATCACAAGGCAAATGCACTAGAAGCTCTCCCAATCACTCTCTAGATCAATCAAGAGGCATGCAAAGAGAGGGAGTTGGTTTGCTTAGCTCTAGGGGATGTCAAGAATGTCAAAGTGCCAAGAGAGACTCCCTAGAGCCGGCCAATGCACTTATATAGACGCCCACAAGATCACATAGCCGTTGCTCACAAGAACAGATTTCTGCGCGTCGACCGGACGCGGGTTAAGTAGCGACCGGACGCGTTTGGTCCCAGCGTCCGGTCCCTATACCACGGCCACGTGTCGCTGACGTTTGAATGTTGCCGTTGTGCGCCAACGGCTACCAAGCTCGCGCGCTGCTCATCACACGACCGAACGCGTCCTACACCGCGGCCGGGGCCTTCGCCTGGCGAGTCCGGTCGCCCACCGAAGAGGTCGGATCGTGAAATTCTCGGCCGGGGCGCGTCCGGCTGTCCATGACCGGACGGCGCCCGGCGTCCGGTGCGCATGCTGCTTTCAGCACGCCCGCAACCCGCGACTTGGCACCGGGCTGTCCGGTCGCCCCGAGTCCGGTCACTCGAAAAACACGCCGGACGCCAACACCTGACCGGGGCGCGTCCCCGTCCTCACCTGAATAGAGTCCGGTCACCTATGAGTGACTCGTCTTCGTCCGGAAACCTCCAAGTCCCGCCTCGCAAGCTCGGTGAGAGGGTTTTACACCCAAACCCCATCAACCCTTGCTCTTATGTGCCAACACAAAAGTGTCTCTCCACTTGTGCACGTATGTTAGCATTTTCAAATGAATTTTGTAAGAGATTGTTAGCTCACTAGGTCCCTAATGCACATGCAAAGTCATTGCTCACCTAGTGGCACTTAGATAACCGATATTGCGCGACATTGCCCCTCTTAATAGTACGGTTATCAATCCTAAATCCGGCCATCAACTTCTCTACTCACCTATGGCCGGCAAAATGGAAATGCCCTAGCATATACCTTTGTCTCTAACATTCTATCTTGCTCCTCATCTTCCTTCATCTCCAAGGGTGGCACTTGATCATCTTTGATCACTTCCATCAACTCGATCACCATTCCACCACTTTGCTTGGACCTCCCCTTTCTCTAATGCTACACTTAGCAATAGGATTAGTCCTAGGTTTCATCAATTAGTCAAAACCAAACTAGGGCTTTCAATCTCCCCTTTTTTGGTAATTGATGACAACCTCCATAAAGATAAGAATTAAATTCAATTTTAGCTTTACACCACTTATCCAAGCAATATGAGCTTATGAAAGGAGTTGGACAAGTCATGTAAAACCTATTTGGTAGCTATGGCTCCCCCTACATGTGTGCTAAGAGTTTGGATTAGAAGCTTTGCACACATAATGGATAAATCAGTTTTAGGAGAGTCATTTCTACCAATTTGATGCTAAGGTATATAGAATGGACCTTTGAAGCGTGATATCATCGGAGTGCACATCATGAACCATCCTTAGTACCAACTCTAGCTAGAAACATCAAATAGCTAAAAACCCCGTGAGATCAACATTAGAAGCACGGTTTCTAGATACCGCTTGGAAAGCACCAAGAAAAATGCTACTTCTAGCTAGAACCTATACATGATAGTAATCAATTTATCAATCAAGATCTATACTAGCAAGTAGCACACAAGCAAGAGAGATATCACTTATGAAATCACTTATGAAATGAATACACCTAAGTGCAATGCAAGCAATCATATGGATATGCATACTCAAGTGCAATCAATTGTGTTCATGAGCTTGCTCCCCCTACTTGTGTGCTTCAAAATTGTGATCCCTTTCCATTCATCAATCTTTATCTACTCTCCCCCTTGATGTATGCTATCTTTGTATTCTCTCCCCCTTTGTCATCAATAACCACAAAGGTATATGATCATGTTTGGTGTAGACTTGAAATCATGGAGGGAGCTTGGAATAGAGAGATGATCACTTAAAGTTGAGGATCATTTGTTTACATAAACTTCCTTCTCTTGTGGTTCAAACTAGTAATCTTGCATAAGTAATCTAGCTCGGTTTGAACCAATGACAAGCTTCTTCATACATCTTTCAATGGTTATCTTGTCAATGTTGAACTAGATCCTTTCTTGCTCATTTAACTAGATCAAACACTAGGGTCATATTCTCATGAACAAGTCATATTTAGCCACTAGATCATACAAGACATAGAAGCAATAGTGGCATAATATGTACTCAAAATCACTTTGTTTTCATGAATGAGCCTAATAGCAAGAGATATCACTAGAAGAAATATTTATATGTTCTAATCAAGTCCTTATTAAGTATGAATGCATCATGCCAAACAATTTCACCTTTGCATTAGTCGAAGAAGAGGCATGTTATATAATTGGGGGTGCATTCATCTCATGTTGGAGAAGTTTAGGATGTTCAATTCATTTCTCAAAGTGCAAAATCTCTTCTCATCGAGTGGCTTGGTAAAGATATCGGCAAGTTGATCATCGGTGCCAACACTCTCAATAGAAATGTCTCCTTTTGCTTGGTGATCTCTAATGAAGTGATGCCTTATGTCAATGTGCTTTGTCCTTGAATATTGAACCAGATTGATGGTGATCTTCACGGCACTTTCATTGTCACATAGCAATGGTACTTGTCCAAATTTGATTCTAAAATCCTTCAATGTGGCCTTCATCCATAGTAATTGAGCACAACAACTCCCCACACTAATGTATTCGGCTTCAGCGGTAGAGAGTGCGACACTATTTTGTTTCTTGGATGACCATGAGACAAGTGACCTTCCTAGCAATTGGCATGTTCCACTAGTACTTTTTCTATCCACCTTGCATCCCGCATAGTCGGAGTCCGAATAACCAATCAACTCAAAGTTTGACCCCTTGGGATACCACAATCCAACATTTGGTGTGTGCTTAAGATATCTCAATATCCTCTTGGTTGCTTTCAAATGACTTTCTCTTGGTGAAGCTTGAAACCTTGCACACATGCATACACTAAACATGACATCCGGCCTAGAAGCGGTCACATAGAGTAGGCTTCCAATCATGGACCGATACAACTTTTGATCTACCATGTTGCCACTTGTATCCAAGTCAAGATGACCATTTGTTCCCATTGGAGTCCCAATTGACTTGGCTTCTTCTATTCTAAACTTCTTCAACATGTCCTTGATATACTTGCTTTGACTCACAAATATGCCTTTCTTTAATTGCTTGATTTATAGACCAAGAAAGTAGCTAAGCTCTCCAATCATAGACATCTCAAATTCTTTAGCCATCATTTCTCCAAACTCTTCACAAAAATATTGGTTGGTTGATCCAAGGATAATGTCATCCACATAGATTTACAACATAAACAAGTCTTTGCCAATTTTCTTGGTGAAGAGAGTGTTATCAACCTTTCCTATCTTGAACCCTTTGGAGATCAAGAAATCTCTCAATCTCTTATACCATGCCCTTGGAGCTTGCTTCAAGCCATAGAGAGCCTTCTTCAACTTATAGACATGGTTGGGTCTTTTGATATCTTCAAATCCTGGGGGTTGCTCAATATACACTAGCTCATTGATGAATCCATTCAAGAAAGCACTTTTCATATCCATTTGATATAGCTTGATGTTGTGGGCACAAGCATAGGCTAATAAGATTCTAATTGCCTCCAATCTTGCAACCGGTGCATAAGTTTCTCCAAAGTCAAGACCTTCAGCTTGAGTGTATCCTTGTGCTACCAATCTTGCTTTGTTTCTCACAACTATGCCATCTTGATCTTGCTTATTCCGGAATACCCATTTGGTGCCAATGACATTGTAGTTCTTCGGACGCTCAACTAGTTCCCAAACTTGATTTCTTTCAAAGTTGTTGAGCTCTTCATACATGGCATTTACCCAATCACAATCCATCAAAGCTTCTTCTATCTTCTTTGGCTCTATGGATGAGATAAATGAATAGTATTCACAAAAGGATGCTAATCTTGATCTTGTTTACACACCACTTCTAATATTACCAACCACTTGATCTAGAGGATGATCCCTTGCAATATGAGTTGGTTGGAGAACATGAGGTTGAGCACTTGAACTTGGTTGATCACTTGGTTGAGATGATGTGCTAGCCACTTGATCTTGCACTTGAGAGTCACTACCTTGAGTTTGAACTTGAGAGCCACTAACTTGCACGTTTGGAGACACAATCACTTGATCTTTGTCATCTTCAATATCTACCACTTGTGTTGGCCTAATGTCACCAACATCCATTTCCTTCATGGCTTGTATCAATTGAGTTTCTCTCACATCATCTAGATTTTCTTTCTCATCTTGAGAGCCTTTGGTTTCATCAAATTCAGCATTATGCACTTCTTCAACTATGCCATGAGTGAGATTCCAAACTCTATATGCTTTGCTTGTAGTGGAGTAACCAAGTAGAAATCCTTCATCATATTTCTTCTCAAACTTGCTCAATCGAGTGCCCTTCTTGAGAATGTAGCATTTGCATCCAAACACTCTAAAATATGCAATGTTGGGCTTTCTACCATTCAACAACTCATGTGGTGTCTTTTCCAATAGCCTATGACAATAGAGCCTATTTGAGCAATAGTTAGCGGTATTGATTGCTTCGGCCCAAAAAGAATGATCCATATTGTATTCACTCAACATTGATCTTGTCATGTCAATCAAAGTTCTATTCTTCCTTTCAACTAGCCCATTGGATTAAGGTGTGTACTTGGCCGAGAATTGATGCTTGATTCCAAAATCATCACATAGCTCTTCAATTCTTGTGTTCTTGAATTCACTACCATTGTCACTTCTCACTTTCCTGATTGAAGTTTCAAACTCATTTTGGCTTCTCTTGACAAATGTCTTGAATGTGTCAAATACTTCACTTTTGTCAATAAGAAAGAACACCCAAGTATATCTTGTGTAGTCATTCACTATCACAAATCCATATTTATTTCCACCAATGCTCTCATACTTGGTCGGGCCAAATAGATCCATGTGCAACAACTCAAATGCTTTGCTTGTGCTCATCATGCTCTTGTTGGGATGAGTGTTGCCAACTTGTTTACCCATTTGACTAGAACTACATAGCTTGTCTGTCTCGAACACTATATCCTTCAACCCTCTAACTAGATCATGCTTGATTAGCCGGTTGAGTTGCTTCATGCCAACATGTCCAAGTCTTCTATGCCATAGCCAACCCATGCTTGATTTGGAGGACAAACATGTTGTCAATTGAGCATCACTAGCATTGAAGTCTACTAGATAGAGATTCTCATATCTAAAGCCTTTGAATATCAGGTTGCTTCCATCAACACTTACTATCTCAACATCATCAACACCAAATATGCATTTGAATCCGAGATCACACAATTGAGCCACGGACAAGAGATTAAAGTTGAGAGATTCTACTAGCAATACATTGGAGATTGACATATCATTTGTAATTGCAATCTTTTCCAAGCCTTTCACCTTGCCTTTGCCATTGTCACCAAAAGTGATACTATCAACACCATTACCACTTGATGAGATTGATTTGAATATTCTAGAATCCCCGGTCATATGTTGAGTGCACCCACTATCAAGCACCCAATGCCTTCCTCCGGCTTTATAATTGACCTACAAAAGCAAATCAATTCTTCTTAGGTACTTAAACTGGCTTGGGTCCTCCAAGGTTAGTCACTAAGCTTTTAGGCACCCAAATTGCCTTCTTCTTTGGGCCAACAATGGGAGCACCAATGAACTTAGCCTTCACACCATTAGCACCCTTGGTAAGCAAATAACAAGAATCAAACTTAATAGAGGATATATTAGCATTCTTCTTATTCTTGCAATATTGCTCTACATGCCCCACTTGCTTGCAACTAGAGCAAAAACGTCCATTGCCCTTCACAAAACTAGTCTTGTGAGTGACAAAGGCCGCCTTGCCATTCTTGGGGGTATAGCCCAATCCCTTCTTGTTAAGGGAGAACCTTTGGCTACCCAAGCACTTTAGCAAGCGGGCATCTCCACCATAGGCCTTGCCTAAGGCATGAGTGAGCTCATTTACCTCTCTCTTGAGGGTCTTATTCTCCACCATGAGTGAGGCATCACAAGTGAAACCATCACTAATAGTAGATGTGGCATTGCTTGAGCTACAAGAGGGGTTAGTGGGACCAACAACGATAGGAGTATAGAATGTTTCATCAAGAATATATCACATGTTACTCCTACGTTGCAAGTGTCTACAACATCCTCAATCTTAGCTTGATCAAGGAGGGAGGAGTGAGCCTTTTCAAGCTTAGTGTGAGCCTTCTCAAGCTTCTCATGGGCTTCCATTAGCCTCTCATGAGTAGCATTGAGCTCATCAAAGGATTGCTCAAGAGCTTTCTTGCTCTTGCGCAACTCTTTGCACTCCTTCCTCTTCTCCTCAATATGAGTGAGCATCTTGTAGCATGCTAATGAGGTCCTCCTTTGAGTACTCCTCATCATCATCACTCCCACTATCGCTCTCATCATTGGATTGTACCTTAGATGGCTTAGCCATTAAGCATGTCGATGGAGCATCAAAGAGTGAAGGCTTGTTGGAGATGGCAAGACTAGCAAGCAACCTCTTCTTTGATTTCTTGTCATCTTCACTCTCATCATCACTATCACTTGAGGCATCACTATCCCATGTAACACAATATGATTGCCCCTTCTTCTTCTTGTACTCAAGCTTCTTCTCCTTCTTTTCCTTCTTGTCCTTCTTTTCTTTCTTGTCTTTCTTCTTCTTGTCATCTTTATCACTATCATCATCACTATTGAATGGACAATCAGCAACGAAGTGATCTTTGCTCTTACACCTAAAGCATCTCTTGGCCTTGGTGGCATCGCTTCTCTTTCTTGCACCATAGCCCTTCTTCTTCATGAATTTGCCAAATTTGCGCACTAAGAGAGCCATTGCTTCATCATCCACCTCACTTGAGCTTGTGCAATCTTCTTCTTCACTTGAGCTTTGCTTCTTGCTTTTGTCCTTGCATTTGGAGGAGGTGGCCTTGAATGCCACGGTCTTCTTTTTCTTCTCTTCCTCTTAAGAGCCCCTTCTAGTTCCATACGGTAGGTGTCATGTGTGATCACCTCACCTAGTACTTGGTTAGGGGTCTTGGTGTCCAACCCTTCTCTCACCAACATTGTGACGAAGAACTCAAATCTTGATGGCAAGCTTCTTAGGAACTTGTGAGAGAAGTCCGCAAGCTTCTTAGGAACTTGTGAGAGAAGTCCGCATTCTCTACCTTCTCACCCAAATTCTTCAAGTCATTGACAATCACTTGGAGGCGGTGGAACATCTCCGGCACACTTTCATCATCTTGCATCTTGAAACTTGAGAGCTTGTTCTTGAGAATGTATACCTTGGCACTCTTCACGGCTTGTGTGCCCTCATATGTTTCCTCCAATCTAGTCCACACATCATGAGCTCTCTCTAAATCCTTGATTTGCTCAAACACCTTTGCTTCCAAAACTTCATAGAATGTGTTGATTGCAATGTCATTGAATTGGAGCTTTTCTTCCTCTCTTGCGGTTGGGTCGGTTGGATCAATCACAGTAAAGTCTTTGTCCACAACCTCCTAAACCTTCCTATTCAATGATTTCAAGTATGCACACATCTTTCTCTTCCAATGATCATAACCGGTGCCATCGAAGTGCGGTGGCTTCCCCACATGATTGATATGGTTGATTTGAGCTATTTTCACACCGTAGGTTGTTAAGCCTCAAACAACGGTGACCTTGGCTCTGATACCACTTGAAAGGTCCTAAATGGCTAGAGGGGTGAATAGCCTATAAAATTTTCTTACAAAGCACTAAACAAACCGGCTAGTACACTAAATGGCGAAGCAAGTGTTGCGCTAGCCTAGTGAGGGGTTGCAGGCCAACCTAACCAATTCTAACAATCCTAATACACTAGGCACACTAAGATTAATATCCTTAGCAAGCAAACTACACTACACAATCTAGTATGCTACTTTGCATAAATGTAATCGCAAGGAAGAGAACCGAGAGGTGCAAACCGTGCCTTCGGGATGATGACCAATCACCGTCTTGTCAATACAATGAAACCCGAAGAGATGATCCAATAGAGAAATCTAAGTTGATCTCGAAGGATCAAACCACACAAGAACACCGAGGGACACAAGATTTTTATCCCGAGGTTCACGTGCTTGCCGGCACGCTACTCCCCGTTGTGTCGACCACACACTTGATAGTTCGGTGGCTAATCGGCGTCACAAGCCAAGCCCTCACCGGGCGCCACAAGAACTCACACAAAGTGAGGATAACTCAATGACACGAGATTCTACTAATGATTCCTTTCGCGATCTCCCGCGAGGTGGGATCAACACCCCTCACAATTACCTCCGGAGTGGCCAAGAACAATCTTCAACTTTGCTCAACTCCGGCTCGCTGCTCCAACCGTCTAGGTGACGGCAATCACCAAGAGTAATAAGCTCAATCGTAGCAAGAACGCTCACTAGTGCCACTAGATGCTCAATCACAAGGCAAATGCACTAGAAGCTCTCCCAATCACTCTCTAGATCAATCAAGAGGCATGCAAAGAGAGGGAGTTGGTTTGCTTAGCTCTAGGGGATGTCAAGAATGTCAAAGTGCCAAGAGAGACTCCCTAGAGCCGGCCAATGCACTTATATAGACGCCCACAAGATCACATAGCCGTTGCTCACAAGAACAGATTTCTTGCGTCGGCCGGGACCCAGAAAGTTAAGTGGCGACCGGACGCGTCCGGGCCCCTGCGTCTGGTCCTCTACCACGGCCACGTGTCGCCGACGTTTGAATGTAGCCGTTGCGCCAACGGCTACCAATGCCGCGCTGCTCGTCACACGGCCGGGGCGCGTCCCTACGCACGCGACGGACGCTTCACCCTAGCGATCCGTCGCCCACCGAGAGAGGTCTAGATCGTGAAATTCTCGACCGGACGCGTCCGCTGCCCATCGACCGGGCCGCGCGCCGAAGGCCCGGTGCGCACATTGCTCCAAGACGCCAAACCCGCGACAGGCACCGGACTGTCGGTCGCGGAGTCCGGTCACTTTGAAAAACACGCCGGGCGCCAACACCTGGCCGGACGCGTCCGGTCCTCACCAGGACAGCGTCCGGTCACCTCTGAGTGACTCCTCTTCGTCCGGAAACCTCCAAGTCCCGCCTCACAAGCTCGGTGAGAGGGTTTTACACCCAAACACCATTAACCCTTGCTCTCATGTGCCAACACAAAATTGTCTCTCCACTTGTGCACGTGTGTTAGCATTTTCAAATGAATTTTATAAGAGATTGTTAGCTCACTAGGTCCCTAATGCACATGCAAAGTCATTGCTCACCTAGTGGCACTTAGATAACCGATATTGCGCGACATTGTCCCTCTTAATAGTACGGTTATCAATCCTAAATCCGGCCATCAACTTCTCTACTCACCTATGGCCGGTAAAATAGAAATGCCCTAGCATATACCTTTGTCTCTAACATTCTATCTTGCTCCTCATCTTCCTTCATCTCCAAGGGTGGCACTTGATCATCTTTGATCACTTCCGTCAACTCGATCACCATTCCACCACTTGGCTTGGACCTCCCCTTTCTCTAATGCTACACTTAGCAATAGGGTTAGTCCTAGGTTTCATCAATTAGCCAAAACTAAACTAGGGCTTTCACCGGCTCATATAGAGCAAGGGCATGGTGAGATGTCACAGCCTTCTCTAGCTCATGTCGAGCAAGGGCATGATGAGATGCCACAAACTTCTCCAATACATGAACAACCGGTGCCTTCTGTAGTTGGTCATGCCAAAGAAGATGAGGAAGTGTCTGAACCTTCAATTCGAAAGAAGCATCCCATCGATATAAGGCCATGTTATGTTCCGATCAATGACATCGTGTCGGTTCACAAGTGGTTTGCCCATAACCAGTTCAAGCCTGAGAACCAAGTTAAACAAGTCAAAGCCCGAGCTTCTAAGGAGGTAGTCACTAGCAAACTCCACAAAGCGGCATAGAAGTATCCAGCTATTGATAAAATCAAATGGTCAAAGGATTGCCTAGAAAAATATATAAGAGGCAAGCGCTTCCTACCAAACCGGATCATCCAGTGCTTGCCACTTGGAATGAAAAAGTTCCATGATTGGTACTTGCGTGCTGTCCCTATGAAACTGGAGATCATACAAGCATGCGTCCCTGCCGGCACGTTTGGGTTGCCGGCTGGGGAAATTTACTTTTATTTCAATGACATGCAGACATGCTTCCACCTAGGCCCAATGGAAATGAATCTAATTCGGACGTGGTGCCTGTAAGTCCTTGGCCTCTCGATATGATATTAATGTACACTTTTGACTTTTCTTGTAACTAACCCTTGTCGTGATCTGTAGAATGCAAGCCCACATGGCGAAGCAAATGCCAACCGTGAAATGCGGGTATGTAGACCCTCAACCTATAGCTTCAACGAATTTTAACTACCCCAGACAGTGGAAACTGGATGGCAAAGAACTAGCTGCGGGAAAGACAGTTGAGGAAAAAGAGAAGATCAGGACGAAGAAAATTAAGGACGAGGCTATGAAGGTGGCGGCAATCATTGCCCAATCTTTAAAAAATCTCCAAAATAATGATACGATATACATACCATACCACTTCAAGTAAGTTCGATACGGCACTTAAATCTTTGTTATATATATCTTTTGTTCAATGAAAATTCATTTATCTATTTCTTCCATGTTTAAATTCATGCAGTGACCATTGGATTTGTATATGCGTCGCAGTCCATCTGAGCATGGCATGGGTTTATGATTCAGCAGATTTTCTACCGGAGTCATATAAAGACTTTATAGATTCTCAAGATGTATACATACTGAAAAAATTCTATGACCTTATATATTCGTATTTGAACTTGTTGCATTCACTTTTTCATACTAACAAGTTACATTTGCTAAACTAATTCTAACAGGGCATTCAGGCACTGTGTCCTTAAACTTAAGGGAAGGCATCATGCACAAAGGCAGGTAAGGTTGTACGTCAAAACTCTATGTGCGGTAAGTGAAATGTACGTTGGTATTCCAATTCGTGGTTGTCAATAGCATGAGACTAACCTTTTCATGATTCAAAACACAGTGCCCCAAACAGAGGCCAGGAAGTCTATATTGTGGCTACCACGTATGTTGTTTGATGAGTAGCACCGGTCCATACAGGAGACACCCTAATTTGGTAAGCTTCAACCCCATCGCTCTTAGTATGAACAGTTTGCATACGTTGTGGGTACTAGAAAACCTAAACTTACTCTCTTTCAGTGGAAGAAAGAGGTAGACATGACAAGGGGCCCACGCAAGGATGATGAACTCTTAGAGATTGTCGGCGACCTTTGTAACTTTATATTAGACCAAATCATACATGTCAGAGGTAAGTACCATCATCTATTGTCCGACTTAGGTAGGAATCCTCAATACCAACACCTTCGTGAGACCGAAAGGCTTGCTCTAGGCCTTTGAAAGTGGCCTGAACTTATGCAACAGTTTCGACCTAAAATTGTAACGTGTTTGTAATGTTGGACTATGAATTTGACTTATGTACTTGTGAATTGAATTGTGGACTTGTAAATTGACTTTGGATGTATATATATGTATATGTGGTTGTTGACGGTGGATAACATCAATATTTATTAGAACTTTAGACATGAAAGGATACATGAATATACATTAGTCTAGGGTTTTAACTGACAATTTCCACGAGTTTTGCATATTCTATATTTTCCAGGATTGTTCCATAAAAGCATAAAAGAGGGATTAGAGTGCATAATTATCATGAAATTTATCCACGTCGGCAAACATCGTCATCAGGCTTAGGAAACGTCTAGAAGACACCCGAAGCAACGGGACCCGCTGGGGCCACTACAGTGGGGGCGGCCCCACCCCGGCGGCCGGCGCCCTAGGTCAAGCGGCGGCGCTCCCCTTCTAGAGTCTTCCTCCCACGCTTCCTTGGAAGTCAAGCAGAGCATCCCTACGTCGATCTAGGGTCGGTTTGATCCGACGGTGCACACAACATGAAGACGCGGATCGATGACGTGGCGGTTTCTTGCCCCCTACTCCACCTCGGCCTATATAATGACGCCCCAAGGCCCCTCCAAGAGGCATTCTACACCCCGGTGCTTTATATTCTCTACATAATTAGGGTTAGGGTCCCTCTAGTTTATCTAGTTCTAGTTCATCTAGTTGTAGCAATTAGGAGAGACTAGTTCATCTAGATCTAGTCTTGTTTAGAGATTAGAGAGATTGAGTAGAGGAGTAGAGATTCTGGAGGAGTTTCGGCTTGTCAGTGCTTCTTCGTGGCTGTATTCTTCTGGATTCAGCTCCCTCGCACGGAGCTGCCTTCTGAGGTACTTTTGTATTCATCATTCCGATTCAAGTAAGCAGTTGTTCTTATTTGTTCTTAAGTTCACATCTCATATTGAGTGCTTTGGTCTTGGTCATTACTTGATTGAAGTAGTAATTCGTAGTGTAGACGTGGTGTCTGGGCTATGATTGCTTGTGGATGTCCCCTGATTAGCCGGATAGTGGTAATCCGCGTAGGTGACAGCTGCGTTGGTTCCTCTGTAGTCCACTTCCCGTTGATAGTCCTGATAGGCTTATAGGTTCTTGGTAGGAGATTACTCTGTTTCTTCTCTTATTCGGGATACTTGCCCAGTTAGAATAATATTATACAAAGCTTACCGGTTGTCAGAACTAGAGTTCAATAGCTATTTCCTCTTTCTTGATATTATCTAGCCCAATTGTAGGGTTAAGTCTATATACTTTCTCATCATCACAACTGTTCCCTGTGGATATGATATTTAAAACCTCCGGGTAAAATGTGACACTGGTATGATATCTGTGCGCTTGCGGATAATCCTACTTAAAACTTATTTACTAGAGTGCAGTTAATTTATACCAACAAGCATTTTTGGCGCCGTTGCCGGGGAACGGTTTACTGATTTTGACTTAGTCTAGCTTAATCTTGTATTATACTTTTATCTTTTTTTATTTTATCCCATTCTCTTTATTATTTTTGTGTTCATCCTTATGGATGCTTTTAATTCTATTCCTATCTGTCTTTATGGCATGCGCGAAAGCTTCGGGCCACCAAAATCTAATGAACCTATCATAACACCTGGCTATGAGCTGCGCCCATGTTTAATTAATATAATTCGGGATAAACCCTTCTCGAGAGAAGGTAACGAAAACCCATACTCACACTTACGAGAATTCGAGCAGACCTGTGCATGCTTGCGCATTGCTGGCATGTCCGATAAGACTATTAGATGGAAGATTTTTCCGTTTTCCTTGACTGGAAGAGCCAAACGTTGGTATAATCGAGCCGTAGGGAGTATGCAAGGTGATTGGGAAACATTATACTCTAAATTTTGTTTATATTTCTTTCCCATCCATAGAGTAGTTAACCTTCAAAAAGAGGTTCTAACTTTTAGGCAGCTAGAACAAGAATCTCTTAGTAAATTATGGGAGCGTTTTAATGAACTTGTTATATTTGGCCCTGACCTTGGTTTTCCAGACCCTGTGCTTATTCAACATTTTTATTTGGGTCTTACTAAGGAATCTAAGGAATCCCTTGATTTAGCCTCTGGAGGAGCTTTTCTTCACTTACCTATAACTGAAGTAAGGCCTATATTAGAAAAGGTTGTTCAAGCCTATTCTGAGCTCCCCGAGGAAGAGAAGAACTTATCACCTGAACTAGAAACGGAAGTCATGGTAGCTAAAACACAATCATCCCATTCCCAAGATTTAGCTATCAATACTAAACCTTTAAAATTCCACTTTGATGATTTAGACTTTCAGTTAGCTAAGATGCTCGTAAATCAATACACATCAGATCTTCTCAGAAGAGCATCTTAGAAAAAGTGTCGTCAACTTCTTTTCCCTCATAAAAGGCACTGGGGAGAGTTCAAGGATGGCATATCGAGTGATGTCATAGAAGAAGAGCCAAGCCACTTAGGAGTAAATTTTATCTTCTCCCCTTCTATGCCCACAATAAATGTCTCTGAACCTATCTCTAAACCCATCCTTGACCCCAATGAATCTTTTTATGCTCTTTCTACTAAACTTTATAATGACCCTAGAAATCTATTAAGACATCTCAAGAATAAAAATCATAGGAATGTCCAAGAAGAGCAATGACAATGGCAGGAATGTATAGAACATACTAGAAATACATATGCTATTGTAAAAGAATGGATGGAAGAGGATGAAGCTTTAGCACTAGCATCTAAACTTGGTTTAAATTCAAATGGTGAGCTTAAATCAATTTCTTTAATAAACAGAACTCACCCAAGTTTAGAAAAAGCTTTAGAGACCAACCTTAGGGATATCAATTCATAAGAAATTCTAAAAAATAAAACATCCAATAAATGTCATAGGCATGAAATAATAAAGACAAACTTATTGCCTATAGACAACCATGAAGAGACACCCTTGGAGTTTAAAAAGGAAAATCACATCGATGAGCATGGGAATTAGCTCATAAACACTTCATCGAATCCATGGTCATATGAGAAATCTCCTAAATCTTTTGGTCTCTATAATATTACCACACACGAGATCTTCAACCCCCTCTTTATACCTGTTCATAAAATCATTAAAAGGGTGGTTGTAGATGCATATGTTTATCATAAATATTATAGATCTCATTGTAATCTTGATATAGGCGCACAAAAGCTAGTGTTCTAGAGGAAAACCGTCGCACAAACTCAACGTACAATAATTAGAAGGTTTTCTAAGAATAACCTTATGTCCTAAAATAACCACTCTTAAAAAAATAGCATAGCTATAACGCCCTTGTGAATTCATGAAAATATTCCTTTGGACGTTTTTTGTCACTAACCATTTCAGGTTTGAAGTAAGAAAATGACTAATGGCAGCAACAGATATGTCCAACCAATTATCATGCAACATTAATTATATCCATCCAAACTTAAATCTGCCTTGCAAAATTCAAGCTTGGGGGAATGGACTTATTTAGAAAATCCTATGTTGCTAATATTGGTTGTATCTACTTTTTAATTCATGTTCAATTATTTACCTTTTCATCTCTAAATGAATAAATCTTTATAAGTGTTTTCATATTTCTTTTGTTTGCTATAGTAAGATTTGGTTTGGAAGTATTGCACAAACTTCTAAAGGCTTTTTTTAAATTAAGCGTGGTGCTTAGGTTAAATAGCCTTCCTTAACTAAATTAGATATGGAGTTTAGCTTGGTTATTAAACTAAAAATTGTTGTAGTAGACATTGGATATTTTTATTGGGCTAACCCCTGCAGGAAATTTTCAAAATTAATTTGGGTAAGTCATGAGAGGAATTCAAATCAGAGATAAGACAGGGCACATCATAAATTTTAATAACTTTGCAGAAGAAGACACAGCTCATTCATCATGGATGGAAGAACTATGAGTATTAATGGTTCATTTAGTTTATCTTCTACTGCAAGTTACTTTGCCTCAAGCCATGTCTATATAAGACAGGATCTATGCTAAAACAATATTAACATTATTTTTTCATTAGCATAGACAGAATAAAATAAAGTACTGGACAAACAACTTATATTTAAAATTTGTATATTTCTTTAGGTATGTATTGTCCACTAATGCATTTGCGGGCATATTAATGACTGGAGTGAAAAGAGTCAAAAGATCAAAGAAGCAAAAGATGGAAAAATAATGAGTGCAACAGAGGAGACAAGATGTCCATGAACAACTCAAGATGCAAGAGAAAGGACCACCAGTCATTTACCCTTCATCACTTAGTGCCATCACGCTCTAATAATAAAGGTAATATCCAAAGGTAAGTGGTCACTGCTCTTCTCTTGATCTTGGTGCACATAAATACACAAACATGTTAAAGTTACAACTTAAATTGATTAACCTAATTAACTCAACATGCTTTGTTCTTTAAAATTGTTCATGGCACCGTTCTCTTAATCTCAGTCTTAACCAAACAAGCTAAAATATTATATTCGATCTTGGGAAGACGATAGTCATACTTATGTGAAAATTTATATAGAGATAGACAATTCTTCCATTGGTTAAGCATTTTCATCCTTTTCTGCCATATGAACTTAAATGCAACATTCAATGCTTAATCTTTTGATCTTACCACTCATGTTATAAATAAACAAATCATGTAACACCAACTTTATCTTGTTCAAAGTGGCTAAGGATAGAGAAAAAATAAATAAACGGATAAATTTGGTTCTGTTGGTGTTTTTCACCAGCAGAGCCCATGCACTTGATCTCTGCCTTGGTTTTACAAACAGGACAACACATCGAGCAAAGTTTATTAATTCTATAAGTAAAAGTTCTGTGAACATGCACACTGAGCAAGATGCTGCCAACTACTATTAAAGCTCTACTTTAACCTATGGGCCAAACCAAAGAACAAAAGCGATATCACCATCACTAGAGGTATGCAACCATCAAGACCTCCATCTCTCAAGATGGAGAGATACACAAGAGTGGAAGAAAACTTATATCGGTAAACTTTAAATTTTATATCCTTGTCATAAGGTAATATGGTAGTTATCTAATTAATTAGTATTCCTATCCAATTTCACTTTAACATATTCATCTTCATAAATATTAAAAAGAAATAAAAATCTTTATTGCTTCATTTACTACACCATAAAATATTAAAAGCCCCACGTGAATAAACTTGTGGTAACCCTGTAGGAATATTTACTATAGTGGCATAAAAAATAATAATAGCTCCAGTATTTAATTTCTTGCATTATAAAAATCCTAAACCCTATAAGAATAAATATTCTCTATGGTGGCATAAAAATATAACTATACATCATGCACACATATTTAATTTCTACATAATTAAACTAGAAAATCCTAAAAAAAGAGAATTCTGCTAAAACTTGTCAATCTAAAATCAACTCATAAGAATAATCAATTGCTTATTGGCTGATCGCTAACCTCTTATTAAATTTGAGTCTCGAGTTTTGGTTTTCTTGTTGGAGTATAACTATGCAGGATAACATTATGACTAAGGAGTGAGTCTATCGAGTGGAGCCTACTAAAACTATCGCTGACAAGCTCACCCTAAAGATCATCAAGACCAAGTATTGCAAACATCTAGCTTGGGAAAGGAGCATCCTCTAGTTATGAGGTAACTATACCTAGGCGATTATCGAGTCTATTTTATATAGTCATAAAATACCAAAAATATATGGACACATGAAGGTCCATATCTTTAGAGTCTTGTGAGTCCAATAGAAATAAAAAGATGAATACCAAATTAAAATAAAAAACAAAATACTTATCTATGTATTAAGGTGTGATCATAAAGTGTGTCTAGTTAGTAAGAGTTAAATAAAAACTAGAGAACATTAAAATTTTATCTTGGAGATGATGAATAGTTGCTCTATCGTAATGCCTTTCAAGTGCTTAGTTTTCAACCATGAATTCTCCCCGAGTTTTGGACATGACTTGCTTTGATATAAGAATTTACTCTGAACCTGAAACTTGTGGAGACATATGCTTGAGCTAAGTCTAGGTAATTGATTGATATAATACATGAAGGTCTAAGCTGCTATTTATCTTATTTCTAGCATTACTAAGTTCGGAGATTTATTTTAAAAACCTAAAATATTACATGATGAGCTCTTGTATGATAAAGTTTAAATTCCTACCAAAGCCATATAATACATTTAGCGTTAGAAAAATATTTGTGCATTCATGCTGTTTGCTTTACATTGAGTTCAGTCAACCTTTGTTGTATACCTTATAAGAGTCTTGCCATACTTTTAAAATCAAGATCACTTACGCACTCCACCCACATATGCATTACTCCTACTTTGGGGTGTAAGTGCAGTCATTTTCACTTTCATCCAAATCTACCTTAAAAATATTTTTCTCCTACACTAGAAGTAAACACTCAAAATATACCCTATAGGACAGCCTCCATTTATTTGTTCTAATTTCTTATCATTATCTCTCCAATTATTTATATTTAAAGGATGCATGTGGCTATGCAAAAGTATTGAAAAAAAGAGTAGAAGAAAAAGGAGAGTAAAAGATGGACAAGTATCCAACAATTAAAACAATGGGTACATAGATGTCCGCCTCCCAGATTAAAAAAAAGAAGAAGAAGAGAAAGAAAGAGAGAATAAAGATAGCCCATATTTTTTCGCGAAAAGTTCTAAGGAGGGAGTTATCTTCAAAGAGCAAAAGTAGAATTAGTATTAGCCACTAAATACCATATATACACCTATCCACCATATTCCATATACATGCACATCTTGATTTGATTGTATGCCTCGATTCTCTGTGGATCCATTGTTTGACTTTACAATATATGAATTGCAAGTATGCTCATCCTTATTATTGCCACTCCTATAAGCTCCACTATAAATCCTTAGTTGTAGGAAGGCATAACATCATTAATGTCTCGAGTGAGATCCATAAATACCATATATAATAAGAGATTTGAGCATACAATTAAGCTCTGAGTTTTATTTTTAAAATTTATAAAACTCTGGAATATTGGTACTTGTGAAGAATTTGAGACATAGTGCTTGACTTGATTGTTCTATCTTTTGATTGCTCAAGACTTATGCAAAAGCTGAAAAGCCCTATAGTTAAAGGTAAAATGGGTAAGTTTGAAAGTTAGAGCAGCTTTTATCTAAACCGGAGAAAAATTTATGTTTAAAAGCAAATGTGCTTAAAAGAAATAAAAGTATTGCAGCAACTCCTGATCTAAATATTTTAATAATTAGGCTTAGGTTGTTTGCTAAGGGACCGGCAAAAGGTAAGCTTGGGGGAGTTGTTGACTGGTGGATAACATCAATATTTATTAGAACTTTAGACATAAAAGGATACATAAATACACATTAGTCTAGGATTTTAACCGATAATTTCCATAAGTTTTGCATATTCTATATTTTCCGGGATTGTTCCGGAAAAAGCATAAAAGAGGGATTAGAGTGCATAATTATCACGAAATTTATCCACGTCGGCAAACATCGTCATCGCTCGTGAAACGCCTAGAAGACATCCGGCAATGGACCCGGGGGGACACTGGTGGGGCCGGCCCCCCCACTGGCGGCCGGGCGCCCTAGGTCAAGCGGCGGCGCTCCCCTTCAGAGTCTTCCTCCCACGCTTCCTTGGAAGTCAAGCGAGCATCCCTACGTCGATCTAAGGTCGGGTTTGATCCGACGGCATGAAGACGCGGATCGATGACGTGGCGGTTCCTTGCCCCCTACTCCACCTCGGCCTATATAATGACGCCCCAAGGCCCCTCCAAGAGGCATTCTACACCCCGGTGCTTTATATTCTCTACATAATTAGGGTTAGGGTCCCTCTAGTTGATCTAGTTCTAGTTCATCTAGTTCTAGTTCATCTAGTTGTAGCAATTAGGAGAGACTAGTTCATCTAGATCTAGTCTTGTTTAGATATTAGAGAGATTGAGTAAAGGAGTAGAGATTCTAGAGGAGTTCCGGCCTGTCGGTGCTTCTTCGTGGCTGTATTCTTCTGGATTCAGCTCCCTTGCCCAGAGCTGCGTTCTGAGGTACTTTTGTATTCATCATTCCGATTCAAGTTGTTCTTATTTATTCTTAAGTTCACATCTCATATTGAGTGCTTTGGTCTTAGTCATTACTTGATTGAAGTAGTAATTCATAGTGTAGACGTGGTGTCCGGCTATGATTGCTTGTGGATGTCCCCCGATTAGCCGGGATAGTGGTAGTCCGCGTAGGTGACAAATTTCGTTGGTTCCTCCGTAGTCCACTTCCCGTTGATAGGACCGATAGGCTTATAGGTTCTTGGTAGGAGATTACTCTGTTTCTTCTCTTATTCGGGATACTTGCCCGGTTAGAACAATATTATACAAAGCTTACCGGTTGTCAGAACTAGAGTTCAATAGCTATTTTCTCTTTCTTGATATTATCTAGCCTAATTGTAGGGTTAAGTCTATATACTTTGTCATCATCACAACTGCTTCCTCGTGGATACGATATTTAAAACCTCCGGGTAAAATGTGACACCGGTATGATATCTCGCGGCGCTTATGGATAATCCTACTTAAAACTTATTTAATGGAGTGCGCTTAATTTATACCAACAAAGGTGGGTCGATTTGAATTTGGTTGATGCTCTTATTTTGGTTGATGCATATATGTATTTATGTGAATGTCATTTGAATTTGAATGGATATATGCACATATGTATTCATGTTGTCGATTTAAGTTTTATTTATGTATTATATTTAATTTTTTTTCTAGAAAATACAACGTAGGGCGGTTTTTGAATAAGCCGTCCCTACAAAACAGATAATATCTGAGGGGGCGGCTAATGTTACTAAGGGCGGTGGTAGTACCACCCCTTACAAATCCATTTGTAAGGCGGCTTGTAACATTAGCCGCCCCTCAGACAGATTTGTAGGGGCGGTCAGGGAGCCGCCCCTACAAATAGATGATCTGTAGAAACACTCTGGTAGGAGCGGCTTCCCTGACCGCCCCTACAGAGCCTCTAGAACCGCCCCTACAAATCCTTGCTGCAGTAGTGACGGAATACCACAAGTGCAAGCATGACCTCATTCACAGAGATGCACTTGGGGCGTGATTGATAGGCTTCTCCAACCAACTTGTCTCGCATCCGCGTGGCCAGGCCGTGCTTAGCCAGGTTGATGCCATGCAAGGCACAGATGATTGGTTGAATGCATCTGCAGCGCCATGAAACAAGCACAGGATTTCAGAGCACCAGTGCCTAGGTGAGCCACGAAGCCGTAAAAGCAAGCGCACGTCATGCATGGAGCGACCTCAGCCCTGGCCAGAAGGAGAATCTTGCATCTGTTGGGCATGGCTCCTAGGTCCGGTTGAAGAAACCAAACGTGAAACATGTATTACATGAGCCAGGCCAGTGCCCACCCAAGGTACCAAACACATCCTTGGTGATGCCATCGCCGCCGGTGCCCAGTATCGCCCACCAGGAAAAGTGTCTGGGTGCGTGGAGAGAAAAGAGAGACATAAATTAGATGATTGGTGGGACCCACGAAATACTAAAATAATTTTATGAAACTGTACAATAAAATTATGTACTGAGAGATATTCGTTTCATGTGAAATTTCACATCTTAAAAACTAAGAGATAAAACCTTCCATTGAAACTGACCTAAGTAAATAGTCTCTACAACCAAACAAAATCAATTAGCTAGATTTATACCGGTACAAGATAGCCTCACAAACCAAACCCCTGACTTGTTCGATTGTTGGCGCGCGCAGGCGGAACTGGATTGGGCCGGACTGGGCTGGGTTGGGTTCGAGCGTCGTCTCTCATTCTCATCTCTTTCTATACCTTGCCGGCTCGCTGCTAACACAAGGCACTCACTCACATGGCTGCGCGCGTGGGCCTCCTCCCGCACGCGCTCCTCGTCTCCCTCCGCCCGAGCTCTGCCTCTCCCCACACCCCGTGCTCGCCTCCCTTGTCCTCCTCCACCCATCCCTACCTACCGCCCCCGCGGCGCCTCCAGCCCCCGCCGCGCGTCGCTGCGTCTCCTCGCAGTCCGCGCCATGGCTTCGGGGAACAACCCCTACGCCGCCGAGCTCGCCACCGCCAAGAAGGCCGTCACCCTCGCCGCCCGCCTCTGCAAGGTTCGTGGATACCTTGGTCCAGTTGCGGGCATAGTCCGGTGCTTTAGATTTCGAACAAATAATACTTACTGACAACGCTGAACTTCCTGGACCAGTCTGAAGTCGGGTTTCACGCGGCAGGAATGGGGAAGAACCACTGTAGCGTAGTTTTATACTTAATACTAATGTTTAGCGAGTATAATACAGGTTATTTCATTTTGATAGCTATAGTATATTGTATTTTCATGGCATACCAATTGCTGCGGTTTTGTTTGCGAAAATGGAATGCTTGAGTAATTGTAATTTGTACAGGCTTGTATTGGTGGCCTTGGCTCTGATAAAAAGCCTTCCCATATATTGTGATTGAGTGGTGTATTTGATTGTTTAGACCCTTGATACCGTCTATTACTTTGTGTTTCCTCCCCAGACAGTGCAACAGGACATTGTGCATTCTGGCGTTCAAGCCAAGGCAGACAAAAGTCCTGTCACGGTGGCTGATTATGGTACATGCTGGATTTTTTATGTTTAATACTGAATCATTGATGCTTGACTTGTGTCCACAAGCCAATTCACGCCCAAAGCCTAAGCTTATGAACAAAATGTATGCAATTCATTTATTATTCAGCACTAGCCCGCACGTCTAGGCTCTCTTGGGCATGGAATAGAAGTTGGCTTTATAAGTTGTGGCACATAGGGGTTTCAACTTAGTGGCTCCTGGCATGCATTAACCAATTGATTCCAAAAGCTTAAGCAGAGAAGAGGAGCAGATAAGTCACCTATAGTTCAACATATGGCAGTACTAAAATCAAGTTTGGACTTAGTTGAGTTGATTTTTAATGCTTGTAAAGAAAGAGATGTTGCTAATGAGAATTGGCTAAGGTGGAAAATATTCTCCAACTATATTGATCATCTTATGCTTTCTCCAACTCGCTGTTTACTTGTCACTTTTCTTTCACACATTAGGATCTCAAATATTGGTTAGTCTTGTGTTAAAGATGGATGCAGCATCTGGACCATTTTCATTGGTTGCTGAAGAGGTAACTATACTATTTTTTCTCTTTACCTGTTTCCATGTAGCATTCATTAGGGCTTTCTGCAATCAATAGGCATCAAGTGCTTATGTAGGACTCAGAAGAATTGAGAAAAGCAGGCGCTGAAGGATTTTTGGAAGATATTACTGATCTTGTGAATGAAACCATCGTTGATGATGGTTCATATAACATTTCGTTTACAAAGGAAGGTATACTCTCTGCAATTGATGATGGGAAGTCTGAGGGAGGTCCATCTGGACGACACTGGGTGCTTGATCCGATTGATGGTACTAAAGGGTGAGTTTGGCAACTTAACTAGTAGGTTTCAATGTTTGTACTCTAATAAATGTTGGAGTCTTTCTACCATTTGTGTTTTTTTTTTGTACTCTAATAAATGTTGGACTTTTTCTACCATTTGCATTACCATATGTTGTAGCTTTTCTCTTCTTGGTGATTTAATGTGCTTCTACATTATTTCTGATGAAATTAAAGTAGCAGCAGACACCACTATCTTTTCCATCTCAGAAACTAGAGCTGCTGACCTGTACTCCCTCCGTCCCAAAATATCTGTCGTTTTTGCTTCCTAAGAGATATCTTTGACTAAATATATATTAGAAAAGTATTAATATTTATGGTACATAATTAGTATCATTGGAAAGATCTTTGAGTCTAATTTTTAATAGATTTATTTAGAGATACAAATGTTGCACGTATTTTCTATAAATCGAGTCAAACTTGCGCACAAAAACCAAAAGTAATAATTAATTTGGGACAGAAGGAGTATATCTCTAATGTCTGATCACTAGGATGTATTCTCTTTTTTTTTTTATCAATTTCAAGTTGAATGATTTATCTCTTTTTTCTTAGGTCTATGAACCGCAGTAAAATGGTGTTACATTCAATATGGCATGGGTTGTGTTCATACATGGCAATATACGTTTTTTTTTATAAATAATGTAATATTTTATGAAGTACTTTTGTAGTTATTTATACTAAATGCTAATGTTAATTTACACGTATCTTCTTTGTTTCTATACTTAAATAGTTAGTTACAAGAGGCTGATACAGATTCAATGTTTATCCATGAACCAATGTGTACAAGTCCTGGGAATGCCTTTCAAAAGTATTGCATTTATGTTGATGATTCTTTGCTACCTGAAAATACTGAACAATTCTTTGGCTTCCTTTCAATTTGAGATTTTAGTTAATGGATAGCTGTTCACCACTGATTGCCAACCTTGCTAATAATTGACACTACCTTACCTGAATTTTCATTTAATGGTCTGAATCAGTTTCTTGAGGGGAGACCAATATGCCATTGCGTTGGCTCTGCTTGATGAAGGTAAAGTTGTTTTGGGTGTATTGGCTTGTCCAAATCTTCCATTGTCATCAATAAACAACCTCGATGGTAACTCTTCGGGAGATCAAGTCGGTGCCCTGTTTTCTGCTACAATTGGTTGTGGGGCTGAAGTCCAGTCCCTAGATGGCTCTCCACCACAAAAGGTTATAGCTCTTTTATTTTGATCAGGAGTCTTAAGTTCTTAACCTACCTACCTCCTCTCCTACTATAAGATTTTAGTTTCTCTTGCTCATTATTTGTTTATAAGCTTCAATTTATGAGTTTTTACTGACCCCTGGCGAACTTTATTTTAGATTAGTGTTTGCTCCATTGACAATCCTGTCAATGCATCATTTTTTGAATCCTATGAAAGTGCACACTCCATGCATGATTTGACTGGCTCTATTGCAGAGGTAGTTCCCAAACTATTCTTTGCTTACTCAATATCCACAGGAGTACATAAGTAATCTCGTTTTTTAATGCTATATCAGAAACTTGGTGTCCAAGCTCCTCCAGTTAGAATTGACAGCCAAGCAAAATATGGTGCTCTGGCCCGAGGCGATGGTGCCATTTACTTGCGCTTTCCACACAAAGGTTATAGAGAGAAAATATGGGATCACGCAGCAGGCTCAATTGTTGTGACAGGTTAATTTGAGGCTCCTTTTTTGTTTTCCAAAACAAACTGTTCCAGGATTTGCATTTACTCACATTTTGTCGTTCTTGCCCTTGACAGAAGCTGGAGGCATAGTAACAGATGCTGCGGGAAATGACTTGGATTTCTCCAAAGGAAGATTTCTTGATCTCGACACAGGCATCATCGCAACGAACAAGAACTTGATGCCATCGCTCCTGAAGGCTGTCCAAGAGGCTATTAAAGAGACAAACCAGGCTGCCTCCCTCTTGTAGCTGTTGCAGTGGTCGACAAAAATGTTAGTTGTAATTCTGTTTGATTTTCATAGCCATGAACAGGTGCATATCATTTTGCTGTTAGTCTACTGAATTTACAACATCTATCACCAATGTGATTAGACAGGCACTCATTTCACTGAATCACGGGATAAGTTGGTCAATTTGAATCTGTATAACATCAAATAATGTTAATGGCTGAAAGCTTGGAATAAATTGTGGAATTACTTATGTCGATATAGATGATTTGGTGTATCATCCCTTTTTGGAGGTGATTGCAAACTGCCGTATCGCCATAAGCTGCACATTGCTTGCAATGTTTCATGAATATACTTTATTCGGTACCTCTCATTTCATTTAATTTGAGTGAGTAGTAGTTCCTGAACTCACCTTTTGCATCATGAAATGCATCTTGAATCAATTGTTCATGTTGATACGTTTGATTGAAAGGGTTGAAAAAAGATTCAAATTCAAGAGCAAAGGATGTTGCATTGTTTCCTCTCCCTGCTGCACACACAAGAAGCTAACGTATCGGAAAAGGCATACATCCGTCGTGCCCAATATGTCAAAAAATTTATATTTTCTCACTTTTCATGTCTGATATTTGCAGAAGCTGGTGGCACAGACGATTGCTCACTTTCTTGACCTGGCGTAGGCATCATCAGGAGTCAAGACAGACGAGGGCTTTAATTGGTGCCGATGCCCCTAAAGGCCATCCACGAGGTTATCAAGGAGAAGAACCAGGCAGGCTGTCTCTTTCTTGTAGCAGTTGACCAGTTGTAGTAATGGACGAAAATTTTAGTTGCAGTACTGTTTCATATGCAAATTACCATACAGGTTCACGTGTGAGTGATATTGTATATTTCAGCTGTACTACTTTTGATCAAACATGAACCGGTTCAGGGTCTGTTGTCCAATCCAATCTTGGCAGCACTGAACACTCATCTTGCATTAGCATTTGCCATCTGTCAGCGCATTCCTGCCGCCTGAACAAAGCGTCCTCACGTCTTTCCACATCAAACCTTCCAGTCCCTAATATTCAAAAAACCATTTCGTATTTTCCATAAACTACACAAAATAGAACCACACCAAATATTTAGAATTTTAGATTGCTATGTTTCATTTCATACTATTAAATCCATCAATGAGCAATCAGCGCACCTGTAACAGTACGGTGGGTAGAGTAGATCTGGCACGGCGGCGACGGCGAGCAATGACGGCGGCGCTAGGGCTAGGGGTGGCGTGGCTTGGCGGCGGCGGTGCAGGGGCAGGGCGGCAGCATGTGCTAGCCTGCTAGGTAAGGGAGGGAGGTACGCGTGCGGGACAGGAGGAGGAGAGAGCGGCGGCGACAGGAGAGAGAGGAGAGGTAGAGAGCTTCCCCCCAATTCTTTATTTATTGATCCGGATACATGCTTCTAATATTTATAGTCTGGATAGAACTTGGCCTATAAACAAGGTGGAAGAGTCAAACATGAACTCTTTTCTTTTTCCAAACCAATTTACTAACTTTCATCTAATAACTAATTATTCCTACATTGATAAAATACCGAAAAGAAAGCTCGCGGAACATGGAAGGAAAGCGGTGGTGGCGGCGAGCGGCATGGAAGGCGTGCGTGGGCGGCGGCGGCCGCTGCGCAGCCACTCCACCTAGGTGCGGGCAGCCCCTCCCCGCCCCTAGGGCAGGCCATGGGGCCCACCAAGGGCATGGGCGCCCACCCCCCCCTCTCTCCTAGCCCGTTGGCGTCGGGCGGTCTCCACCCTGTTAGGCGTGTGACAGCACCTTTGTTCGCTTGGCTTAGCCGGCATATCAGCTTCAGTGTGTTTCTCTCACAGCAAATCAATCAAAATCAGCCAATTCGGTTTATCAGCCGACCAGCTGAACAAAGAAAGCTCCAAAACACTCTAGCCACATAGCAGCTAGTGTTATTGGTGTACTATAGTTTATCCTCATTAAAGGAGAAAAATTATGGGTTTATCTTTTGCATCCTTTCTCTTTGGCAACATGTGAATACTAAACATGTTTGGCAACGGGCTTCAAGTCAGCAAGGTCCCTAGACCAGATCAAGACTAGCCACAGCTAGTTCAAACTGATGCAAGGCTTTTTGTTTGGTTGCCTGGACCAAACGAATCAGGCCCAGGAAGGATTGTGTCTGATAGCACATATTTTAGTTTGGCTCAAGGCTAACTAGTTTAACAGCTGAAGTTGTCCAACGAGTGCTTAGTGGAGCCAGGCTGTGAAAAAACGGAGGGGCATTCGTTTTTCGGGGCCTAGCCTAAGGTGCTTTTACGCCTAACCTAAGGTGTTTTTGCATCCTATCCTATACGGACTCCGAGGTTGAATCAGGTGCACCAAACACGATGGGCTGTAGCTGGAGAGCGCGAGCCACTCTCCTAGCCAGTTACCAAACACACCCACTATAGCTGCACGTATTTTAGACTGCTCGGAATTTGTCATTGCTGTAACTAAATAAATTATTCAGTGCCTTTCATCGCACTTGCTTTAGGTGCTGAACTACTCTTCTTTATCTGGAATTCGGATCTCCGTAGCAACATTTGGTGACACCTTTGTTCCAGAAGCGTTAGGTCTAAATTATTGCTGACAGCAGTTTAGCTACCAGCCTAACCACCGATCTTTGAATAATTCAATGTACTATATATATACTATATATAACCAAGCCATTCTATTGGAAGATGCGAATTATACAAGTTTGAAAATTTGGTGCCACCATGGAAAACTATGTGTTTGGACAATTGCCAAGGTTGGAAACCAATAGCAAACATTGGCTCCATCATTTTACATGAGAAACATTTTCTAGAAAATCACACGCACTGTTTTTTGAGTGAAAATCACACACACAAAAGGAGGAACTAGAACTAAACTCAAATCTAGCAAAGCAAAAAGGCCGACAAGCGCCAAAGCCACAACCGACTCCGAAGTTGTTTCCTAGATTTATTTGTCGCGCGCCCCGCCCGCCACCATGTCGCAGGCTCCGGAGGTCGCCGGAAACCCGTACGCCGCCGAGCTCGCCGCAGCCAAAAAGGCCGTCGCCTTGGCGGCTCGCCTCTGTCAGGTTGCTTGGTCCGATCCCAGATCTCCTCCCTCTTTGTTTGCCGCCTGTTCCTTCCAGCATCCGCTCCCTTTGGTAGTTTGTTCGTTGGTACATTTGCTCGGGCATACCATACCTGCTTGTGTGTTCGGAGTTTTGTTGGATGGATAAGATTGGTTTAGTTTGCAAATTCCTGATGTATTCTTGTGACTTGCACTGGGGAGAAGACACAGCCCCAGTTATTTCTAGGAAAGATGAATATACTCTGTATGCTTGGTACTTGGTAGGAGGAAATATACACCAAATGCATGGTGCTTATTAGCCACATTGAAAACACAATCCCTGACTGAAACTCTGCAGCAGTTAGCTCAAGTTGCGACTTCTGAAGTGTTCCCCCGCCCCCCCCAACAAGCGCCCCAACCCACCCCCCCCCCCCCCCACCAAATAAGGCATCCACTGATTTGTTGGAGCATCAATTTGGGGAAAGCATGACAAGCTTCTAGGGTTGAGCCTGTATTCCTTGGGATGAAAAAATGTGACAGAACATTGTTGTTGGAGTCATTCATGACTTATAACCAGCAGGACATTGTTGTCTGATGCTAGATGTGGTGATCAAGTTGGTATTTGATATGGAGATCGAGTCGTTGACTGAATCACTTTGCTCTAGTTTCTGTATTTTCTTGGACTGGGTGATTCCAAATTCCCGTTGTATTTACTTGTTTCCTCTTCCCCTTTGTTTCCCAATGTTCCTTCAGAGAGTGCAGCGAGGCATCTTGCAGTCTGACATTCAATCGAAGGCAGACAGGACTCCCGTTACAGTCGCGGATTATGGTACATGACCATTACTAAAACTGTTATATTCATATAAGAATGTTGAGAGCATGTCTACGATATGTTCTCCATCAGTTGGAGCCCTCTCAGAATGAAAACTAAACATGTGGCCTTCTGCTTATTCTGAACTTTTAATTAATTGCTACTCTTGGTTTCATGACCAGGATCACAGGTATTGGTATGTCTGGTCCTGAAGAAGGAATTGCCTTCTCACTCCTTCTCAATCATAGCTGAAGAGGTAACCAGCATATGCTTCACTTTGTCTTGTTATTGTACACAGATCACATAAACATTTTCCTGTAATTAATAGGTTAATTGTAAATTTGTACTTTTACAGGACTCAAAAGACTTGAGAGAAGATGGTGCCCAAGAAATTCTAGAACACATTACCACCCTTGTAAATGAAACCATCGTAAATGATGGTTCATACAACATGTTGTTATCTAAGGAAGATGTGCTCGCTGCAATTGATGGCGGTAAATCTGAGGGAGGTCCATCTGGGCGACATTGGATATTGGACCCAATAGATGGCACTAAAGGGTGAGTTTGATAACTTACACCTACTAATGTCATGTTTTACCAACTAATTATAGCTTATCTCGTAGTACATATACTCAGGTTCAGCAAAACTAGGCCTGCCAAATTATACTAGCATACTTAGTGTTATGCTTTACCATTGATGTACAATCTATCTCCGGTTTCCTAACTGGAAGTCATTACACCAGCATGGGGTCATGGAAGAACTTTACATGGGAGAGCACAGTGATATCCCTTTTTTTATGTAAACTAGATGCATCAGATGGCTTATTAACTATGAACTCTATATTTGCTTTCTATATACAAAATGTAACAGCTCACAGAGTTGAAATGTTCTCTAGTACTTGCTTTGCTTCTCCATTCAAATACCTGGTTAATTATGAAATGCATAAGATAAACAGAGTTGAATTTGATTTTTGGAGATGATTTTGAAGAGGTAATAAGAGTTATTTCAATTTGTGCATTCAATCAAAAGCTATTGACAATGCAGGACCTGCATTTAATATGCCTTAGTGTTTATTTTAATTGAGATTCTTATACTGAAAAATTCGATGCAGTTTCATAAGGGGAGATCAGTATGCAGTTGCACTTGGACTACTTGATGAGGGCAAAGTTGTTCTGGGTGTGTTGGGATGTCCGAATCTTCCATTAAAATCAACAAACAAGAACAATAGCAGCTCTTCTGGGGATCAAATAGGTTCCCTCTTTTTTGCTACAATTGGTTGTGGAGCACAAGTTGAGGCCTTAGAAGGATCCGAGCCTGAAAAGGTAATCAATGCTTTTGATTTAGGCCATGAATATAACTACTTCCATTTTCGGAAGCTCATATTTCATTCATGGATATAACCACTTCCTGTTTTTCTTTTTCTAGATTAGTGTTTGCTCCATTGATAATCCAGTCGACGCCTCATTCTTTGAATCCTTTGAAGCATCACACTCCAAGCGTGATTTAACTGGCTCCATTGCAGAGGTTGGCCTGAATTATATTTTCTTAGCCCAGAGATCTCGATTAATTATATAAGTGAATCCTTTGTTCTTATGTAATTAGAAACTTGGTGTCCAAGCTCCTCCTGTTAGAATGGATAGCCAAGCAAAATATGGTGCCCTAGCACGTGGTGATGGTGCCATTTTTCTTCGCATTCCGCACAAAAGTTACATAGAAACAGTTTGGGATCATGCAGCTGGATCAATTGTTGTTACAGGTATGGAATATAATTCTATTCCAGGAGACAATTAAATCAACAACTTATGAAAGATCTATTTACCAATGCCCCCTATCTGGTGTTTGCAGAAGCTGGTGGCATGGTAAAAGATGCCTCAGGAAACGATTTAGATTTTTCCAAAGGTAGATATCTTGATCGTCACAGAGGAATTATTGCAACAAATAAACATTTAATGCCACTGGTTCTAAAGGCGGTTCAAGAGGCTATGAAGGAGGAACAATAGGCTGCTGTGCTCATGAGCAGTCGCAAAATTTGTTACGAAATTTCCTGTTTGAAACTTAATATTAGTTTTACACAATCTCGATGTGTTTTCGCAAAAGTATTAACAATCCTGTTGTACTTGTACCATATGCTATTGTATCGTGTGAGTCATATGTCAGTCACATACTCACATATCCTTATCTCAATAAATAAATGGATATTAATTTATCTAATTGGACTTACCATTCTCTATGTGCATTTTTCATCTTTCTAGAAAAAAATCTGTTGGCTAAAAAAAATATTAGAATGAGTCCCACTCTATTCAACAGTAAAAATGATAGATTATGTTATTATGATGTGAGAAGATAAGGGAAAATATTTTTGAGACCGATGTGAGGAACTGTACAATATATGCATCTTGCTGTAAGTTGTAAATAAATCTGGGACAAAAGCATAGGAATAGTATGAGATATTTGCAGTTCTATTTCTGATGTAGTTTGCAGAATATCAGTGTGTATTTACGATTTAGTATTATTAGCATGGTTAACAATTGTTGATATTCATTGTGTGCTCCAATGATCCAATCTTTGCTTTTTCTCCACCTTAGCACAAACAAGGTATTGCCTGTTTTGCTCTACTATGTTTTATTTTTCAAACTCGGTCAACACTACAATCTTGTTGGTGGAGTTTTAAACTTTATATGCCAAATTATGCTGGAGCACATTTGAGTTAGTTACAATAGGGAATCATTTGAAATGATTTGCCTCTTTGCTTACTAATATTTTATATGCAGCTTTAGTAGATATTATTATTATTATTATAAGGTATGTTGTGCACGCGTTGAAATATCATAGTATGGCTCTATTTCACATAAATGCCAGTAACAGGGCAATGCATCTATGAGCTTAGTGTGAGCATCTGCCAGGTTGAATTATTGTCTAAGAACCTATTGAATCAGCAGTTTACTGGCTGAATCATTATATTATTTAAAATGCTATGGACCTGAATCATCAATAATTACACAATGATATTGCTCATCTAAAGGCCAAGGGAACTAAACGGGTACATCAGTTGGGTAGTCTGTAGGGTGCTTCATGATTGTATCCCGCAGCAATTGCTCTTGTTCACGCAGGTTGGAAGGAATCTTATCGTAAACATCAGTGAAAAGCTCAGAAACTGGTGGTTTTGGCATTCTTTCTGCAACCTGGATGGCTTGAAGAAGCTGCATAGAAGTTAGCAGGCAGTTTCAGATGCTATGTATGATATATCACAGTGTGCTGGAAAGATGAATCTTTGTGCAGTACCTCTTTTCTGATTCTGCTCCTGAGCTCAGATTCTTCAGCATCAGACCACCAGTCATTACCCTGAACCCATTTTCTGTATCTGGAAATTGGATCCCTCGCTGTTCGCCAATGCTCAATCTCATCAACTGGCCTGTACTTGGTTGAATCATCGGACGTCGAGTGATGACCGACTCGATATGTAAGTGCCTGAAATCTCATTAGTCAATACTCAGATTAATTGTATTCTGAAGTTTTTGTTTCAGATAATGTAACTCCATTACCTCAACTAAAATAGGTCTTCCTTCAGTTATAGCCATTTCTCGGGCAGCATGGACTGCGCTGTACACAGCAAGAGCATCATTGCCATCTACTCGGATACCTCGGATCCCATAAGCCTGGCCACGGATAACAACTCCATCACCTGCAACAAGATTTGAATTTTAACACGACATTGCAGTTTCACTTGTAACTGCCATGGATCAGTAAGAAGACATGTTTCTGTACTTCTGAATTGTTCACTAGTCGGGGTGCTGATTGCCCAGCCATTGTTACGGCAGAAGAAGATCACCGGTGCCTCCATAACAGCTGCAAAGTTGAGTGCTGCATGGAAGTCTCCCTGAACATTTTTCATCTATCAGGAAGGCTGGATATAATGGTACTGGCAAGCAAATGATCAGTGGCAGGGCTGGTGAGTTTTCATCTACCTCACTTGTTCCACCATCGCCGAAGTATGTGATGGCACATGCATCCTTTTTGTCCATCTTCAGAGAGTAGGCAGCTCCAACAGCATGAGGGAGCTGTGTTCTGGGAAATATTAAAGAATGAAATATATGCCCTTCACTTGCAAGATCTTTCTGACATGCAAGAGATACTTCAGACTTACGCAATAGGTGATGAGACCGTGAAATAATTCAGACGGTTGGACCCATAATGAATGGGCATCTGCCTCCCTTTACCATAGTCCAGCTTGTTCCCAAAGCACTGGTTTGCAAATTCCTGCAGAGTGAAGCCACGCCATAGAAGAACACCCGGTTCCCTGTACTATAATTTGGCTCCGCAGAATGCAGCAAAGAAAGGACAATGTGTAAATCAATTGTTGGATTTTTATTTTTTTATTTATTTTTTATTTTTTTTTATTTTTGTTAAGCTTCAGAAAAGTGGAGTAACTGATGTTGTACCTGAGGCAGCACAATGTCATCCATACTGAGTGCAGCAGCAGAGGCTATGTTGATTGCTTCCTCGCCATTGGAAGTGAGATAAAACGAGATTCTACCCTGCCTCTGAGCCTCATAGAAGATGGTATCCATGATCTGGAGTGTGACCATCTCAGTGTACATTTTCAGAGCCACCTCCTTACTGACCTGACAAGGGTGAATAAAATTATTAATCTTGAGAACAAATTTCCCTCGCAGGATGTTTCCAGAGAATTTCTCAAAACGCTGCGTACCTCTTGGAATATACTGCCTGATATAGTTCTGCCGTCATCGTCAAGCACTCGGTAGCAGTTGATCCTTTCCTTCATCGAGTCTGGAAGGAAGTTCATTTCAGCCACAAAGGAAACTTTGCCTCCAGGAAAGTCAACTGCCTGCAGAATTAACAGCGCACATTCAGTGTCTATGTGCATCAGTGACTGAAAATAGTTTAATTGAACTGAGAAGGACAGCAGCTTCACTATAGCATTGGCCTTGGAGGGAGGCAGTGGACAAATTTTATCCTATTGAAGACAGTTGACCGCCACATTGACCATGTCAAAGGCACAGCACTTCTGTTCGTATATAAAACAAAGTGTAGTAAAGACCAGGAGAGGCTCTTAATATAACCATTCGGTCTCACTAACCCTTTGACACAGAAAGCAAAGGTATAATACCAAAGTAACACCGGAAGATTAGTATTAACATTTTCCAGATGAAAGCACGTTACTATCTACTACATCCATCAACTTATCATCAGGCAGTCAACCCACGAAATCAGCAACCAAACCCATTGACCTAAAAGACCTTTCCATCCTTATCTACTTTGTTTACTAATTGTTGTCAATTCTATCCACAATTGTTCTCTGCGACTTGGTACCTTCCAATTTAAAATCCAGAAAAAGAGTTGGTGGCTATCGGAGTGGACAAGTTGATGACGTGTCTGAATTTGGGATTGTAAGAAGAACGTGAAGGACACAGATCAGAGACGGAGTGGAAAAAAAATTACAGAAAGGAAGGAGGCACCGGGCTACCTAGCTACCGACAAATTACAGCAATCAGGTCTGGGAAGCACAGAAGATGGGCAAAAGATGCCTTATCTTGTACCAAACCTTATCAAAAGCACAGGATGCCGTCTGCAACCTGATCCTGGATGTAGTATCATTCCAGGATTGATCCTTCCACATCCCACAAAAGGCAGAAGATTTGCTCATAATCAGGATTCATAATTTCATACTACCAGTTCAGAATCTATCCAGCTGACGGCTGACGCATACGGATTATACAATTCAAATACTGGTATATATACAAATCAAGAAGCATGTTTTACACATGGATGGATGCATACCTGCTGATCGCTGGTGACGAATCCATTCTCCGGCTCCTCGTCGACGGCTGCGGCAGCGGCGCTGCTCTCCCCTGCGAATCGCCGAACGGAGCAGAAACCCCGGTGGCTTCTGTCCACCGGCGGTGACCCAAGTGCCAGCGGCGGTGGCGGCGGCACTGAGCCCTGCAAGAACCATGGACTGGTGGGTTCGCCGGAGCCGTGGCGGGCAGGAAGCCTCGTCCTCGCGGCACGGCGCGCCAGCTGGGACGACGCTTTCGCTAGCCAGAGCGCTGCCATGTCAGACAGACACACACACACACACACTGTCCGTGCTCTGCTGCTCGGCCGAGCTCCAATCCTCTCAAATGGTGTCTGTCAGCTAGCTGAGCTCGAGAGAGAGAGATGTCTTTATAGGTGGCCGTGTTGGAATTGGATAGAGGTAGACGACATGAGGAAGCAAGAGCAATGGAATGGGGGAGATGTGCGTGTGAAAGAGAGGGACACTGCACTGACTGAGCTGGAAAGATAAGTGCGCGGGGAAGAGAGTGCAGGGAGGAGCATGGTGGGAGGAGGGAGAGGAGGAGCAGACGGGCACGGCTCGCTGGGAGAGCGACGACGAACAGGAGGGACCCACCTGTCGGCGATGGCGGTGTACCAGCGGAATGGGGCTCTGGCGCGTGGGACCAGGCTGGGTGGTGGTGCTGATCGAGAGCATGGGTGGGAGGGAGAGTGGTGACAGAGATCGGCGTCAGGAGGTTAAGCCTGGTTGGTAGGTTGGTTGGGGGGAGGGACGGATGACACGCGCGGCATGGATCATGTTGATGAACCACGTGTTGTGGTGTCCATCCTCCTATGGTATATAGGAATAGGATGGATGGATGCTGGTGGTGGCTGAGGCTATCCGCACTCTTCGTCCCCTAAAACCATACTCTAAAAGGAATATTCCATCCTAGTCATCAAAATTTCATTCTCTATACCACTTTCTCTCGCACTCATCCATACTCTATCACATACTCCATCAACCGTGGGGCCCACATGTCGGTGTCTCTTCCCGTTCTCTCTCCCCTCTCTCTCTCAGCGCTCGCGCTCGGGCGGCTGCTCAGTGGCGGCCGGCAACGAGCCGTATGCGCGCTGAGGTGGCCTCACTCCCGGCGGGCCATACTGCCCCCTCACCGAGGCTCTGCGGCGGAGCTGCAGCCGCGGCCGGCGGCGCCGCGCCACGCCCGAAGCTTCGCGCTGGCGGGGCTCGCCAGCGGCGGCGGCGGCTCAGCGGCCTGGCGGCGCTCGCCCGCGCCGTGTCCGGCGAGGCTCACGGCGCTTCGCCACCCGAGCTTCCGCGCCTGGCGCCTGAGGCTCCGCCCTCTCCGCGAGCTCGTCGCGAGGGCGGATCGCCAGGCAGCGCCCTGCTCTGGCCGGCGCCAACACGCCGACGCCTTGGCCCTGCGCTACGCGCACAGCCGGCCAGACGGCGGCGGCCAGCGCACGGGCCTGGGCCCGGCGCCGTCGCCGCCGCCCTCTCGGTCGCTGCTTCGACGGCGCGGCGGCCCTCCCTCTTCGTTCCCGTAGCGGCATGGCGCTTCGAGGCGGCTTTCAGCCTTGCCCGGCGGCGGGCGGCGGCTTCCGGGCGCGGCCCTTCCCCGGCGCGGCGCTCTTCCCTCCCCCCGGCGCTTCTCCCGCCGGCGCGGCGCTCCTCTCTTCCTCCCCGTGGCTCCAGCCGGCGCGAGGCGCCCGGCCGCCCTTCTCCTCTGCCGCCTCGCCTTCGCCCTTCTCTCTCCTGCGTGGGCCCCGCGCCACCCTGGCGCGACAGGGGCGCCACTACCGCCATCTTTTTGGCGTCCGGCGGCGCGGTACCCCGTTCGCCACGTCCGCGTGCCGCATGCTTGCTTCACACGGTTTTCATACGGTGAATTTAGCTTCCGTATGGGATGGCGTCTGCGAGTGCGGTCGGTCTGAGAGAAAGCGGAAAAATGACAGTAAATTAAGGTTTTATGTGTCAAAAAAAAAAAAAAGGTTTTTCCGTTTTCCTTCCTATGGCAGCAGGCAAAAAGAAAATCATTTGTCTGCTTTTTGTAACAAACTGGAATTATTGGTCTTTTGTTGGCCAGCCATAGGACAATTTGTTGTGTCGTTTTGCAAGATTCCAATAAGTATCTATCATTAACCGGTGGCTTTTCGACCGGCCATGCTATCATGAACAATACCACGCCAAGGCGGTAGTTCTTTGATTTGTGAAGGCGGTAGTTCTTGAAATATAGTCTATATAATCGGTATGAGTAGCTCGTTTATTATATTATTATATCATCTTACTTAAGCACGTTTATTTTGAGCTAACGCTGAAGATGCAACAATCTTTGAGAATCTGTCAGAAAGATACCACTACCTGTAATAATAATACTGAGCACGTTTATTTTGAGCCAACGCTCGTGATGCACCAAATCGCCACACACACGCACACGCAAAATCTTTCTCAAATCTGTTTATACAAGATAAACTGCCTCTACAAATCTCTCCTTTCTTTTTTTTTTTTTTTTTTTTTTGAGAATAACACAAGATTACGCGACGCTCACTTGTACATAGGAAAAAGTCTACTTTTACTCCCTTAACTTTTGCGAAAGTCTACTTTTCCTTCCTAAACACCCAAAACCGGATAAACAACCTCCCTCAACTTTTCAAACCATACGTTTTTCCTCCCTGAAGTGGTTTTGATGGTGGTTTTATTACAGTGACGGTGGCTTTGTCTTTTTTCTTTTTATTTATTTCGGCCAAATTTTTAAAAAATTATAGTAAATCACAAAAAAATCGTAAAATAGAAGATCTAATTTTGTTGGACTCCACATAAGTAGATCTACATAGTATATATATAATATGGTATGCTTTAGTGCAACAAAATAGTTATAGAAGCTACATTTATGAATTATTTTAATTAATTACAGAAAAGCATAGATCGAAAGCTACAACAAGAAATTTATATTAAAATATATCATATTATATGTTCATTTGTAGATCTAATCATGTGGAGTCTAAGAAAATTAGATTTTTCTATTTTTTTATTTTTCTATGATTTACTATGATTTTTCAAAATTTGACCAAAATAAATAAAAAAGAAAAAGACTAGCAAAAATTTTGTACTAAAACATACCATATTATATATTCACTGTGTAGATGTACTCATATAAAGTCCAACAAAAGTAGATTTTGCATTTTATGATTTTTTATAATTTACTATGATTTTTCAAAAGTTCGGCCGAAATAAATAAAAAGAAAAAAGACAAAACCACCGTCACTGTAGCAAAACCACTATCAAAATCACTCCAGGGAGGAAAAATGCATGGTTTGAAAAGTTGTGGGAGGTTGTTTATCCGGTTTTAGGGTTTAAGAAAAAAAATAGACTTCGCGAAAGTTGAGGGAAAGAAAAAGTAGACTTTTTCCCTTGTACATATTCATTTTGGAAGCGGGCCTAGAACAGGCCCATCTGGAGCATCACTAATTAATTTCATCCTGAATAAATATAGTCTCATCTGAAACGCAACCAAATGAGTCAGAAACTTCCGATGGTGCAATAGTCATCAGATCTTTAGCATATATATAAAATTTTAAAATATTGATTTAGCACTGTGGTCTGTACACCACTTCTGCATTATTGCATAAGTTTCCCATTTTATTCTTCCGATCTCTCCAGCTAGGCTGCCCGTTGATGATAATTTTTCTTATTATTAGGTCTCCCGGAGCCATGTTCCGAACTCTATCTTCTCGAGCCACACGTGTTCATTAAGCTGGCCTTGAAAAGATATATAGAATTATGTGTTTATGGACAAATTAAAGGGAGTAGCTAGGTTTGATTAAGCTTATATGAAATTTTGTTTTTGAAAATTTAAAACTCTTTAGGAGGAGAACTGTTTGGAGTCTTTTTTGAGTAAGAAAATAAAGGAGACGGTGATATTTTAGAGGAGCCACAGACTATAGCTCCTTCAAAACAGCTCTACCTCTTTTGGAAGAGCCCACTTGAACATATCCTAAGTATAATCTGACCAACTTTAGTTTTGACTACATAGCGGGTATGACCAATTTAACTTTGATTACATAGATGCTACTAGTAAATACTAAGAAGATCTCACTTATTAGCACATCGTTCTTCAACGGACGGGCAAATGGCAAGAGACGGGAGTGGGCGCCACCAGCTGGGAAAGGCATGCTGACTTGTCGTACAATGCTCGTGCTCCATCCTGTTGTCCCGTAGTATTATCTACCACGACAGGGGCGGTGGTGAACTGGTGGGCGATGACAACGAACTGTCGAAACACAGACACCTCAGAAGTTTTATTTGTTTATGTTTATTATCTGTTTGTAATGTAATAGGACACGGATATCGCGCCACCTGTCGCGCGGAACGACAGCGCGCGACCCCCCACGCGTGATGCTCCCGCGCTCGTTCTGACAATCCTGCAGGTTGCAGCCTCCAACAGCATACCCGTACTGCATGCGCATGCATGTACCCGCACCGAGTCAAAAGCTTGCCGTTCGTCCAAGCAGCACGGAATAAAAAACAAAAATATTTTTATTTGAATTGTTATAACTTTTGAACGATATATTCGTTTTTAATTTTGTTTGGACCAAATTATTCTAAGTGATGAGGCAAACAAAACTAGATCTCACTTGACTATATTTTGAAAAGATTTATTTTAATAGCAATTTATGTGTAAAAATGTGATAGAAAATTATGAAAGGAGTTGTTACGATAAAATACTAAACTTGCTACTCCAAAATATACTAAAGGTGTTACATGATATGTACATAGATTGTTGCCATGGAAAGATGATAAATTTGTTTCATATTATTTGCATAGTACTAACCCCTAAAAAGAGTAACCGACAAAAACAAAACAATCCGCACCCTAAAAGGCGCAAAATTATTAAAATAAATATTGCATAAGCTGTCAATTACGGAGAGGCAAGTTATTATACAACACATTAGAAAAGCCAAGAAGCATGACTTGCTGTCAAGTGGGGGCATTTGTTAAAAAATGAGGGGTGGCAATACAAAACAAGACAAGTTGTAACCTGAGAGCAAATTATTAGAATAAGTATTACCTAAAAATACCAATTAGAGAGGCAAGTTATTATAAAACCTGTTATATAAGCCGAGAAACATGACTAACCCGACAATTAGAGGGACATTTATTAAAAAGAAATAAAACAAAGTGTACTTTGAGGATCAAATTATTAGAATAAACATTACGTAAGCTGCCAACTTAGAGAGTAAGTTATTATACAACTAACATATAGGATTTAGAAATGCATTCAAATCTAAAAACGGAGACTAAAAATTGAAACTAAAAAACATTAAAAAAACTTGACTAGAAATTTAAACTAACAAAATGAAAGAAAAACTAAAGAATTAAAGTAAAAAAAAATTGGAAAACCCATTGATATAAAAGATAAAAGGATCAATGGAAAAGAATAAATAAGACAAATTGTACCCTAATGAGTAAATTATTGGAACGAGCATTGCATAAGGTGCAAACTCAAAGGGTAAATTATTATACAACTAACATATAGGATTTGACATGCATTCGACTTGAAATGGAGACTGAAAACTGAAATAAAAATGTAAAAAAAACTAGATTGAAAACTAAAACTAACAAAATGAAAGAAAAAATAAGACTAAAAATTAAAAATTGAAAAATCATTAGACTAAAAAATAAAAAAAACAATAAAAAATGAAAATGAAAAAAGTATACACATCAAAAAAAACCTAAATCTAACATTACCGGATAAAATTAATGAAACTAAAATTGCCAGATACTTGAAACTAAAATTGACACCTAGAAAATAAAACTGAAAAAGACAAAAACAAAAAAAATAAAATGAAAATGGAAATGAAATTATTGAGACTAAAAGGAATTTATGAACTTAAGAAAATAACACTCATAGCTTATTAAACTGGAACGGAAACTAAAAAATAATCCACTAAAATGAAAATAAGACAAAGAAAGCAAAAAAAAAAAAAAAGTGCAGCAACCAGCACCAGCATGGTTACCCATACTCTGCATGCACTTTACGAATGTAATAACATATATAAGTAGATGGATCCAAAACAAACCAAGTGCGACCTGGATTCATCTGGAAAATATATATTTTTTCTCTGTATAGGTAGGGAGATCAAACGTAGCACATGAGAGTATTTCCAACGATCGAGATAGATTTTTTGAACAACATAGCCCGATGGTGAGCAGATTGCGTTGTGATGGATGAGAAAATTGTTATTATAGGACTCCAAACAACGGGTTTCTCTATTATAGGATTCCTAATGTTGGCTTCGCTAAAATGACATCCGAAACATTGCGCTCTTGTTTCTCATGACATTTTGATACTTTTAATAATAATTGCCATCTCAAATACATGTATATTCCCGTATTGACCATGTTGCCCCTCTGCTAATCTCTTCTATCAATCGTTTCATCTACCAGGCGTGACCTTTCCTTCTCCCGTACAACGAGGCGCGACCTTTCTCCTCCTTCACATCGACGCGACGCCCGGCGCCTTATACTCCGCTGCCTCTCCTTCCCTCCCCCGCGCTGCTTTCTCTTCTCCATGGATGAAGAGCTAGCCTCCTTCCGAAGGTGTCCACGATGGAGGGCCTTGTTGGGACATGGACGGCGTCGAGGTGGCGCCTGCTGCCCTAGCTGCGGGCGGCGCCACGTGGCCTGACCGCGGCGCCCGGTGGCCTGGCCGATCGCGAGACCTCGATCTCCTAGGCGCTGCGTGATGTTCCTAGCCGCTCTCGGCACGACATGCAATTCCACGATGGCTGCCTGTCATGCGGCGCAAAGCCTTCCCGGCCGTATGCCCGCTCCCCGAGGACACCTTGATCAACGCATGCACCAGCACTGACGTGAGGCTCCCGGTTGCCTGCTCACCGTGTTCACAATGCACTAAGGTGCTGCCACCTCATGCACTGCCTCCGCTGAACCCATTGGATGAGTATTAAAACTGTGCCGAGTGGGAATTTATGGCTAAAAGAGATAATGTAAAGGCAATTTGCATAGGAATTTTTACTGTATTTTTGTGATTTTTTCGGAAATTCATGTGCACTTAACTTGCTCGGCGGGGCGGCTAAGCTAGCCAAGCCAGCATTCCAGGGCACTTCGTGTATGTGCCCAGGGCGGCGGCGGCAAGCCAGCCAGTCTGCCGGCCAGTGCCAGGGCACTTGCTGTACGTGCCCAGGCGGAGGCGGCAGCGGCGGCAGCGGCGGCGGCAAGCCGGCCGGCCAGCCACGCCAAGCGGCAACTTCTCGAGGTCCAAATACATGCACGATCGTAATAAGGGCAAAAGGGTCTCCTCAGGTCCAAAATACATGTATTTGTTCAATAAATAAAATAGCAAATATACTAAATGTCATGAGAACAAGAGCGCAACGTTTCAAATGTTATTTTAGCGAGGACAACGTTAAGAATCCTATAATAGAGAAACCAGTTGTTTGGAGTCCTATAATAGCAATTATCTCGTGATGGAGGCGGTGACAACGGCCCAAACTCCCATCCAGCTGGGCTACTGAGCTACTCCCCCATACCTCGCCGCCACCGCCGTCGCTCGCTCAGATGCAATGCAAGTCACCCGCCCTATTTCTATTCTAGATCGACTACGTCGTTTCGGATACCCTAACATCGGCACCTCTGCCTGCTACCCCAATGCACCGCCTCTCCATCCCATGTCGATCCCCACTCTCTTTCATGGCATCTGCAACGACTCGCTGGTGGTGGCCACCGGCGCTTGAGCGACGAGTTTCCCCACTCATGGTGTCTCCCAATCATCCACCTGCCATTCGTGTTTTCGGGTATGTTTCTCTCTTGACATGATGCTAAATTTTGCACCTTTATTTACTTGTTGCCATAGAGATTGCTGCAACACTTGGGTTTTCGTTTACCCTTCTTAATTTCTTATATGTTGATAACTTTTTGAAGGGTAATAGGGGACATCTTTTTTTTTTTTTCGTTTTCTTCTGTTCGAATGTTGGATGATGAGATCGTTAGCTTTTTGCTCTCGATTTCAGGTTTAGATTATACTACGATTTCAATTCTGACTGATGTCGTACGTATGATGAGATTAGCTTTTTATTCTCTTTGGTGATAGACTTCCTTGTGGACCTCGGAACATGGCCACCATCAGTCGAGTAAAAGACGATGAGTCTGGTAAACGATACAGGCCGCTGCCCGTCTCTTCTGCCAACATTATTAATCTTCCCTTGGACAACATTGAGAATAAGGGTGTGATATTGGGGGATGACACAAGTGATAATGATGCTTGCTGGAAAACCTTGGAGGTTCTATATGTCAAACATGAGACATGTGGGGAAATTGTGAAGCAGACTGTCACTGAGGAAGATGGAAGGAGCACAACCGAGGATCATAAGGGCAAAGTCGTTGTCAGTGATGAAGAAGTCAGTGAAGAGAAAGGATATACTGTGAATAATATACTTGCAAGAAGTAGACACCGTGATGGTTCTATATGCAGGTGCATGGGCCTGGAAACATGGTGGAAAAAACAGTTTCGTACTGCAGACCGTAATGAGAGTAAGTGGAAGAAAACTAGCATCTCTCTTTCCATATCCTAAAGCTGTACATATTTCATTGTGATCCTGGAGATCATTGATATAAGGAGCCATGCAGCACTGCCTGCCATGTGAAAACCTTCCGATCCTCTCCTTGCACTCTTTTAAATTATTAGGTAATTGCACTGGATCAGAGGTCGTGAAACTTGGATGATAGTTAGCATTAGCACTTCCACACAAACCTGGCACCTTTTGCACACATAGCAATTTGTCATGTTACCTGATGGGAGAGGCTGTGGTGAAATGTAGAGCTTTGATGACATGGACTACGACCCTATTCCATGCTATATAACTGCATAAATGCCTAAATTCCCATCTGAAATGCTTTCTTCCAGAAATTTACTTCCATACCAAACCCTGCAGTAAAACTCTGAGTCTGTGGCCATGACAAAGCCTTTGATCGTATATTTAAGCGACAGAATTCACAGGAAAATGATAGATATAAGTGCAAACCCATTGAGCGTGTAGTTGAACCAACAGAATACACAGGAAAATGACAGATATAAGTGCAAATAACAATTAAGAAAATGGGCAGTCATGCTTATGTAGTTACCATTAGGTTTTGAAATATCCATGCATGCATGCAGCCACAATCTGCCAATAATACAAGATTTTCAAGTCTGCTGTCAGCATGACACTAGCAATAGCAAGTCCTCAGACAGTTCACATACTATAAATAACCTAAATAAAGGACTATTAGGTCTGAAAGGAGCCAACTGAACCTTCCAATGCCCCTGTTTTAGTATGAGGATCAGATTCCAACTTTCCAAAATGTGGACCACTTAACTAGAAATATTGTAACTTGGCTGCTTTACAAAAGTATTTCCTGCACAGAAAGAGATATTGCCTCAGTGATTGATGTCAATGTTTGTTTGCATCTTCTTTGTTGAACACACCACCGCCCTAACTCTCTTCAATGCTCATCTAACCTCCTGCTTGCTGTTGTCTGTGGAACATCAATTGCTTCTGGAATGAGGAAGAGGAGTTCGCTGCTGCTCTGAGTACTTTCTTAGTTTTGAGTCATCCGAGTTAACTCTCTAGCACGCCATCTCATCTAAATACATGACACACGGTGTATGTTTTTTTCGGTCAAAAGTGGCCATGCAGTTCGTGTTGATATCCCCTCCCTTAATTCCTCATTAGCCCCATGCTCAATACTTTTACTGGAAGCAATCGAGAAGCTTTTCAAGGCAATGGCTTCTTTGGGTGTTTCTAAAGAACTCTTGAGGTAGCACAATTCCTCGTAAAAGGAACATAGATTGTTTCTGCTTAGTAGATGGAAAGGAAAATTTCCAATAGGACCATGCATGTAATCCTCAAATAGCTTATTTACTTTTTGAATATTAATTAATATTTTACAGTGTTAAATTCCATCGAACTTACAATATGACTTTACTTGTTATGAAGCTCGGTTGGAGGCAATGGCATTAACAAATCCCCCAGATTGTATCATTAACGATGGAAGTTGCATTCAACATCAGCCTAATGGCATGCTGCAAATTTTGTCATTAGAGTTGGCTGAAATTTCTGTGGATGGTGGCTTAGTAGAGCTATATGGCTACATGGCAACGCGGGATGATGTGGATGGACTGCTTAATTATGTCGTCAATTTTAGCAGGGATGAACCCATCATTGCGAAGCAGGTGCACATAATCATATCCATACTTATGTTTCATTATTTCAAGGGATAAGTCTACCTAACTTCCTCTAGTATCAGTTTATCTATTTAATCTCCTCAAGTATAAACCACATTGGAGCTGTTTTGGAGGAGGTTTCATCCACACGGCTTGTTAGGTCGACACACCACCACATGGGCAAAACCACCACCAAAACTTGTCCCTTAAGAATCATTAGACGATAGATTTATATGGTATGGAATACTTCAGGAACCAAATGCCTGATTTTGTACATAAGTGCATTAGGCAAATGAACCTTGGGGTTAAGTAGGCTTATTCCTTAATTAACTTACATTGTTCATTTCGCAATGTAAGGCCTAACTTATTCACATATAGAGATAGAACATTATGTGATTGGAACATTACTACGCTCGATAGTACACTACAACTACTAATCTCTTTTACATCATTAAAGTTGGGACATATTATGATTGTTTTACTAACTGTGCTTTTGATTTGTTTAGTGCAACACAAAGCTCAGTTTGCACTCTTGGTTCCTGGGGGAGCAGCTCTGCCTCTCCTCCGTCGTTTTTATTCTCTTAATGAGAATAGTTTTATATCGAAATGCTGGACTTTATAAGGTTTGGCCAACAGTAGTCCAATCATATGCATGTTTAATGTACGAAAGCTGCATCAATAGATTGATTCTCAAAATACTTTTAAGACGATGTTGATTTTATAGCAATTCACAATATAATGTAAGAGAAGTTGAAGGTCAAAATCTACTCTGAAGGCACTTCCTCCTTTCAAAACATGCCTTACACTGATGGACGGATGGAGTACTATATTATGAAATGATAGTTTACCATGAGAAAAGATTTTAATTTTTGAAACTAAGCAAGTATCATGTATTCCAAACAAAATCATACTGAGTCATTTTGGACTCTTGGTTGCTACAAAATTGTTTTTCTTTTTTTATGGGCATATGAAAATTCATAGCTTTAGTGATCCCATCACCAATAAAATCACTTTTTTTCTTTCTCATTTCACACGTGCTCTTGTAGATATTTGGGATTTCAAACAAAATATATGAATAATGGAGGCTGATTTCCTAGCTCTCTAACCATGTTATGCACTTTGTAACCATTTTGTTTCATACTTTACAAAGATCTTGGTTAAATGTTGCAAAATATTCCTTTAAATAACTGTTGTTACAAGTGAAACATCATGAGGGAAGCATTTAGCTTTAAATATTTCCTATTTTAATATGAAGAAGTACTGAATATAATAATTTGTAGGGTTCTCTCATCGACATGGCTGGCCCTAAGCGAGGGGTCTATATGATGGACCTTGCTCTAATCGAATATGACATGAGGATCAAGATGGGTGAAGAAGAAAAGGATGACCTATATCTGATTGATGGTGCATCAATGATAGGCCCTGCAGGCTTATGGAATTATCCATATACAAATCCCTGGTGATTGTGGTGCAGTTAACCTAACTTTAGCACGTCTTGATGATGCAGTTGAGGCGACTGTAGAGGTCCTCATATCGGAAGTGCAAAACAGTTTTAGTTTGTTTCTTGGTTGTTTAACCAGTGGGTTGAATAAGGAAATCAATCTCTTTGATGGTGTCGTAGCCAAGTCATGTGGCTTAAGGAGGTCTGTGGTTGCTGTAGCGAATTATTCATCGATAGATTTGAAGTTCAAATTAGGCTCACTGTTATCTAGTTCCGACCAACATTGCTGCTCGTTCAACACAAAAACCCATGGGTATGATACCCAGGAAATAAAGACTGATTTTGCATTAATCTCAGTGAAAGTGACTTGGTCAACTTTGCCAGATGGGACATACGAGTGGTATAACTAAGAACTTAGGTAGAGTGGCTGCAATCAAACATTTTATGAATCCATAAACTTAGTTGTGGCAAACTTGTAGTGTAAAGTATTATGACAAGTAATTAAGTCTTTGTACTTTTTATTTACACATTCAATTTAACATGCAATAGTGTTATACTGCTATTACAGGAACAGCGCGGAAATCTTGTTGTCCTCAATCATTTTTTTTGCAGCTGCAGCCTTCATCATAACTGAACGGCTAGCAAAGGCTAGTCTATGACCAATTGTGCCTCTGTCTCTGGCATTTGGAAGCAGTTGCAAAAAGGCCATATTCGCCTTTGTGGTATATCCCACCTGTGGTTGCAGCGTGGGCAAAGCGAGATAAGCTCCTATCTTCAGCATTGGAAATATCGTTGTTGCTGTCCCTAACATCCTCCTCTTCTGCCCTACTCTTCCTCCCCACAAACCCAAATTTTATCATCTGCCTTCTTTCTCTTCCTATTTCTCTTCTCCCTCTAATTCCTCCATGGGCTTGTCATACCTGAATTTTTCCAAGTTATAAGCAGTTTTCAAGTTCCTCCTTGGGCTTGTCATGCGTGCATTTTTCAAAGTTACAAGCAGTTTTCAAGGGAACTTTGATAATTCTTCTCAGGTCGTGCACTGCCATGATGTTTCCACTAGGAAGGTTCTTAATAATCAGAAGTAACTTATATGTTCTTTTTTCAAAGATGGTAGTAGCTCTCTTAGCATGACAATGTTGCAACAGTCAAACGATTTAGATATATGTTTAAAGATGTAATCATTCCGCAGCAGACAAACGGTTGGACTTATACAATACAAATGAATTTATCATAGCCAATGGACCTCACAATACTAATGTCACCATTTGCAACAAAGATTATGATAATTTTCTTCAATCGTCAAAAGCACTTGTGGTGCTAAATTATTGAACTTTATCTAAACATGCCAAATAAATAATAATACTATTCTTCGCTTACTGTATTCAAAGGTCATATGGAAGGTGCTCTTTTCAGGTGTCGTGAAAACCTCAGCACGTTGTTCAGTATAATCTAGGTGTCCTTTTCAGGCGTCATGAAAATCTCGGCACCTGGTTTTCAGGTGTCATGAAAACCTCGACAACTAGTTCAAAATAATCTGATCTCGCGCACAATGGACATGGTATTAGCTTTTATAATATTAAAAAAAATATTAATGTTAGAGCAGCTAGTACGAACAAGAAGGCAACACACGGTGAGCCAGGCAATCTTGCCTGAGGTTACTCTCCGGATCATCTGTTTGGCGAATCACAGGGCATGCACTTGTCGGCTATGCTTCAGTTTTCGTACTAGCTGTTAAATTATATGAATACCAATACTCATGTTCATCCCAGGATCTCAAAGTAGCAAATCACCGAACAGTCTGCATTTCTAAGGTGTTACAACGGTCTGTACACGTTCCATCCATTCCAGTCTCAGCATCCACGTAAATCGCAGCCAGGCCAGCGTTGCGCACGAGCCTTACAGAATAATTCCCGACCAATTGAGCCCAGCAAAAATCACAAAGCGTTCCTCCTGCGACTAATGGTGAAGCTACACTTTGGCCAAATGTTCGCTCACTAGTCACTACATCACACAACGCATCAATGTGCAGTGGAAGTGCTAGCCTTATCAGCTGCGGTTCTGACATAACCCAAACCTTTCAGCTTCTCCACCAGCTTCCTCTCCGCAGCGGCCTGAAACCATGAAACAGTGAGCGTCAGATACACAACACAACATCAGAAGACTGTTGTGCAGAGATGAGCCCGACTGTGGCTGTGGGTACCTCAAGCATGGGGCTGTCTTTTGGGATGTTGCATGCCAGGACTATGTTCAGACCAGTCTTCAGCACTAAAACATGTGTGAGGACAAGCTTTCTGTTACTAAAAGCCACCATGAGTGCAGGGCAATTCGTAGCTGCAACTGCCAACAGAAACATACCTAGACGGCGGGCCATGCTTGATCCAGTGTTATCAGAGGTTCCACCTAGTACAGAGGTGACACTCACTCTGTTATCCTGCAAGGGCCACGAGAAGGTCACATAGTAAAAATAACAATGGAAATAACGAAATATCAGTTTTCATCAGGCAACACTGCAAAAATGACAAGAATGAAATAATTAAACATCATCTTTCTAAGGAAAAAGCAATTATGCTTACCGGCCTAGTGGCAGCAGCAGCATATAAATGGCCAAACTTTGTTGTGTTGCACCCAACCCACACATAGATCTACATAAAAAAGTATAAAAAGGAAAAACTCAGATGTGATCACTCACATAGAGATTCTATATACACCAATTGAAGCATGAGAGATACCACATTGCAAACATGCTGAGAGCATTCAAACAAATATACATCTAAAATATCATTGCAAACAGGCCATGAGGATTAAAACAAATAACATTTAAAGTATGGTGAACGTAGAGAGTACAGCAGCAAATCAAAGTTTTGTCCTGACAGATTTTAGTCTTGGTACTATAAGTGATATAAAGCACGTTTCATGTCATAACCACAACTGATAAACACATGTCAAGCTTTACTCGCAGACAATATTGAAACCAAAACACTTAAAAGTGAGATACTTTCATGTCATTAAAGAGACATACAGGATATAACTGTAAAATCAGGGCTCAATTGCTTCTCTAAAAGAAACTTGATAGACATAATGTAGAACACCTTTCTTTTACCAGATGGCTAACACATAGAGCGAGCGATCTATTAATACTACAACTCTGTAATTAGTGCACTTTCTTCCAGGTGAAGGGCTTTTCTGTCTTACCTATAACTATAAATCATTATTTTCCTTTTCATGTTACACTTGGCTGTACAGATTGGCCCAATAGAGTTGTGCTGGTGAACAGACTAAGAAAACACTGTTCCATACTAACCAGAAGGGTCTTGATTTACTACATAGTTTTATGATTTCTCAGCCTACCTATTTAGCACCAATGTCAAAAACTCAAAACTAAATGCTTTCAGGTCACATCATAAGATTCTAGTAACTTTGTCTTACTGAACGAAAGCACATAGCCATAAGCCAATATCATCATAAAAAGTGAACAAAACTGAAGTCTATAACTAGTAGCCATAACCATGACAAACAAATAAACACTTCAAGCATTGCTGACAGTAAGAATGGAACAGCCAAATACTTAAAAGGGGCATGCTTTCATGTTATATGAAGAGACAAACAGGATATGACTGTAAATTCAGGGTTAAAATCTAGTTATTTTTCTTAAGGAAACTTGGTAGATATCAGGTAGAACGCCTACCTTTTACCCTCATGGCTAAGACATAGAGCAAATGAGCAATGCAGCAACTATAAGTAATAGCATAAGCAAAGTTTCTTCAAGGTGAAGGGTTTCTCTGGCTTACCTATAAATAGTTTTCTTTTTCCTTTTCATGTTGCCCTTGGCTGTATAGCTTGGCCCAATAGAGTTGTGGGGGTGAGCAGAGTAAGTAACTCTGTTCCAAATTTTAAACCAGTAGGGTTTCGATTTATTACATAGTTTTCTGAGCCTACCTAGTTTTCTGTTTTGTCAGCCTTTCTGAGCCTACCTAGTTTTCTGTTTTGTCAGCCTACCTGATCAGGGCTAATCAGATTATGTAACAGTATGTGAACTATCATAGGCCATGAGGACAAGATGGACTGGCCAAAAATTAAAACTAAATGCTATTATCAGGTTACAACTTGACATCCTAGTAATTTTATTTTACCGAATGAAAGGACACAGCAATAAGCAAACTTGATCACAAACATTGAACAAAACTGAAGTCTATCACTAGAAGTGGCATAAGCAATTACTAACATTATGATGAATTCAAGAGACACCATGAATTTGAACAACTTCCAGTTTGAGTACTTCGATTGCAGCCAAGAAACCTTATTTACCTGTTTAGCGAACCTCACTATCTGAAAATGAAGCATGACATCATGAAGGTCCTCTGTGAAGCAAGTTACTTGCAGCTCCCCCTCGGATGACAAGTCACCTGAAGAATTAGTTTGGCCCTCTGTCAAGGCTGGCGAACACCCCGCCAAATCTGGAAAGCTAGTTCTCAGCTCCCCTGAAGACATGATGCACCTGTAAACCCTGCAATGAGTTCAAATTGCTCCTTCAGATAGGTGGGTGACACGGTCACCTTGGACCAAGCAAAGGGGGCAGGGGCGAACGGCATTCTGCCATCCATTAGCATGCTGATTACAATATCCGGGGACTAAAACTGGTTGAAGCAAAGAATTGTTGTAGCTGTGTAATTGGGGGTAAATCTATTATTCACCCAGTAAGGCGAGATTTTAGAGCGAGGTAATCTCGTGGGTGACAGATGCCACAGGACCACAGCAAAGCTGAAATATCTGCAGTAGCCAAGCAACATCGGCAGCACGGAGCAGGCACCGGAGCACACACCACGTTGCCGCCGGCTAGAATCGCAAGTCCCAGAAAGCAGAGGCGGATCCAGCATACACGATTATTTCTTTTACCACAAATCTAGACTGGGTCAGATCCTAATGATGCATATACTAGTTTTTTTGAGGGGTTTGCGATGGGATTGGGAGGTGGGCGGGCGGCGGTGTGGGTGTGTGCGGAAAGAGGCATACCTAGTCGATTACCGTCGCTGGTGAAAGGGAGATGAAGACCTTAGCCAAGTCGCCGTCGGTCGCCCAGTGCTGTTGCCGCCGGCGAGGAACCGTGACGTCAGCCACTGCGGCGGAAATTTTTTCCGTTGCCTTCTCACGCGAGCGGGGATGGGATGGAATGGAACATTTGGCTCCTACTGTGTATTGGATCGGAAGGTCACACGGCCCAGCAAGCCCAAATAGCAGATGCTTGTTGAAATTCGGAAAAAAGTCTACTTTTTGTTTCCTCAACTTTCACGAAAAGTCTACTTTTCCTCCCTAAACCCAAAAACCGGATAAACAACCCCCTTCAACTTTTCAAACCATGCATTTTTTCCTCCCCTGGAGTGGTTTTGATAGTGGCTTTACTACAGTGACGGTGGTTTTGTTTTTTCTTTTTTATTTATTTCAACCAAACTTTTAAAAAATCATAGTAAATCATAAAAAAATCATAAAATACAAAATTTAATTTTGTTGGACTTCATATGAGTACATCTATACAGTGAATATATAATATGGTATGCTTTAGTACAAAATTTTTTTTGCTAGTCTTTTTTTTTTTTTTTTTTATTTTGGTTGAATTTTGAAAAATCATAGAAAAATCAAAAAAATGTAAAATCTAATTTTCTTAGACTCCACATGAGTAGAGCTACAAATAAACATATAATATGATATATTTTAATATAAATTTCTTGTTGTAGCTTTCGATCTATGCTTTTCTGTAATTAATTAAAATAATTCATAAATGTAGCTTCTATAACTATTTTGTTGCACTAAAGCATACCATATTATATATTCACTGTGTAAACCTACTCATGTGAAGACAAGAAAATTGAATTTTCCATTTTATGAGTTTTCTATGATTTACTATGATTTTTCAAAGATTTAGCCAAAATAAATAAAAAAAAAAAAAAAGACTAGCAAAAAACTTTAAACTAAAGCATAACATATTATATATTTACGTGTAGATCTACTTATGTGGAGTCCAACAAAATTAGATTTTCTATTTTACAATTTTTTTGTGATTTACTGTAATTTTTCAAAAATTTGGCCAAAATAAATAAAAAGAAAAAAGACAAAACCACCATCACTATAGCAAAACCACCATCAAAACCACTTCAGGGAGGAAAAACGCATGGTTTGAAAAGTTGAGGGAGGTTGTTTATCCGGTTTTGGGGGTTCATGGAGAAAAAGTAGACTTTCACAAAAGTTAAGGGAGCAAAAGTAGACTTTTTCCCTTAAAATTCCTAAACCGCTCTAAACTAGTATAGTTCGTTTGACTTTTTTTTACTTTAAATTGGACCACTTATAGTATTTAAAAAATAATACAAAATGTTTTTTCTGTTGTGGCTTGATTTATTTATAGCAATTCTTCACTTAAATTTAACTATATTTATAAAAAGAAATTCAATAAAACGAGTGGTCAATCTTGGGATCCATAAAGTGAAATGAATTATAATTTGAAATGGAGGGAGTAATAAATTAAAAAAGTTATACCTAGTTCACTATCCCGTGGTCGCAATGGGAGAAAAAAAAAAAAAGAGTTGTCAAACTTTCAACTTATTCGCTTTAGTTTGTTGCACAGTTGCAGCGGCTGTGGCATCTTAATTTGTATAGATGATACTTTTGATTCTGTGAGTGTTTGCTGCAGATTAGAAATGAACAGGCCTGTTAATGGTAACAAGGATGGCAATGTCGGATTTTTTTTTATTATCATTCTACAAAACTTGAAAACTATATTTTATTTTATGATAATCATTGTATCCATAATATAAGTTAATATTAATAATAATATGATATAATATAAGTTAATATTGATAATAATATGACAATGTTCTACTTAATATTGAAATTAAAACACAACCGTGATAAATTTTCTTTTTTATTATAAGGCACAAAAATGTTTACTCCTCAAATTTATCGTAACTTTAGTTTATACTATTCATGTGTTGGTATAGTTAGAGCATCTCCAACAGTTCCTCATATTTTAGATTGCCATTCTTAGTTTTTTTTTGGCAAAAAACAGAAAAAAAACCTTCTCCAACAGTTCCACATCCCAAAGTTGTCATTTATCCCAAGTTGGGAAAAAAGCCCTCAAAGATATATATGTGCGCTCGACTCCGCGTGTGCATCCAACCTTATTAGAAGAGGTGGAAGGGCGAAAAAACAATTTTGTTTCTGCTTCAGGGTTCTGATATAAGTTTTCAAGAGGTGGAAGGCTATAAACATAATTTTGTTTTACCTCGGGGTTTCGATGTAAGTTTGATCTCATTTGGCAAGTGAATTATGACAAACTATTGGAAAGAGCATCTTTTTTTTACTTGCTATATATTTTAGAGAGTTGCCAAATCATAAGATTTGCCAAGTGAATTTTGACAAACTCTTGAAGATGCTCTACAATTTAATAACATTTAGTCGTTATTGTGTCCTGGTTTCCAGTTGTTAGTACTTGTTGAGAGTTGTACTGTTATGTGCGAATAGGCATAGATGCAAAACTCAAAACTCATTAGCTGGCTCGGTTCGTGGCTGGATCGGCATGGCTTGGTTCGGCTTGTTAGGATAACGAATCTGTCGAGCCAACATTGTAATAACTTGCCTTTTTAGCTCATTATGTGTAACGAGCCGAGCCAAGTTAGCTCGTTATCTTAACGAGCCAGACCGAGCCAAGCTAAACCGAGCTAGCTCGATATCAAGGCCTATATACATACAACTAAAAGATTTGCGCTGCTATGCAAATACCTTGGAGAAACATTTATTTTAATAGATTGGATGTCAATCTGCTTAAGATTTTAGTTTACAATTTGATTAGTTAGGCTATTGGCTGATTCATGTTAAATAATTTATTTCTAATTGAAACTAACAACTTAGGAATAGACATATTTATTAGCTCGATATACCGAGGCCTATATGCAGACAACTAAAAGATTTGTGCTGCTATGCAAATACCTTGGAGAAACATTTATTGTAATATCTATTTAACATTTTAGTTTACAATTTGATTAGTTAGGCTATTAGCTGATTCATGTTATAATAATTTATTTCTAATTGAAACTAACAACTTAGGAATAGACATATTTATTTCGGAAAAGCTAAAGCGCTTCCGGTCGCGCTACGCGACTAGCGCGCGACTCGCGCGAGTGGCCTGGTGGCCTGCCTTGCGGCCTGGCCTGCATGCCCATACTGCCATACAGGTATACGTGTCAGCCCATGTAAATACAAAAGAAGAAGTTCGATGGACTGACGCCAGTAAAAGCTATTTTTTTGTCTAGTTGCGCTTCTCCGTAAGTGTTTTGTTTTTTATTAAAAAACGATCAGTTTCTGTTTTTCCTTTTTAGTCTTAGTTTTAAAATTTTAATTTTTAGTTTTTAGTTTTTCGTTTTCATTTTCAGTTTCATTTTTATGTTTATGATTTTTATTTTTTACTATTTTTCAATTTCATTTTTTTTCTTTCATTGTGTTTATTTTTTTTCAGATTCATTCTTTCATTTTTTTAGTTAAATGATTTTTTTTAATTTCAGTTTTCAGTCAAGTTTTTCTATTTTTTCTTGTAGTTTTCATTCTTTTTTTCAGTTTCAGTTTTCAATCTTCTTTTTTTAGGTTCGATTGTATTCCTAAATCTTGTATATTAGATGTTAATATCTTACCCTCTGAATTAGCATCTATGTAATGCTTTTTTTAGTAAATTTGCCTCTCTAGGTGTAGTTTGTCTTATTTTGGACAGCTAATCTTGTCTTTAGCCATGTTTTCTAGCCTACATAGTGGGTTATATAATAACTTGCTCCTCTAGTTAGTAGTTTATGCAATGCTTGTTCTAATAATTTGCTCCCATAACTTGTCTTGTTTTGTGCCATATCCCTCATTTTTTTTAATAAATATCCTAAGTTGGCAGCAACTTATGTTTCCTGATTTTTAATGTGTTGTATAATAACTTGTCCTCCTAATTTGCATCTTATGCATTGTTTGTTTTAATAATTTTTTTAAAAGGTGTAGCTCGTCTCTTTTTTTCTATACTACTCTCTTTCTGGGTTAGTATTTTTTTTTTTTGTAAATACCCATATATAACAAATTCCTATGGTAATGATTGATGTGCTTATACTATGTAAAAACATTATTTTTTAAGTAGCAGGTTTAGTATTATAGAGTAGCAACTTCTTTCATAAATCACCTTGCATATTTTTTACATAAATTGCTACTAAAATATAATTCTTTGAAATATTGGCAAGTGAGATCTAGTTTTGTTCATCTCGGCATGTAGAATACTCCCTCTGTCTCTTTTTTATTTGTCGCTTTGGATTTTCGTGCCACAAGTTTGATTCGATTCGTAGAAAATAGGTGCAATATTTATGTGTTTAAATAAATTTGTTAAAAAACTAGATCCAAAGATCTTTTCGATGATACTAATTATAACACTAATCAATAATATTTAGTATTTATTAAAATTACCGGCATTTATTTCTTGGGAAGCGCAAGCGACAGTTAAAAAGAGACGAGTTAAAAAGGAACGGAGGGAGTATATCGGTGGAGACGAAATTAAAACGGAGACACCGTTTAGAAGTTGCAGCAATTAAAAGAAAAAATATTTCGTTTTTGGAATGCGTGCATACAAGAACTGACTGGAGCATCAATGCATCACGCGTAATTAGTCTTTTGTTGCTGGGTAAGGTCCTCACATACTGTCCTGCGTGTTGGATTTTCAGTTCATTGAGTTCCCTGCTGCGTACGAAAGCAAACAACATTTAATTTGTATTGTAGCTACACCGGTGCAAATGAAAAGAGTGCGGAGGGCGGGAGCAGTTCCGACAGCATGTGAGGACACGTAACACGTCGGGGCGTGCGGATTAGAGTTGCGCGTGGGGCTAGGACGGTCGCGCGCTTCCCCACTTGCGCGACAGGTAGCGCTTTAACCCGGTCCTATTTATTTACTATAAGGCTCAAAGTTTCAAACGTAATACAGTATTTATTTTTCCACTTATCTTTATCTTTATCTATTTATATCTATCTATATCTATCACACTATAAAAGAGCGAAAGAATTGAAAATAGACTTTCACCCTGATCTCTCCTATCTATGTCAGTTCTTGTCCGTTAGATCTACTTTAAGATCGGATCCAACGCGTCTAAATCACCCATCGCGATATGACAAGTGGGCCGGGTTTGTAAACTTGTAAACGTTTACATGTGTTTCTCTCATGCGATTTCACGTCGGCTCTGATTTTTTTTTCACCTAGGAGACGTTTACCCACCCGCGTATACCCATACCAAGAAAAATCCTCATCCACGTACAATTGTGCCTCTGCTCCTGCTCGTAGGACTATTCGGCAACCGCGCCAGGCGCCGCCGGACCTTTACGCGCGGCATCGACGGACCTCCAGGCACGGGCGCCGCCAGGCCTAGCTGTCTCGCACGAGCAGCAGCTAGCCGGTCTGCCCTGCATCTTCTGCTTCGGATCGAGTGCGCCGGTCACCGTTCGTATGTCTAGCACGAGGCAGCGGCAGAGGCTCCATGGTTGGATGTTGCGACTCTGTATTGGTGTTTAGTCTTTTTTTTCTTGCTGTTTGTTTATTAAACTTATACTCCTTTGTCCAGATCGAGGTGCTTGTAGTTTACTCGCCGCTCAATGTCATAGTTAATTGAGCTATTATTTTCAAATAATTATAATCCTGATTTCCTTTTTTTTACAATTAACTACATTTGAGTAGGCTGTTTGAATAAGCAACATAATAGGATAATAGATCATATTCATGTTTGATCATAGCTATATACAAGTATTAAGATTTGTAGACACCTAAACAAACAACAGTTGTCTATGAGTTGTACAAGCCGTCTATTTTGCTATCTATATTGTAAATTTCAATAACTTCATCCGTCTCTTTGTTGTAGATGCCTTAAACCCTACCATCCGGAACTGTCGGGCCACGATGCCTCTTCTACAATTCTACGTTGCCGCTTCTCTACACACTCCAGTTCTCTGGCGGTGGTTGCGGGCCTCTCGGATGCAGCAGTCGATGCCGACGCCGTTGTGTGGCCCTCGACAGGATGTTGGCGCGCCTGCTGCTATAGCCCAGATCGAGGTTAGCACCGGACCGCTCTCTCCTCTCAGTCCTACCCACCAGTAAGACGCCACCTCGGTCTCTTGCCAGCGCCCATCCCGAAGGCGTGCTACCTTCTCTCCGTGCCGTCTGCTACAACACCATCCTTCCGTGCTCTACCGCTGTGGGCGTTAAGATGGCTATGAATCCAATGGATGGCAGTCATGGTGGCCGGTATCCTCCCATCTCTAATCTCTATTCGGCCGGCTCAACTCTTGGGATGCCCGGATCCTAATGTACAAATGAGGCCTAGGACGTCTCCTTCCAAAGATGATCAGCCTTCAATTATTTTCCTTCGATTTATTTCTTCCATTGCAGTGTCTACTTAAAGATGCTGATTCGATTGGTTCATCGAACCGCGTTCGCAAACGCCTCGGGACTTGGGGGCGTTAAGTTGCTATGTCAGCAATACAGACGGGCTTGGCTTTATGAGTCATCGGAGTTGTGATGGTTACTTGCACAATCTAGGTCATGCCTTTCTGTAGTGATTTCGTTGTGCTATTTGTTCTACTTGGAGTTGGAGGGAAGACATGTAGCAATGTTATATGAGAGTTAAAGTGAAAGGTGATTTTCTATTTCCGAGCTTTTTTCCTTATTGTTTTAATTTGCTACCGGATGATGCAACTTTATGCAGATACCGCAGAGAAAATAGTATGTAGATCTTTTTTCAATTTTGAGAACCCAACTAATTAACAATGGTCCATTAATTGTATTTCCCCCACTACCAATACAGCTAATATAATGCTCCTTTCACTTTCAGTAGTATAAGTATATGCCATTTTAGACATCTATAGGACTATAAATGACAATACTTTTGAGCTCATGGCTTGAGAACCAGTCGAATGTGAAAGCAGCAAAATTCCTGTCTATGGAGAATGTAAATATTTGGTTGACAGTGCTTATCTTTCTCTTGTTTGCATATATGGATTTGCTGATAACTTTCTACTACATGGTAATAATTGTAGATTTCATGTTGAGTGACTGCATGAAGGAAGTTGACATGTCAAAGTAACAATTAAGCATGAGCTTCAATTGTTCATACCACTTAGTATATTTATTTATTTGCCAAACTTGTTGCATAGATAGAATGTCAAAAGGCTAAGGCTTGTCCGACGAACCTGAAGAAGACTTGGATATTGGAACATATTTAGCTTCATTTGACAAGGTATTTATTTTGGAATGCCTTTTAGAATTGCTAATTTATTTTCATGTTTATACACATCTAATTATTAATTATATTCTATACTATTGATATAATTATTAGCAAGCAAGCATCTAAATGACAGTCTCTTATCTAAGAGATGACAAACCTATTACATACATCATATCCAGTATTGCACATGTATTAGATGATTGAGGTGGCACTGTTGTAGTGCCTTGTGCCTAATTCTACATGCCCTTAGATGTATTGAAAAATCTACTTGAGTGAAAGGATGTACAACTGCATACATGGTGGATGGACAGTAATCATGATCTGAAGTTGGTTTCTCATTAATTTTGTTTCCGCTTTGTGAGCATGGGATCAAAACAACCGTGTTTTTGAGGTCCTACCAGTTTTATTATCGATTCAAGCTCAGTATCTAAGATGATTGATAGTTTGGTTTTCTAGGACCCTTTGTTATGTTGACACTGCGTGCCGCACGTGCATGTTCACTAGTATATATGAAAAAAAAATGTAGTTCCTTCGTTAGAAAAGGGGAAAAATAAAATAAACATGGAATGGGCAACATTTTTTTTCTCAAATCCTTGAGACCACGATGCTGCGGACCATCGACCGGAATATGTACGAGCGGCAGGGGAGAAAAAAGCACAGACCGAAACAGAACAGCGTTGATATGGACAGAGTGCTAGTAATACGTATACAACACGGTGATTAGGATGGACGAAAAATTAGTGGCAGAAATTTTGCCTTTTTAGTATGGGGACCTATCTAGTGCAAACTAACTTTCCGTGAAAACCTGTGTAAACCATGGCAAAAAAATTTATCTAAATTCACCAAAAAAATCACACATGTAGTTGATATGATGATACACAACCTTGTAAAATATCTTGTCCAAACTCGACTTTGTTTGTGAGATATAAAAATAATAAATTTTAAGCCGAAAGTCGTCTAAAATGATTTGTTAGAAATTTGTTATTTTTATATCTCACAAACAAAGTCGAGTTTAGACAAGATATTTTACAAGATTGTGTATAATCATATCATCTACATGTGTGATTTTTTTTTTGATAAATTTAGATAACCTTTTTGCCATGGTTTGCACGGGTTTTCACAGGAAGTTAATTGGCACTAGATACATCCTCTTTTAATATTAAGTAGAGTAGATAGAGGTAGAGGTAGGTAGATAGATAGATAGATAGATTCATTTGACTTTTTTTACTTTAAATTGGACAACTTATATTATTTAAAAAATAATACAAAATGTTATTTTTTGTTGTGGCTTGATTTATTTATAGCAGTTCTTCACTTTAAATTTAACTATATTTGTAAAACGAAATTCAATAAGATGAGTGGTTAAATTTGGGATCTATAAAGTGAAATGAATTATAATTTAGAATGGAAGGAGTAATAAATTAAAAAAGTTATACCTAATTCACTATCGCTCTAGTTTAATTGTCATATTCGGACTATAAAATCAACCTCTTACACATTAACTATCGCTATGCATTGTAAAAGAAACTCTAAAACCCATTTAAATTACCCAACTACCCTAGTTTGGAGTAGTTTTAAATTTGGTTTTGTCTTTTTTCTAAATATATTCAAGCGATGCGGTAAATACTCCCTTCATCCATCTATGGGAGTCATTTTACCGAAAAAAATTTCTCTAAGAGTCGGAGTCGTCTAAGCTAGGGACCACAGTTTTCACATCTTTCTAGGCACATGCAGCTCCTCTCATTAGCCTAATTAATACAACCGTCTGCATACGGCTCCTCTCACTGGTGGAATTAAACTGCATGTGCCACCCCTCCTTGGTCACTGTACATAACCCTAAGATGACTCCAATAAATGGATGGAGGGAGTATTTGACAAGGTTTTTAGACCATATAAATATCACTGAGCTTTTAAAAATTCTAAATAAAATTCAAGAGATAGATTGGGATACAATAAATTCAAATAAAATGTTGAAAGCTTGTGAAATCATGTTTAGAAATTTTAAAAAGGTTTTAGCTCTAACAAATTATGAAAATATCTCAAAAATCTAGAATTTCTAAAACATTATAGTCAAACATGTTTTAAAAACTTTGCACAACAAAGATATGAGATACAACTAGTATGAATGCAACATATATTAATGCTAATTCATATTATGCCTTAATTAGAATTACATGAATTTGAGAATCGAGCAGATACATCTAGAACCAATTGCTGAACTCATCTACTTGGTAGACAGACAAAGCATAACAAGATGCACTTGCAAATCAACTCTACTAACTAGACTTCCTTGAAACAAACTAGAAAACTAATATGTAAAAGACAAGGACTCTAACTATAACCCTACATCCGGACTATATAACAAGGGATAAGGAGCCTCTAATCGATCAACCCTAGCACATCCCAATACCGCATACATCGAGCATATTCTCTAGATAAGTCCACCCATAAACATATTGTTGGTGATCCCCTACTCAAAACTGACCCCAAGCGTGTGGTGGACACACAGTAAAGATCATTATCTACAGGACATACATAAGGTGCCCCATACTGGAATCAATATATCTGTGTCCCATGTGTTGCCTAATATATATCTGTGTCCCATGTGTTGCCTTTTGTAATTTACTGCCATTATACACAAAATACTAGTTAGACTTAAACTCTGTGATAGAATCTTGTTTGGATAATTCAGATATATAACTTGATGAATGGCACGTTTAAGTTATATTCAAAAACTTAAATATATCATAATACAAAAAATAGAAATATAAAACTATATACAAATTACTATGTAGTATAACTTATAAATATGTCACATTGTAGATCGGAAGATTATCACCATAACTTTTCATCATAGCTTAGATAAGGTTAATGTATAAAAAATATAAAGGCAAAGAAGAAATGTCAAAATAAAAAAAATAAAAAATGAATAGAGAAAGGGAAGGAACCTGCTTCTTCTTCTCGATATAATGAGTGGGGAGTGCACTTCGAAAATGGACGGCTCAGGTCGGACGGCGCGTCCGGGTTGGAGAGCGGGCGTGGTCAAAAGTGATTGCGAAAGTGATTTGGCTCGGTTAAAAACTGAGTGAACGTCACCAAAATGAAATTGGGCTGCTCCGGTCTCTAGAATGTACTAGCTTAAATAAATCTTAAACTTGTTAATTTACGAAATCATAAATCAACTAAATTAACAGGAAAAACGACAAAAATCTCACGACTTCCTTGAATCTAGAAGCATCGTACACATTGAACTAGGCAAACAAATGGCCACAACGTTATACAAGAGCAGCTCCAATAGTAATAATACAAACAGTTTGTAGCGTTTTATTTTTTTTCACAAATACAAAAAAAACTGCTTATTTTTGTAATTAAGCTAGAAATGTTTTATATGAACAACAAACTTTTGACGAGCGACCTAAGAGGTCGATAAGATTATAGCCGTAGGCTAGATATTACATAAATGATAGACAACTAGGATAAGGACAGCGATACGACCTAGGAAGACGTCTTCACGGTTCCATGGCTGCCAATGCGACTTCTTCTTGACGTCGTCGAAAGTGCTGGGCAACCTCATAGAGCTCCTCATAGGCCTTCTTTGTCGATGTACTTGATATTGACAAACTGTGACAAAACCTAATTGTTGCATGGTTAGGATCTCACCTTACTTGAAAGTAGGCACTCGGGAGAGGCTTTGCGTTGCTAGCTAGATGCTTGCTTCGTAGCAGCAACACTGCCTTTGCAAGAGGTGGCTTAGGCAACTCATTAATCAGCAAGGAGGTCCTCTTATGCACTACTTTCTTGACAAAGTTCTCAAGGCGGCAGTTATTGGCGGAGGCATCATTGTCCTCGATCTGGTGGGCATCCACCGGTGGCGTACTAGGAGGGCCAGCATCCACCATGAGGTTGATCAGCCCGAAGCCCCGACAAGTAGCCCTCTTTGTTCTCTGTGGGTGCCTCCATGCACCAACTGCATTGGCATGACCTATGTCTACCCCCCGCCGAGGTGACGCTAGGGGCAAGTCCACTTTGCCCACTAAGTGGGGCATGAGGTGATGTCTGCAGCTCTAAGCGACTGAGCTGGCTTGCTGGGATGGTGTCTACTGCTTCCCTGAGACATAGGTGACCACTGCTATGGCCTCACCCTCCACCTGGTCAAAGGAGTTGACACCAAGTGCTTAATTGGAGGCCACAAGATGATCCAACTATAGGTGAGTAAGGTCACAACTCCTCTAGCATCAGATCCTTCGTGATGTCACGATCATGTGTGGCATCTAGGTATATATGGCGTCAATGGGTCAAGGTTGACAAGGTCTGTCTTACTAGTTAACTCACAGTGATTGGTCTAGACTCGAGTACCGATTGAGGTGTCACCTAGCGCTGCAACGGCAGCCCTTGCTAAAAGGTCGGATACGGCTAGGGGAGGGGGTTGAAAAGCCTAATAAAATTTTCTTCAAATCACTAAATCAATCGGTTAGACTATAATATGGCAATAAGCTAATTTTGCTCTAGCCTTCTAGGGTTCAAAGCCTCCTACCACAATTCTACTTTCCTAATCACACTAGAGCACTCAAGCAAGCTAGCAAGACTACACAAGCCTAAGCTACAAGCTAGAGACTCTAATGCACAAAAGAAACCACAAGGTGCAAACCTTGCCTTCGGGATGCCGAATTACATCATCTTGATGAATCAATTCAATTTAATAAGATGGTCCAATGAATAGAAACCCAAGTGATCTTGATGGATCAACCTCAACAATGATCAAGACACTGAATTTTTATCGAGGTTCACGTGCTTGCTAACACACTATTCCTCATTGTGTCAGTACACTCACTTAGTATTCGGTAGCTAATAGGCACCAAACCTAGCCTCCACCGGGCACCGCAAGAATCACAACAAGATATGGGCAATGCAAGTCACGAGCAATCTAATAGAGTACCTTTTTGTGACTCCCGCAGGGACTAAGGTCAAGAACCCCCTCATAAATCACTATGGGTGTGACTAGAGACAATCACTAGCTCCTCCACACCACTTTTCTGCTACAAACCGTCTATGTGATAGTAATCACCAAGAGTAATAAGCTTTTCCATAGTAAGAACGATTCTTGGTGCCACTAGATGCTCAATCACAAGGTAAATGTACTAGAAACCCTCCCAATCTCACTTAGGATCAAGCAATATGTAAGAGATGAGAGGGTTTGCTTAGTTCTAGAAGATGTCAAGATGTTCAAAGTGCCAAGAGAGACTCCTACAAGCCAGCCAACACAACTTATATAGGTGCTCCAAAAGACACCAAACTGTTACTCTCAACTCAGCTTGCGAAACCACCTGACTGGACGCGCTCCTTGGGGTGACTAGATGCATCTGGTCTAGCGTGTCATTGATGCTCACTGTGTGGCAATGGGTTCAACCTTGCCCTCTCATCTACAACGGCTAGAAAATGTTAGCTCGCGCTTAAGTTCGCATCGGATGTGTGTGTTCGCCTGATCGGACACGTCCACTGTGTTCTGCCCTCGCTCACACATGCGTTCGCATGCTGCTGGCCGGATACATCTGCTGGACCGACCGGACGTGCCACCATGGTGTTCGCTAGAATCCAGAGAGCTCCCCGAGTGGTAATTTCACGACCGGATGCATCCTGTCGGGGTCGATTGGATGTGCCTAGCGTCTAGAACTTGTCACTCTGCCTGCTTGCCTACCAACTCAACCGATTAGATGTGAGACCTCTCGCCACTTGCGCATCCCATCAACAAAGTTCGGTTGGGCTAGAAATCTAGCTAGACACCAGCCAACTGACCAGACGCGTTCAGTCCGCACAGGACCGCATTTGGTCACCTTGAAGTGGCTCTTTCTACTCTGTTTCTTTTCATCCTTGCTTCCAACTTACTAACCACAAAGTGTCTCACCAAAGTGCACACGTGTTAGCATTTTCCAGAGTCATTTGTAAGGGTTAGAAGTTAGCACACTATAGGTTCTAATGCAAATGCAAGTGAGAATTTACCTAGTGGCACTTAGACAACCGTTTTTACCTTGAGATCGCCTCTCTTAATAGTAGCTTATTTATTCTAAATAGACTCACACTCTCTATAGTGTCTTGAGTGGTAAAAAATGGCTCCTATATTTATACCTTTGCCTTGAGCCTATTTTGCCTTTCTCCTTCTCTTTTCTCCAAGTGTGAAGCACTTGATCATCTTGTGGTCATCACCATAGCCTCCATGATCCTCTAGCTCCACCACTTGTCTTGGATCACTTTCTCAAGCTACATACAAGCTTAGAAAATAGGATTAGTCCAACAGGTTTCATCAATTAGCCAAAACCAAACTAGGGCTTTCTCTGCCAACCGCTCATGACATCTCCGCCTTCGGCATCGTGGTGTCGCCTGGCACTACAACGACAGCCCCAACCAATTGCTTATGATGCCTCCACCTTTGACACCGATGACCACCATTGTTAGGATCAGTGTTGTCTCCCGAACCATCCTCATCTGCTAGCCGAGCACCAACGAAGCAGGAGTTGTGGGTGCGACCCATGGCACCTACATCGCATGAGCTCCTAGAGCCTGCGTGCTGTGCCTCCTTGCAGTCACGACGCATCGTGTCAAAAACCCTTGTCGTGCTGATGACATTAGTGCAGTTTGTAGGTTGCCACCCGATGGATAGAGGAGAGGCAATTGAGGCACTTGAGATGAAGATCCATCGGGATGCGTCTCAGGGGTCGACGGCTCACCAGTTGCTCAAGTCCTGTCCCATCACTGTCGCCAACCATCCACATCTGAGATGGAGATGTGGTAGTGTTTGATGGCCTGTGCACGTGGCACAAGCCTTTGATGGACCGGCATGCACCGCTTGGCACATTCCACATGAAGGCTCCACCACCAGTGTCGTCTCTGCCATGGATAGGTAGCCCATGGAGGAACTGTGGTTGTCCTCAGTGATGTTTGGGTTGCCTGCGTCGCCCCTAGCTCGTCACCGATGATCGCGCCCTTGTCATCATTGGGGGTCAAGGCCCTGTTGGGGCTCAAGCCTCTATTGTTCAGTTACATGCGGAAGGGTAGCCAGTCTGCCGAGGATGGGGACACCGGTAGGGTGCCTGGCCTGCGTCGACGGTGCTGGCTCTTCCTCCTTGCAGCGTTAGAGCCTTCCATGGGATTCCAACCAAAGCCCTATGCCATGGTGGTGCTGACGTTGCTCGGCGCCACCGCCATGGGAGCAGTCTTAACCAAGAGGGCCCGGCAAGTAGATTCAAAGGTAGGCCACAGCTAGGGATGCGTCGTTGGACTCGTAGTCAGAGTCACAAATGAAGGAGTCTAGTTTCCATCCCAAATCCTTGGATCAGCCCGCCGATGTGCGGCTAGGGAAGAAGGGGGTGGCAAGGGGAGAGAGGGAGAAGCGGAGGAGGTGGTGGCCTCTTTATAAAGAGCGCTCACATGCCTTCCAATAATTTATGTCTACTTACTTGCTTGAGCTAAATTGGTCCTCACATAGAAACACAAGTGGGGATATCTTCACCACCATGAACACAAAACTAGATATATATACTGAAACAGCATTCGAACTTTGGACGACCCAAAATAAAAGATTTAGAGACTCCTTAAAAATCATGTAATTTTTTAATACCGCTGTTAAAAATTCATGGTCCACATTTCGTTTTGTTTCTAGATAGTATGTATCACAGCTTTTGTGGTTTTGAAATTAAAATCCTAATTGAAATGCTATATTCTGTAATTACTAAAAGAGTAATGTAATAAAAAAAGAAAAAAATCATGCCAGCATATCATCAATCAAGCTATATAAGCTAGGCACGATCAGCTCATTCCAAACCGACTCACACCGCACGCAAGTTCGTCCGATCGAGCAAATAGCTAGCATGGCCCAAAACCAGCAACAATCCACACCGCCCCTCACACCGCCGATGACGACGACCTCCGGCGCAGAGCTCCTGCAAGCCCAGGCAGAGCTTTGGTGCCACATGTACGGCTACCTCAAACCCATGGCGCTGCAGTGCGCCATGAAGCTAGGAATCCCCAACACCATCAGCCGCCATGGCGGCGCCGCCTCTCTTTCCCAGCTGTGCGCTGCTCTTCCAGTTGCCCCAAGCAAACGGACGTGCTTGTCTCGCCTCATGAAGTTACTGGCCACGATGGGAGTATTCAGAGAGGAAAAGGACACGACGCTGGGTGGGGAAGCAGGAGAAGGTTCGTACTTGTACCACCTCACCGCGGTCTCTCGCCTCCTCGTCGACGACGATGACGACGACGGTGGCTATCCATGCTTATCTGCGTTCATGGCCAACCTTGCCGCGCCGTTCCAAGTCTTATCATCTCTACGCCTAGCTGAGTGGTTAGAGATCAACGACGATGGATGCGCGGCGGTGGAGACTCCGTTCATGATGGCGCACGGTGGCACAGGCTTCTGGGACATGGCTGGCCGCGATGCGGAGTTCGCCGCGGATTTCTACGCGTCGATGCGGGCTGACAGCAGATTCGTGGCGCAGATCATCGTTAGCCAGTGCGGAGAGGTGTTCGCCGGCGTGAATTCTCTGGTGGACGTGGGCGGCGGAGACGGGACGATGGCCAAGGCCATTGCCAAGGCATTCCCGCACGTGCGGTGCTCGGTGTTGGAGCTTCCCCAGGTCGTGCGTGGTATGCCGGGAGAAGAAGATGGAGAAGGAGAAGGCACGGTTGAGTTCATCGCAGGTGACATGATGGTTTTCATCCCTCCAGCTGATGCTGTATTACTCAAGGTATGAGTAGTAAATTAGTAATTAATGGTTTAGGTTGTTGATGCAAATAAATCTATTGCTTGAGTATATATACTAGAAGATTTCCTACGCGTTGCCGCGGCAATCACGAAGAATTGAGAATCAAATTAAGTAAAAATAGCATGGATACCTTGCATTAATAAGTTGAAAGTTAGTGCGACGACATGGCTAATTAGTGGGAAATGATGTAGATAATTAATAGAATATGATGTGGATTGCTTGTATGTCTAGATAGAACTTATAGTGGGGATTGACTTTATAAGAGATATAGATAGGAGTATTTAAACTAAAAGCATATCACGCGCTCGCGTTGCTACGAGACTTGTTTTTAAATAATTGCTTGTATGAATTAGACCTATATGGTTTTTGCATTAGTTCTTATCATAATTAGGCATGGAAATGAAAGAATTCAATAGAAAAACTAATAAATAGAAATAATTATAAGATTATGGAATGGCAGAACAAATAACAATATATGCATGTCATTCTTATATATATGAAAAATAGGAATTGTGTTTAGTGGAGATGATATGGATGGATTACACTAATAAGAAGAAAGTTAGTGGGTTGACATGGCATTAGTGAGAGATTGCATAATGGTAAGTGAGACTGAGGAATGATGTTGCTTTTATGCACTGATGATGTGATTAGTAACCTACTATCAACGTTGCAGTTTATTTTCCATGACTGGGATGATGAAGACTGTATCAGAATCCTGAAGCAATGCAAAGAAGCTATTTCTACTCGGGAGCCAAAAGGGAAGGTGATAATCATTGATACAGTCATAGGCTCGGCATCCAAACCGATATTTCAAGAAGCTCAACTTTTGATGGACCTAAATATGATGGTGCTATTGCCGGGCAAGGAGAGAGACGAGGAAAAGTGGAGCAAGATGTTTATGGATGCAGGGTTTACTAGATACAAGATCAGTCCGATCTTAGAGCCCCGTTCACTCATCAAGGTCTATCCATAGATCAAGAGAGTCCACAAGATCACAGCCAAACATATAGAGGAGTCAACAAGGTTATTTATGCAGTGTACCTTTAATTTTTTTTTGTTTTCTTTTGAGAAATTGTATTTATGTCTATTTTCTGGTATATGTTGGTCGGCTGGTCATATAAGCCAGCTGATTTACTGTGAGAGAAAAAAATATTGTTCGAACCGCTAATAAGTCAATCGAATAGGGTTTTGCATGTACTAAAATTGTTGTGGTTATCACTATGCCAGAAACAAGCTATTAAGCTCTGGGTTGAAGTTGGTGACTTGGTTCAAATTCCTAGTTCTTCTGGAGGGGCTTATAGGAGTATGATAGGTGTGTGTAGAGAAGTGACTAGAAGTGAGTGTGTGTGCATTTGTATAAATGACTATTTTTGTCAAGTGTTTACCTTTAAGGAGTTCTTTTTACATATTTTTTATTTTCTTTTTGCTAAAAGGACTGATAGCGAGTTATCGTTTTATAGAGCTTCTAAATGTACTATAAGTGGTACTCGCTATTAATTGATTCAAAATAGATTCAAATTACTAGCTAGCTTTCAAAGAGCCAAGTTCCAAAACATTCAACAGACACTTACCGAACATGATTCAATATTGCATCCTTACCGAACATGATTCCAAATAAAGAGCCACAATGTGTATTGCCTCCAAGTGTCCGTTGATGCTTTCATCTTGGTCACTGCGAATAAAATCCAAGTATATAGAAAAAAACAATAACAGTTAGTCCAAGAGGTTTCTTAAACTATTGAGAAGGACAAGATTTTCTATGTGAATCCTACTTCCAAAAGATTCAGCCAATTCATGGGGAACCCCACCCGAAACTTCCATCTTCTATAGATAATACCTTATTAATTAGAAGAACCCCACTAACTTATTTTTTTACGATCGTGAAGGCACATCATCATCCAAGAACATCTTCTCTCCACCATGACGAATCTAGGACGATCTCTTCAGTTCTCCCTCCCCTCATCATTTCTCCTGCTGTTTCAACAGCATATCCAATCACGAGAGGAACCAAAGAGGCTTTATTTACTACCACCTTCACCTCCAGAGATCCTGGCTTCGTCTCCGGTTCAAACCTCGTCCAGAAATCTCCCAACAGTCAACAAGGTTGTGTTCATTGTCCAACTCGTGTCACCTTTCGTTTCATTCACTCTCTGCCAACGACATCTGGCCACCGTGCCGTCTAATGCGACTTCAACGAGCCGGGTCGGCTTGATGCAGACCTTCATGTTGATGGCAGATAAAAAGTGGACTACCATGCCCACGACGTCCGCCTACGCAACTACTTGACTACTTACACCTCTTGCTTGCGTGCCAACAGCAGACGACACTGCTTCTTGCTGGCACTATCGATTTCAACGGCAGCATCACTGTAACACACGCGGCCGAGAGAGTGGTTGGGCATGGTGGAGAGGAAGGAGAGGAGGAGAGGGAGGAGGCGGAGCGTGCTCGGGGGGCGGCAGCTGGTGGTGGCGGCGGCGCAGGGAAGGAGAGAGAGTGCGAGCATGTGAGAATAGGAATAAAGGACTTTTGTCTAATTACTTCTTGATTGATTTGATTACAATCTTCTACTGTTTATAGCCCCGAGCGGACTCTAAGAGGCAAGAAATCCTTATCAACTGGATCCTTACTTTTTACAAATCTAACATATTCTAAAAATATATAATAAATAGCTAATTAAGATAACTGCACGCAGAGGCGGGCCCATGGGCGGGCGGCGCCCACCGCGGGCGCCAGCTGCGGCACCGGCGACGAGGCAGCGTGCGGTGCGCGCCTCCCCCCCCTAGGTTTAGGGTGGCCGTGGCCTACGCTCGTCGCTCTTCTTTTTTCTGGGCCTTTTGGCACAATAGCTACTTTTTTCCATATCATGCGTGATGCACGTGTGACATAACTCTCCCCTTGTCCGCTCGACATGTCCTCGCGGCAAAGTGCAAGCCAGCTGTTGGTGCCTTCAAGTGACAAAACTCCTCCCCTGATCTCTTCCAAGAAGCAACTCAATGTACCATTGATGAAGTAGGTGCCGTCCCTGTCGTTTTCTCGGAACTTTCTCTTGAACTTAAAGCAGTATTTCAGGGTGCCAATATATCCAAAAATGAAATAGGAAGTAGCAATTACTGGAGCGAGAAGGGTTGGATGAATCACCGTGTCGATGTTGAATTTAATCATTACCCGTGGTGATTTATGGAAGCTCTGAAGTATACTATCGGTTGTCACATCCACAATTGTTGGTATCAATCTCCAAATTGTTGACGCTGTGCGTGCTGAGGGTGTTGTTAAGAGATCAATTAGAGTTCTGAACATGCCCAAATCAAATACCCCTGGCGATAACTGTTGTATTGATGAGTCTGGTATGAGCCCGATGTTGACATTATTTATCTGAGCAACTATATGACTAACATTGTCAATGAACATCACCGTAACCATAGACACTGGCCAACCTAGTTTCCATGTTTTCCCCATAAAGATGTGTGGCGGCATATTAGAGGTACCTTCCACTGTTATACTGTGAACTCCGAGGGCCAATAGTTGAACTTGTTGTAGTCCTCCTCTACCCAGTTCTTGAATCAAATCTTGTACGAGTGTCGATGCTGCTGGTAGGTAGAGATGATTATCATAGAAAATTAGGCCATCCTCCATGGTCTAAACTGCTGATTCCTGCCCTGCCTGAATGGTAGTATATATTTTTTTGAGGTCATGTTGCTGTTGGATTGCATGCCGAATATTGGTGAATATTGAGGCTCCATAGTCAATAATGAAATCTAGGGCATTTGGCGATCATGCTCTGCTAGATTTGTTCATAGTACTATCAGCCATCTCAGGTGGGATAGTTGCACGTACCATGGGTGGAGGAGCCGGTAATGCCCGCATAGTTGACTAAATTCGATGTTGTCGTTGCACCGATAGAGTGTGAGAACGTCCATTCTTTATGTAACGTAGTTCTAGACCTAAGAAATCCCAAGTGATTCTACCAAGTCCCGCTAGCCATGGGGCTCCCAGAATAACATCTCACTTGCAATTCTTAATGTCACATTAAAGGATGCGCGACGACATGTTACCTCATTTCCACTACCCACCAGAATAGTTGTGTCAATACGTTGCTCATTGAGGCCTATATGGCGCGTGCCACATTGATATCAATGATGTTGTGTGTTGACCATGAGTCCACTAGTGCTATCACGTGTGTCCCATTAATCATCGATTCCAGGTACATTGGTAAGGCTCCATGTACTCCCGAGTGTGGTTTCTCGATCATCATCATCATACTTTTTGGAGTTTTATCTACAATGTAGACATTGACCATTGTAATTTCAAATAGCATCTTACATTTGTAGCCGTGAGAGAACAGTTCATCGCAATTGAAGCAGAGGCCCGCCTGTCGTCGAGTTGCCATCTCATCCGCTATCAGACGTTTGAAGGGTCACTGTGCAGGCGATGTGGTCACCGTTGCTGCAGCTGAAGTTGTTGTCGATGATTGTGGCGGTGGGAAGCGCCTTTGTTCGATGTAGTTGCCTTATTAGCATCGACTATCACTGCCAAGCGTCGTTCATAGGAACGTGCAAGTGACTTGTGGGTTCAACAGCTCAACATCTGTTTTCAATGGTTCGAGCAGGCCTGCTGTGAATATGTTGACTTGTTGCAGTTCGTCCAGATGTCCCACACGAGCGACCAACTCCAGGAAGCGCTCTGTGTAGTCATTGATGGAGCCCGTTTTTCTGAGTGCTACCAATTCGCCCAATGGGTTACGACGAGTTGGTGGTCCAAATCGTTCATTGACACATTTGGCAAAGTATCCCTAACTCATATCCTCATGTTCCTACGAAAGTCACATATACCACTGGCATGCAATTCCAGTCAAATGGCAAAATGCATACCATGTTTTCTGGAGTACGTTGTCCTTTGAAGAATTGCTCACACCGGTTGAGCCACGGAAGTGGGTCTTCCTTCCCATCATACGTCGCAAAAGACAGTTTGTGTGGGTGGATCTGCAGGCCTGGAATGTGCCCAGCACTGGCGGCATCGTCTTCTCCTCCTTGGGCTTAACATTGATGTTGAGCAGCAATTTGTTCTTCAACTCAATAGCCAGTTCAGTCATAGTTGATGTATTTGATTTACCTACTCTTTGATGTACTCTCGAGCAACCTCCACCATCTTATTCTTGGTCGAAGCTTCCAAGGCTATCGCCATGTTCTTCCTTGTCTGTTTGATGTTCTCCCTTGCGGCGAAGGCAGATTGCCCCAACTCCAAAGTGGGGAGGCGATTGCTGAGGCCGCTGAGTTGCTCGGTGACGTGTTGTCGATCTTGGTAAGCACCGATCTCTCGCAGTCCATGAAGATTTTTCTGATTGCGTCAGCATCCATGGTGGTGATGGTGATTCAGATCTGGATCTTTGGTACCAGTTGTAACACACGCGGCGGAAGGGTGGTTGGGCTTGGTGGAGAGGAAGGAGAGGAGGGGGGGAGGAGGAGGCGCCCGGGGGGGGCGGGGTTGGCGGGTGGTGGTGGTGGCGGCGGTGGCGCAGGAAGGAGAAAGAGAGAGAGCGCGAGCGGGAGAATAGGAATAAAGGACTTTTGGCCAATTACTTCTTGGTTGATCCAATTACAATCTCCTAATATTTATAGTCCCGAGTGGACTCTTAAAGGCAAGGAATTCTTGTCGACCAGATCCTTTCTTTTTACAAATTAACTTATTCTCAAAATATATAATAAATAGCTAATTAAGATAATTGCACGTAGAGGTGAGCCAGCGGGCGAGACGGCGCCCACCGCGGCGCCAGCCATGGCGCCGATGGCTGGGGTGGTGTGCGGCGCATGCCTTCTACCTAGGGTTTGAGGTGGCCACGGCCCACGTCGTCGCTTTTCTCTTTTTCTAGGCCTTTTGGCACAATAGCTGTTTTTTCCTTATCATGCGTGATGCACGTGTGACAATCACCATGATGATGAACTGGGCAGTCAAGGCCGGCTCCACCACCCCTTCAATGTGAGATCGCTGTGCTTCCTCCTAACTCTTCATCTTCGTTCCCTCAACAAGTTACTTGGAATAACACAGTTCGGATGTCTCATGAAAGAACAGTCACTGTTTGATATACAAGACGAATAGCAAAGGTTCTGGAGGAAGCCGAACAAAGACTCCGTCACTTCCCCATCAGATATGGTCTCTCGTCTATTTCTATAAAAATCAACGTTACTGATCGAAACAAGACACTGCTGAGTGGATCGAGATTAACTGAAAGAGACTATAACAATACAGTGCAGACTCAAATTACGCAGCGGTTGGTGAGTAGTTTGCGTGCCTTTTTTGTTTGTCTGCAGGCTTTCAAGAGCTTTTCCCAAGGTATCAAACTTATGTTGAATTAGTACTATTATTTTCTCATAAGATTACAGGTTTGTTTATCTGATCACAAGTTTTCCTTTTCTGATAGTGTATTTCACTTGGTTGATAAGATCATTATGTCCCTTTGTTTATTGATTCTCTAAAAAGGTGGGTAATTCCAAAATTTCCTCAATGCATCACTGTAATTTGGAAGCAGGTTCAGTTCCTCAATCTTCACAACTTCCGTTATATATGTTGCTCCAATTATAATATGATGTTTTTTACCTTTCAGATTTTCATCCAATCTATTTCATATATGCTACCCCAACAGCCCAAGCAACCACATTGAAGAACGAGATGCTTAAGATTCCTTTATATTCAACACAATGATGCAATTTTTTGTTTACTTCCATTGATGCCTCATGCACAGTTTTTATTCCAAGATGGCATCGCCAAACAACTGTTATTGGGCAATCAATTCTCATTGTCCTCTACTTAATAAAAGACGGAGAGCTATATTCAGTGAAGAGACATACTATATATTACAGTATTACTATTGTCCGATACAATTCTCTGTTTATAAATCTTCTCATAAACAACGCTACAAAATTCCGGCAGCCATCTAGTTCTACCAGTAATACTCAGATCTTATAATTACATGTCACGGTCCTAATCTCCTAAGGAATTTGGTGAGAGGAAATTGGGGTTCTGCGAGACAGGTCCACAGCGATCCGAGGAAGGATGACTGCAGATCAGATGGCGATGACAAAGTTGACGGAGTTGCTGACGCTGATCACGGCGAAGTAGTAGGAGCGATTGATGGCGGCAGGGGCGGTGCTGGTGGGGGCACAAGCGGCGGTGCGCCCTAGGGCAGTGCGCACGTGGGAGCGGCGCAGGGCGGCAGCTGCAGCGGTGGTGATGGCAACAGCACATGAGAGAGAGATGGCAGTGAGCTGGAGAGCGAGGAAGATATGGGTTTAACCTTAAACTTTTTCTTACTTGTCTAATTAATTGTTCTCCCTTATGTAGGGAGGCTTACAATTGCTAATGGGCCTTAGCCCAATAACTATCGTTATTTAACCTAATTTATGCTAATTTACGAGAACATCCTCGTGGACGCTTGATAACTGTTACATCTCTTCCTGCCTGAAGAACCAGGTCGTTCTCAAGCTGAAATGTCGGATAAAGTTGTTTGAAGTAATCCAATTCTTCCCAGGAAAACTGTTGTAGGTTGTTTGAAGTAATCCAATTCTTCCCAGGAAGACTGCTGTAGGTTGGTCCTTCCATGCGATGAGTATTTCAATTTTGTTATCCTTAACTCTGGCCTTAAGCATCCTCTCCGGTTCTAGAAGGATGATTCTGTCATCTATTGGTGGTAATTCTCCAGGTTCCAATGGTAGCAGCCCTTTGTGAAGTTTGAGCATACCGACATGAAAAGTGTTGTTGATGCAAACATGTTCTGTCAGATATGACCGATAAGCAACTGACCAAGCAACTGACCCAATATGCTCACTGATCTGGAAAGGACCGAAGAATTTCGGTGCCAATTTTCCTTTGCGTAGATCTGAAATACCAAAGGCTGTTCTAGCCATAAATTTAATATAAATCCAATCTCCAACTTGAAATGTTCGGTCAGTATGTTTGTTGTCATAATGCTTATAGTAATTCTGGGATTGCAACGGGACAGACCTTAGTGAATTCCAGGAATTTATCACCTTCAGACAACAAAGTATACACGGATGGAGTTGAGGCATCACCTGGACTATATATTTTCGACCATCAACTCCTATAGCTGCTACCAAGTGACCATTCCACCTTCCATTAAGTGTTGTACCATGTATGCTCAAATGAGGCCTACATATATCCTTCCAAGAAACCATCAATGCATGATTTAAGAGCACAGAAAAAATCGGTGGAAATATATCTGGCCATCTACCTCAAGTACGTCAACACAATCTTAACGACACTCCCGAGGCTTCACACCTCGGCCTTCCACCTAAACAACAGTTCGAAACTATCTGATCATTTGCCATAAACCTCATCAAGAGCTCTTTCTTTACTCTGCCATATAGTGTCATATGCAATTTGACACTCATGTATGGTCTCAGACCTCTTTCACAGATGCTTTGCACCAATTATTGGTTCAACTCCTTGCTAGCTACCCACTTTCAACTTGCATTTGTAGTTATCTGTCTTATGCCAGACTCACATGTATACCTGCAAAACAAAAAAAAAAAATCAATGAGATTGATAACAATTCACATAACAAGTATAATTAATTCAGTGAAAAATAATAAAGTTGATATTATATAAGATAACAAGAATAATAAATGAAATAATAAAGTTGATATTATATTACACAAGCATGGTCTTCGGCTGTGACATCCCTTGGGTGTATGATCAAACAGGAGCTGTACCAGCCTAAAGACACTCATGCAAAAGCAGAAAAGCTATATACAACTAACCAACTTTTTTTAATCCAGAGTTGGAACGTTCGATTCAAATGAAGCTCCAAAGCTTAGCTGTTGTTCTTACAGAAACAAAGATAATTAATATGGATCGCCATGTTAAGTGGATATGCTAGTGCCAGTTAAAAACTTGTTGCACAGTAAAAGAAATACGGTAAAAAGAAAAATAAATAAGTTGATATTATATTGTACAACAAGAATAATGAATTAAATAATAAAGTTGATATTATTCACCTCCACAGATGCTTGGGCTTTCATTTTCCTGCCATTTATCCTCCAAGAGCAAGGGCAACCTTCAACACCGGGCTTATACTAGAATCGACGAGTTTACCTAGGGTCAGTATTCCTAGGGAAACCCCCCGAAAAACGGTAAGGAAATAGGTTCCCTAGGGTATTTCGTAGGGAAAGGGCCCTAGGGAAGAATTCGACGGGAAAGAGAACGTTCCCCTAGAGTTTTCACTAAAACCGTAGGGAAACACTCTTTCCCTAGGGGTTCCACCCCCTAGGGAAACTTCCTCGGATGGCAAGCAAAACCCGATGTGTAAAGGTGTCAAGATCCCTAGGAATCTTTCCCTAGGAATTACAACTCTAGGGAAGATTATATCATACAGAACAATTTCATATTTTCATATTTGAATTCAAATCCAGATTCATATTCAAATTCAAATTCACACATGTAACATAATTAAGCACTCATTTCATCCAATTCATAACCATAAATCCATACATTTAGATTTATATTATTATCACAAATCCACACATTCAGAGTAGTTGTAATATTATCACAAATCCACAAATTTATAACCACTAATCCACAAACTCAAAAGCGGTCATCCCAATAGTGTGAAAGAGCTGATCAACTACAACTCATGGTTTGACGACAATCAAAAGAACGGATTTTGTTCTTCCTCTATAGGAATAGAGTAAGTGCCTCCACCACTTGTAGTCTCATTCACGCCATTCACTCCAACACTTGTCCCACTTGGATGGCCACGAAATACTCCACAAGCGATTCTACTTATTGTTTCCTCTGGAGTTTTCGCTCGAATAGGAACTCCAACAGAAGAGCCGAATGTACCAGCCTGTGAGATTAAGCAAGTCTAAGTCAGAAAAAAAATGTTGAATTAATTGCATACAAGGGCCATGAAGTGTTGAAGTAACAGTTAAACATGTTGTATTCAAAATGAAGTCTAAGTAGGATATAATTCAGCAAGTAGTGACTAGTCCATACTAGGCAACATGTTGTACTCAATGAAGGACCAGAAACATACTGAAACATGTATCAGTGTTTTGTGGACAGCATTTAAATGCAAGCTAAAAACCAATCAGACCCATAGTTCATGCAAAACGAGCTCAGCGTTCATGCTCAATTATATCCTACTTGACTATACACTTCATATGCTCGAGAAAACCATAAATAGTGCAGCAAGAAATCTGTACTCGTTGATGTATGGATTTCCTGTAACTACAGCAAGAAGGTTGAATGAATAAGTTAGAAAGAAGAACATGGTGGCAATGAATAGCTAGATGGAATCTGGTGACTGTTTACACTAAAATGGTGATGATGGCTATCGATCACCGCCCATCCATGATTCCATGAAGACAAGCCGAGTATGGAAAGAAAACTGCGTGTGTACACTACTAATTCACAAGAGAATAGAAGATAAAAAAAGGAAACTGAAGCACAAGTTCCTGCTTATATGCCAGCCCTGCTTATATGTATTTAATTAGGTGCTTGCAAGTTGCACAAGAATGCAAGTTCTTTGCATTGATGGTTCTTGGTTAAGCTAGTGAATTGTCCTTATGATCTCTTCACCATTTCAGGGAACCTACTGTATAGTTACAGATTTCAATCCATTTGGCTTTGTCCTTGAAACATTTTAAAAGTTTTTTACTTCCATACAAAAGCATATACTGGAGGTTCAGGTATCAAACTTACATTGTCATTGTCATGAGACGGATTTGGAGTTGGCAAACCAGCATATACTGGAGGTTCAGGTAGGGGAGACATGGGAGCAGGAACTGCTATGGTTGGCATACCAGTGTGGAAAGCAACATCCTACAGTTTAACAATATAGGTGACACAATTAGAAAGTTGCTAGATTGACACATGAAAGAATACACAAGGATGCATATGACACATCTCACATCCATAAACTTTTCTATCATTTGAATGCGAGCAGTCACCCCTTTTCCCCATTCCATCATTTTTTGGGCGTATTCCTTAGCCAAACGACTGTCACTAGCTTCTTGCCTCATACGGTCCTCTTCTTGACGTTGTCTCCCTAGCAGCCATGACTGAGGCATGGCTTCTTTTCAAGTCAGCTAGGGCTTCATTATCATTGATGGCCCCATTAAATAAGGCCCACTTTCCATGTGGCCGACCACAACCGCATTGATAGAGAGCTCTAGTATCTATTGGAGAGTGTAGCCAATCAAAATCTGGTCCATTTAACTCGATGGCCTTTCCTTTGTATTTTTCCTGTGTGAACATATGCAAATAGCCAAATAACATCAAAGATATTGAAAATAAGTAACATCAAAGTTGTACAAAATAACAAATAAGCATAATTAGTAATTACCAAACAGGCGGTGGCTTCTTCTGTGTTCAAGTGAAGTAATGTCTTCAGGGATTTGAGCCTCTATGAGTATGGACCCATGCCTCAATATCATTCACTTCTCTTCCTAATTTCTTAGACTACATTAAATAGTAAGCCAAATTAATTGTGTACTTCCTACAAAAGAATGTATGAAACAGAAAAACAACAACGGAACACTAACCAACTTCTGCCGTATCGTTGCAATAGAGTTGGATCCTCCTTTGTGGGGTTTAAATTTGTCGCTGCAACAATTTGCACGATTTTTCTCAGACTTCTCCTTGAATTTAGGACTGCTCCAATCTGTGGCCAAAACTTCCCAGGCATCCCGTGGAAACCAAGGAGGTTGTTGTGAAAGATACTCGTCCCTAGTCAAATAATACTGTCCGGCCATCTTGTCACACATTTTTCTCCTCTCCACATTGCAAAAATGATCTATTGTAGCTGTAATTCTGAAATAATACATTATGCTTCCAAGGAGTTGTGAGCAGCACACACCAACATGTTCTCTTGAAATATCCTCTTTGGATGGATTGAATCTAAACCTTAACTGCAAATGTATTTAAAAATGTACAGCTTCTTTAAATTATTTTTCAAAGGACTGTACAGCTTCTTTTCTCATATGTACAAAAGTAGCTAGATTAGAAAATTGTTTAGCACTAGATAATAAAACCCACATATGATTTCTACTAATTTCTCATAGACAAGCAAAAGTATTAGCTTATTGAATTTTCTGCATCCTAGAATGAGATCAGTAACAAGATATTTAAACAGAGAGAATTACCCAAAACCCTTCAGCAACAACATCAGCTTTGGATTTTCCAAATCTTTCCTTTGCCGCTTGGTAATGTTTCCATGTCGATGCCACCAGAATCTTGCCTTTGTACTCAACCAAACCGGGATGATTCCGCTTTAGTAAGACTGTTAATACACTCGAAGGAGTCCTTCCCTGCACATGGGTCCAAGACCTTGCAATCTATAACTCCTATATTTTCAAACCCACTCTAGCCTATTCTCTTGATCCTGATTGGTTGAGAGCTCAAAGATGATGTCATCAGAGGAATTACTCCCACTAAGTCTCTCATTTATTTCCACTTTTGAAATAGAAAAAAGTCATAGCACCTAAACCAAATATTGTAATTAAGATCTAATTGCACCACAGTGTTCCTCGCAATAAACTCTTCAAAGCAAGATCCCACATGAATATATTTCGATAACTTTTTTGCAAAAAATTAAACCTTTTGTAAGAAAAAATCGTTTGTAAGGGAAAATCTAGCAAAACTGCATATCACATGGATTAGTGTGGTCCTCCAAAATATGCGTATAGATGAGATTTACGTGATGTACAGCTCAAATAATCTATACCATGTCAATAGATACAACCTCCACAATTGACCTACTACATCCATATATATGTATCTATTAATTCATAGTTTTGACCATTATAAACCTTTTATATTTTTACTTTAATACCCGCAACAACGCGCGGGGCATCCTACTAGTATAATCAAACATATCAATTAACATATGTCATGAGTGTAACCAATCGACTAGTCCAACCCTTTCTAAGCGCCTCACTCCATTAGTTGGGTGGAACCAATGACAGTCAAATAAAACAAGGCTGAATTCACTACCCCCATCAAACTTCAACTCAATTATGTCTTTGATAATTCCATAGTACTCAAGCTCCTCGTTGCCACTATCATCAACACCAACAGCAAGCACCCCTGTGTTGGTGGTAGTTAGGTTCCCTCTAGATTTTTCATACCTCTCAGATCTAAACCTGTACCCATTAACTTCATAAATATTATATGACTTCACCTTGAGGCCACAACCACGTGATAAATGACGTAGGTCACTAGGTATGCTTGCATCAACATCACACTGCAATGTTATAATTGAAACTAACATGTAATTCATGTTTTATTAGAATGTATGAACCAGTACAAAAAATGATAGAAAACAGCTAGTACCAGTTTCCTAAACCACTCCAACAAATTTGGTTTGCCATTTCTAGCACCATTCATGCGTAAATTATCTAGTTGTTTAGAAGTAGGTGGTCTTGCACGTCTCCATTGCTCTTGTTCAAATTTTCTATGGATGTAAACACAGACTGCATTATGGTCGTGATAAATGTCAGTATATGTATTTCTCAATCTTAGTATACTTACTGCACAAATTCATCCATTTCAGCCATGTTTGTGAGGATAAAAATCATTGCGGCGGAGCTGAAGTCGCAGGGAGCTGCGGCGGCGTGCTCCAAGCGGGCGGCGCGTGAAGGGATGGCCTGTGGCGAAGATGGAGGGAGCTGCAGCGGTGTGCTCCGCTCCGCTGCTGAGGAAGCAGCCCACGGCAAAGACGGAGGGAGCTGCAGCGATCTGCTCCACGCGGCGGCACACGGAGGAGGCGCGGCGCGGGGCGGGGGGGAGCTGCGGCGGCCTGCTCTGCAGCGTGGGGAGGGAGTGGCGGTGGTCTAGGTCTGCTCGGGTCCAGGCGGCGCGGCACCAGGGTCGGAGGGAGTGGCGGCGTGCGACAGAAGATGGGGAAAGAGGCGTGGGCAGCGCGAAGGAAATCACGGGCGGCGCGAAGGAAATTTTCACGAAGGCAAGGTTAGGGTTCAGGTTTTCCCTAGGAATCCAATCTATTCCCTGGGGAAACTTCTAGGGAAACAATACACGCGAGCGCCAACGTGTCTCACCGAGTCTCCTTCCTTGGATCCATCCCGACAAAAACATGAATTTCCTAGGGAAAGATAGGTTTCCCTACGGTTTTCCCATTTAACACTAGGGAAACATATCTGTCCCTAGAGTGCTTACAAACGGTAGGGAAAGAAAAAAACTCTAGGGAAACTCGTCGATTCTAGTAGTATTACAAAAAGCCCTATATATCGTCTTACATGACTTCTCTACTCCTCAATGGAACTCTTCCTTGATGGCAAATTGCTGAACTGCCAGTTTGAATTCCTCCATTGTTGGGTACACTGTCCCTACCTTCATTGATGGATTGTTCTTATCATATGAAATGACCATCTCACTTGGTACATTGTCATTAGTAGGAATGGCAGCCCCATCAATATCTTGCCTAAGCTCATTATCTTGTTCATCCATTCGGCGAACAAAGCCTTGTGTAGGTATATTTGTTGTGCCCTCACCTGTCAAGCCTAAAAGCTCACACATCTGAGTCTCGCTCATATTTCAATTCGACCTTCATCATCATGTGTCTCCACGATTTCTAATGTTGCCCAATCAACTTTTTCCATATTTTGCGTGTCATTTACTTGAGGCCTATAAACAAGAGAAACCTATTTTTACTACTATGTTATACTACTGTATTGGTAAAAACAAATCTAGTGTATCCAATAATATACCTTTCCACTTGAAGAATAGGAATGTTGTGCTCTATTGCCGAAATAGGAATAGTAGCAGCAGTGCTCTTGCTAGGGCACAACAGTATCGCTGGGGGTCTCCACTGCCGGCTGTCGAAGGCGGATGCCCCGGCTTGGGCGGGCAGGCCACCAGCCCTTGCGGCTGTTGTAATCTACTCCAGCACTTCACCGTTATCTTCTGAATTTAGTTTGTTAGCGTGTCAAAGTCTGTAAATAGCCTAGCTCTATCTTTCAGTTAGTTAGTTAGCTAGTGCACGCGTTCTGGATAGCAGCGATGTCGTGCTCGTGCGGCGAAGGCAGGTCATGGGATGGCATGGCAGTAGTGCGCGTGATGCCGCGCGATTAGGGAGGAGCACCTCCGTCACTTGCATGTAATTCCGTTTATATTCCTGCAATCAAAACAGAAAAGCTGCCAGTTCGACAGCACCAAAACTACGAGTCTCTCTGTGTTCCATCAAATTCCTCTGAGAAGTTCTTGAGTGCGTCGTTCACATTGCCGGCGAGTTTGATCGCCGGTGTTTTCCAACATTTGGCATCAGAGCGGTTAGAGTCCGGGAACGATGTCCGCCCCCGCATTTGGCGGTCACTCACCGTCGCCACCACCACGCCGTCGAGTCTCCCAATCGCCAGGGCCGCGCCGAGGGCGCCGAGGTCACGGCGAGGTCATCGTCGAGCGCGTGGTCAAGGAGGCGAACAGCACCGTCCAGTACCCCATGCTCACGCGCTCCAACTACCAGGAGTGGGTGCTCCTGATGAAGGTGAACCTCCAGGCGGCAGGCCTCTGGCACGCCGTCGAGCCGGAGGAAGGGGAAGAGGTGCTCATCGAGTACCGTGAAGATCGCCTCGCCATGGCCACCATACTGCGATCGTTGCCTCCCGAGCTGCTGGGCACACTTGCCCACAAACGGACGGTGCGATCGGCATGGGCGGCGGTGAAGACCGTCCGAGTCGGAGTGGAGCGGGTCCATGAGGCCAACGCCCAGCATCATCTCCGGCAATTTGGCGAGATCTCCTTCAACGAGGGTGAGTCCGTGGATGATTTTTCCCTCCGTATCATGTCCCTCGCCAACAGCATTCGCATCTTGGGCCACGACATCACCGACGCCCAGATCGTGAAGAAGATGCTCCAGGTGGTCCCTGATCATCTCGAGCACATCGCTTACTCCATTGAGACTCTCCTCGACGTCAATGAGCTCTCAGTGGAGGAAGTGGTCGGCCGTCTGCGCGCCATCGAGCAGCGCAAGAAGAAGCCGGCTTCCACGGGCGCGTCATCAACCGTCGACAAGCAGGGTCGTCTGCTCCTCACCGAAGAGGAGTGGATGGCTAGGCTGAAGCTGCGCGACGCCGGAGAGGGCTCGCAACGGCAAGCGTGGCAAGATCCGTCGCGGCCGCGGCGGCAGCAGCGGTGGCCGTGACGGCAAGGGGCATGAAGGCTCCAGCAAGCCTCAAGAGCGGAACCCCGACAAGTGCACCAACTGCGGCATCAAAGGCCACTACGCCAAGGACTGCCGCAAAGCCGGCGGGATCGAGAAGGCACACGTCGCGGAAGGAGAGGAAGAACAAGCGCTGATGATGGCATCGGCAACCGCCTCGTCAATCAACGCCGCGCCGCCTCCCTCCACGACTCCGCCTAAATCGCGCGTGGAGATCCACGGCGGAGGTCTTTGCCGAGCTCGGGCCCCGCGGCGCCCAGGGCGCACACCGGTGGGTGCTCGACACCGGTGCGACGAACCACATGACCGGTGCGCGCTCGGCGTTCACGCACCTCGACACCAACGTGGGCGGCACGGTTCGATTCAGCGACGGCTCCGTGGTGGAGATCGAGGGACGCGGCTCCATCATCTTCGCCCTCAAGAATGGTGAGCACCGCACTCTCACTGGTGTGTACTATATCCCTTGACTGGTGGCCAACATAGTCAGCCTCGGGCAAATGGAGGAGGCCGGCTACCGCATCGAGCTGCACTCCGGCGCGCTGCGCATCTACAACGAGGATCGTCAACTCCTCGCCAGGGTGCCATGGGGTGGTACTCGCCTCTACGTCCTCGAGCTGGTGATCGATCGCCCGGTGTGTCTCGCCGCACACAGCTCGGAGGCAGCATGGAGATGGCACAAGCGCTACGGCCACATCAACTTCAAGTCCCTGCGCTCCCTCGCCGACAAGACGATGGTACGTGGCTTGCCACACCTAGACCAGGTGGATCAGGTGTGTGACAGCTGCCTCGCCGGCAAGCAGCGTCGCGCGCCGTTCCCGCGTCAGGCTCATCGACGAGCTGAACACCCACTGGACCTCGTACACGGCGATCTGTGTGGTCTAGTTTCGCTGGCCATGCCAAGCGGTAACAAGTACTTCCTGCTCCTAGTTGATGACTTGAGTCGATACATGTGGCTGCATCTTCTGTCGAGCAAAGACCAAGCTGCAGCGGCCATCGTCAACTTCCAAGCCGCCATGGAGGTCGAGTCCGGGAGGAAGCTCAAGGTGCTCCGAACCGATCGGGGGGAGTTCACCTCCATCGAAGTTCGGCGAGCACTGCGCTCGGCGCGCGGCGCTCCAAATGGCAGCTCACTGCCCCATACTCTTCGCAACAGAATGGGGTAGTGGAGCGCCGCAACCAGACGATCGTGGGCATGGCGCGATCCATCATGAAGGCGAAGAAGGTGCCGGGATTCTTCTGGGGAGAGGCTGTTAACACAGCGGTCCACATCCTCAACCGGGCGCCGACGCGAGCGCTCGACGACAAGACTCCATATGAAGCTTGGTACGGAGTGCGCCCTGCCGTCCACTACCTGCGCACGTTCGGCTGCGTCGCGCACATCAAGGTGACTCGGCCGGGCCTGCAGAAGCTCGACGATCGGAGCACGCCCATGATCTTCGTCGGCTACGAGAGCGGCTCCAAGGCTTACAGATGCTACGACCCGGTGTCCAAGCGTGTGATGGTCTCGCGCGACGTCGTCTTTGATGAGGCGGCGCAGTGGGATTGGAGCAACAGCCCCGACGAGAGCACCGGTGATAGCGAGCCGTTCACCGTCGAGTACGTCACTGAGACGGAGATTCCAGGAGTGGCTGCTTCAGCATCTCCAGCTCCGCCCGCACCGGGCATGCCAGCCCCTGCTACACCGATCCACTCCGTCACGCCACCTGCCAACCTCGACGACGTGCTGGACGCGGACCATGATGAGGATGCACCGTTGCAGTTCCACGCCATCGACACCATCATCGGAGCCGCCTCCCCTCCTGGCCTTGCAGCCAGGGTGCTCGACGAGGAGCTGATGTTTACCATTGCAGATGAACCCACCTCGTTCGGCGAAGCGGAGTGGGAGGCGTGCTGGCGTCGGCGATGCGCGACGAGCTCCGTTCCATTGAAGAGAACGCGACTTGGGAGCTCACCGACCTACCCCCTGGGCACCGTGCGATCGGGCTCAAGTGGGTCTTCAAGGTTAAGCGAGATGAGCTCGGGAACATCATCCGCCACAAGGCACGTCTGGTGGCGAAGGGCTATGTCCAGCGCGCCGAGGTCAACTTTGACGAGGTGTTCGCCCCGGTAGCGCGGATGGAATCTGTACGCACATTGCTGGCGCTCGCGGCTCACGAGCGCTGGAAGGTACACCACATGGACGTGAAGAGCGCGTTCCTGAACGGGGAGCTGAAGGAAGAAGTGTACGTGAACCACCCGCCAGGGTTCGTCGTCGGCAACGGCGGCAACAAGGTCCTGCGCCTCCGTAAGGCGTTGTACGGGCTTCGTCAAGCACCGAGGGCCTGGAATGCCAAGTTAGACACCTCCATGGTCTCACTTGGTTTCCAGAGGAGCGGTTCCGAACATGGCATCTACACGCGCAGCCGAGGCACAACGCGACTGGTGATCGGCATCTACGTCGACGATCTTATCATCACCGGCACCAGTGACGACGCGATCTCGGAGTTCAAGCGGGACATGATGCGGCTCTTCTCCATGAGTGACCTTGGGTTGCTCTCGTATTATCTGGGCATTGAGGTGACCCAGACCAAGGCCGGGATCACCCTCTGCCAATCTGCTTATGCAGGGAAGCTGCTAGAGCGCAGCGGGCTGGGAGCCTGCAACACAAGCGCGCTGCCAATGGAGCCCAGACTGAAGCTGAGCAGGTCGAGTACGTCTCCCCCAGTGGATGCCACGGCTTATCAGCGTATCATCGGCGGACTGAGGTACCTGTCTACCTGATTCACACACGTCCAGATTTGGCCTTTGCTGTTGGTTACCTCAGCCGCTTCATGGAGGCACCACACGAGGATCACCTTGTGGCGGTGAAACGAGTGCTTCGCTATGTGGCGGGGACTCAGAACTTTGGGCTCTTCTACACCCGAAGGGAGGAAGGACGAGCACAGCTAACCGGCTTCAGCGATGCTGACATGGCCGGAGACGTCGACACACGCAGAAGTACATCCGACATCGTCTTCTTCCTCGGAGGTAACATCGCCACCTGGCAATCGTCAAAGCAAAAGGTTGTGGCTCTATCCTCTTGCGAGGCGGAGTACATCGCAGCTGCGACGGCAGCCTGCCAGGGAGTTTGGCTCGCACGGCTCGTTGCAGACATGGCCGGAGCTGAGCCTGGAGCACGAGAGTTGAGGGTGGACAATCAGTCCGCCATAGCTCTCAGCAAGAATCCCGTCCATCATGATCGGAGTAAACACATCGACACGCGTTTCCATTTCATCCGTGAGTATTTCGACGGGAACAAGATCGTCCTTGGCCATATTTCAACAGAGAAGCAACTGGCGGACATCTTGACGAAGGCGCTGGGTCGCGTGCGGTTCATGGAGCTGCGCAGACTGATTGGTGTCGTCGCAATGGGTGAAGATGGCATGGCCTAGGGGGGAGAAATGTTGTAATCTACTCCAGCACTTCACCGTTATTTTCTGAATTTAGTTTGTTAGGGTGTCAGAGTCTGTAAATAGCCTAGCTCTATCTTTCAGTTAGTTAGTTGGCTAGTGCACATGTTCTGGATAGCAGCGACGTCGTGCTCGTTCGGCAAAGGCAGGTCGTAGGATGGCACGGCAGTAGTGCGCGTGATGCCGCGCGATTAGGGAGGAGCACCTCCGTCACTTGCATGTAATTCCGTTTATATTCCTGCAATCAAAACAGAAAAGCTGCCAGTTCGACAGCACCAAAACTACGAGTCTCTCTGTGTTCCATCGAGTTCCTCTGAGAAGTTCCTGAGTGTGTCGTTCACATTGCCGGCAAGTTTGATCGCCGGTGTTTCCCAACAGCGGCTAGGCCTCCAGGAGCCGCAGCCAGGGTCCATGCGCGTTTGCTAGGACAACAGGCGACGTCACAGCTAGGGAAGCATGCCCCTGCCGCGGCTAGGGCTAGCAGGCAGGGACGGATCCAGCGGTGGGGCGGGGTGGGCTCAAGCCCCCCCTACCGCTGTTAATCCTATGGAGCCCCTCTAAAGCCCCTCCATAATTTTTTGTCATGGCTATAATAAAGAGGAGGGGCTGAAGGTCAAAGATAAAGAGTTCAGCCCCTCCAAATTTTAATCCTAGATTCGTCCCTGCTAGCAGGCGGTCATCGGGTGCCCTGTCCCGGGCGTCCCGCCACCAGCCACCGTGGCCAGGCTGCCGGGAGCCGTGGCCAAGGCAGCAGGCACCGCGCCGCGGCTAGGGCTAGGGCAGCAGGCGTCGCTGTGGTCAGGGCTAGGGCATAGGCTTCAAGCGGAGGTTCTCCATCCATGGAGAAGAGAAGCCGGTGTGGGGAGGGAACGAGGGAAGCCACTGGCGGTAGGTGGTGGCAGTGTTCACGGTGTTGTGTCAGTCTCGCGTGATCGCGTACAGAGAAGGAGGAAGGACACGTCGGTGGATGAAACGATCGATAAATGAGATTAGTAGAAGGGCAATACGGTCTCTATCGATCAGCAGAAGGGCAGCACGGTCAATATAGGGAAATACATGTATTTGAGATGCCAAATAAGATTGAAAGGAGCAAAATGTTATGAAAAACAAAGTGCAAATATTTCAAGTCCTATTTTAGCGAAGCCGATATTAGGAATCCTATAATAGGGAAGCCACGTGTTTGGTGTCCTGTAATAGCAAATTTCTCCTGTGGACAGCGACATGAGACAATGTTGCTGCCAACCTATTATATGAAGTAAACAAATACTCTCTCCATACTTAAAAAAAAAAGTGATTTTTGGACAGCGAATGGTTTCCAAAATATAACTTTGACTTCTTATTTCTATAAAAATATTTATCAAAAAGTTATATATGTATATATTCTTATGGAAGTATTTTTTTAAGACAGTTTATATGTAGTTTTCATATTTTTAAATTTAACAACTTTATGTTTGACTTAAATCTTGTCTAAAATGACTTTATTTTCAAGTACAGAGGGAGTACTGTATGTATTAGGTACAACAATGTCTCAATAATGCAAACCAAATACACTGGCGCGCCGCAAGCAAGCTTGATGAAGCCATATGAAATAAAATTACACCAATCCCTTTAAACACAAGTGGTTGAAATATCAGCATCTACTTCTTTTTTTTTCCAACGAGAAAACGTCTATTATATTCTTCCATTGATGAGAGAACTAACAAAAATAGTAGTTAAGAAAGCGACAATAAAGATGAAAGAGCTTACCAAAAGTAGTAAGTGACACACATCCATCAGACGAATTAGTAGTTTTTCCTAAAACCCAAGTGGTTGAAAAATCACCATCTGTTTCTTATTTATTCTTCTATACACCTAGGTTGTAGGTGAGTTTTCTTGTCCAGATTCAGCAAGCTGTTGGTGAAATTTCCCCATCGAATTAATGAGGTTGAGGTCTCCATTTCAGTTGGTCATAGTCGATTAAGAGCATCTCCAAGAGATTGGCCATATCATTTTGTAAAGCTAAATATAGCTAATATGATGAAAAAATCATCTCCAACAGATGTGCTATGTGAGTTGCTAAAATAGCAAGCAAGTCATTCCTGATTTTTCGCTTGCCATAGAAAGCAAACGCCGGCGCTGGCTATCTGGAGAAAAAGAGCAGAATCGCCAGGACGTTGCTGCATGCGGATAGTCCGAAGGAATAGCAGGTCCGTGCAAATCTTCACACGCCCAGCAACAGGGATGAAAATGGTACGGATATTTTCCGATTGTTTTCGAGACCGAATTCATTTAGTGGGGGTTTTTATTCGTCCATATCCGAGTTCGGACATTTAACATCCGGTACTGTATTCGTATCCGAATACTCAAATCGCATATTTATGATGTCGACATCCAATCGTATCCTATCCGGCATGATTGATATTATCCGTATTCGAATCCGAACCCGGACAAAAATATAAAAACAAATGTGATATGAGTGATATCCGTCCGTATCCGATCCGTTTTCATCCATACCCAGCAACAAGGCGTTGGTAGTTGGTGACGTGTCAACTTTTTACATATAGAAGATGAAAAATAGCAAACCTGTTGTGGAACTCTTCTTCGTTCAAGAGTTGTATATTTTACAAAAATAGCTAAACTATGAAATTTGGCTATTAATTTTAGCTAACTTGTTGGAGTTGCTCTTAGGTTGCTGGTGAAATTTCCCGATCAAATTGAAATCTGTCCATTTCAGTTAGTTATAGGTGTACGTTTATCTTCTGGAAAAAGAATAATGTAATTAAAAAAATCATGTCAGCATATCATCTCGCAAGTTATAAAAATGACTGCAGGCACGATCCAGCTCAATGCAAAACCGACTCGCACCGCCACTGCTGCATGCAAGTTCGTCCGAGCAAATAGCATGGCCCAAAACCAATCCACACCTGCCCTCACACCTTCGTCGATGATCTCCGGCGCAGAGCTTCTGCAAGCCCAGGCAGAGCTTTGGTGCCACATGTTCGGCTACCTCAAACCCATGGCGCTGCAGTGCGCCATCAAGCTAGGAATCCCCAACACCATCAGCCGCCATGGCGGCGCCGCCTCTCTTTCCCAGCTGTGTGCTGCTCTTCCAGTTGCCCCAAGCAAATGGACATGCTTGTCTCGCCTCATGAAGTTACTGGCCACGATGGGAATATTCAGAGAGGAAAAGGCGACGACGACGCCGGCCGGTGAGGAAGGGGAAGGCTCGTACTTGTACCACCTCACGGCGGTTTCTCGCCTACTCGTCGACGAAGACGACAATGACGGTGGCCATCCATGCTTATCTCCCTTCATTGACAGTCTTGCCGCGCCGCTCCATGTCGTAGCATCTCTACGCCTAGCTGAGTGGTTAGAGAACGACGGCGATGGCGGTGCGGCGGCGGCGGCGGAGACTCCGTTCATGATGGCGCACGGCACCGGCTTCTGGGGCGTCGTCGGCCGCGACGCGGAGTTCGCCGCGGATTTCTACGCGTCGATGCGGGCCGATAGCAGATTCGTGGCGCAAATCGTCATTAGCCAGTGCGGAGAGGTGTTCGCCGGCGTGAATTCTCTCGTGGACGTCGGCGGCGGGGACGGAACGATGGCCAAGGCGATTGCCAAGGCATTCCCGCACGTGCGGTGCTCGGTGTTGGAGCTTCCCCACAGTATGCCCGAAAAAGGAGGAGAAGGAGAAAGAGGACAAGGCACGGTTGAATTCATCGCAGGTGACATGATGGTTTTCATCCCTCCAGCTGATGCTGTATTACTCAAGGTATGTGGGTAGTAATTAATTGTTGATGATGCAAATAAATCTATTGCTTGAGTACATATATAGGAGTACTTAAACTAGGTACATGCTAAACTAGAAGCATAGAGTGTAGCAGCGGGACTTTATTAAAAATAAAATTATTTTTTAGAATTACACAGTACAACGTAGATTAGTCCTACATGTTTTTGCATTGGTTCTTACCACAATTGGGCATGGCGTTCAAGGAATTTAATAGAAAAACTAATAAATAGATAGAATTATAAAATGATCGAATGGCAGAACAAATAACAATATATGCATGTCTTGTATATATATTTCTTATATATAGAAAATAAGGAATTGTGTTTTGTGGAGATGATGTGGATGACTTGCATTAATAAGATGATTGTTAGTGGGTTGACATGGTATTAGTGAGAGATGATGTGGATAGTTAGTGACAAATGACATAGATAGCTTGTATGTTGAGGACTTGAGGTAGTTTTTGTAGTGGGGTTTGAAAATATAAGATATATAGTTAATTAGTTATAGATATAGATAGAGGCTGTTTTGTTTGTGTAATATATAGTTATAGATATAGTTTTTTGTAGTGGATAGTTATAGATATAGATATGGTAAGGTTTTTGCCATTTGCTACAAATTTTGCTATTGGCTAACTATTCAAACCTTTGCCGTACTTTAGCAAGAGAAAGAGAATATATATATATATATATATATATATATATATATATATATATATATATAGAAAAATTCTATCCTACTCCTAGGGAGTAGTTACTCCTATGTCACACACACACACACACACACACACACACACACACTCTTTTTATGTGTGAGAGATACATGTATAAGACCTAATTTAATAATTAACTATAAATGTGGTATTGTTCCCAAAGACTTCGGCGAAGAGACACTCAATAATGTTGCTTGGATTATGATGATGATGATGATGCTTTAATGCACTGATGTGATTAGCTAGCAACCTATCAACGTTAAATATGATGGTGCTAGTGAAAAATGTTGCAGCATATTTTCCATGACTGGGATGATGAAGACTGTGTGAGAATCTTGAAGCAATGCAAACAAGCTATTTCTACCCGGGAGCCAAAAGGGAAGGTGATAATCATTGATACGGTCATAGGTTCCGCATCCAAGCCGGTATTTCAAGAAGCTCAACTTTTGATGGATATAAATATGATGGTGCTAGTGCCGGGCAAAGAGAGAGACGAGAAAAAGTGGAGTAAGATATTTATGGATGCAGGATTTACTAAATACAAGATCAGTCCGATCTTAGAGCCCCGTTCACTCATTGAGGTCTATCCATAGATCATGAGTCCACGAGATCACAGCCAAACCTATAGCGGAGTCAACAAGGTCATCATTATTTATGCAGTATACCTTTAATTTTTTATTTGCTTTTGGGAAACTGTATTTATATCTTTATTTTATGGTATGTCAAAAGTATCAATATCATTAATTAGATTATTTGCATGTACTAAAGTTGTTGTGGTTCTCGCGCTATCATCAAGGGTCAGAGCCAGAAAAAGTGAAGCCTGTGTTGAAGTTGATGACTTCATAGATCTCACCAACGTCTATTGTGTTAGAGTTGTGTCGAATATGTACTGTACTATTTGGTTACGTTGTAACTTAAGTTGTTTTATTGGGCTAGGATATGTTTAGTACTGTATTGGAAATTAGTGGTAGAGAGGCAATCCTAGGGGCTATAAATATAGCCTTAACCTGTTTGTAACCATAAGACGACAAGATAGCTATTTTAGCTATTGGGAATTGGGGAGGAGCGCCCGTAATCATGCCCGAGGATGTAGGTACGCAAAACCTCGTTAAAAAACATCGTCTCGTGTTCGATCCTTATATTTATCCGCATTATTCCCTAACATATTGGATCTTAGTTCTTCAGGAGGTGCTTAAAGGAGTACAATGAGTGTACCTTTGTTTATAGGGGCTCTTGTGTTTTTACCCCTGCTTTGCATCAACTTTGTGAGTTTGCCCTTATTTTTTTAACTTAGTGAATTTAGCCCTGTGATTTCAAATGGAAGCACTAGTTTTGCCCCTATTCCGTCATCCTCCTCTAATGGTGTTAAATTTTGTATAGAAGGACAAAAATACCTATGTGATTATGCCCCCTGTTTTTTTTATGCCTATTTGTGATTTTACCCCTGTTTTGAAATTAGACATGAATATTGCAATGACAAGTTTGGTTAAATATATTTGGCGGAACTTGTAGTTATTTCGATTCCGATTTAATATTAAAAAATTCAAAAATTTTGACAACACCTTACTCCCTTCGTCATCAAATAACTTTTTTTATTTTCAAAAACTACATTTGACCATTCATCTTATTTTAATCTTTTTTATAAATATCATGTATTTTGTTATGACATATTATCATACTTTGGTAATAATTTATACTTATTTTATAATATGTATAAAATTTTAAATAAGACAAATAGCCAAAAATAGTTTTTAAAAGTAAAAAGAAAACAAATTATGTATGGACGAAGCGAGTAGCACTATTTTGTTAGTATTATGACAACTATATGAAGCACGGATGTTGAGCAGGAGACCCGGAAGAAGATGAGGACCAGCAGCAGCGCAACGCAGCACCCCTGCAACCACGCGGCCAGGCGCGCCCGGAAGAACGACGAGGCAGAGGTAGGACAGGTGCAGCTGGGACCTGCGGCCGGCCACGGGAACCCGCGGCCAGCCACCGTCGGAGACCCGTGGCCGGGAGCCGCCGCCTCCTGGCGCGCGCAAGCCGAAAGCCGCAGCCGAGAGGCCCGCCTGGAGCCGAGACCTGCGGCTGGAGGAAGACCCGCCCACACCTATAGAAAGCCCTGCCCTGCGCTGCCCTGGAGGAAGCCGACGCCGGGAATCGCACGATGCGGACGCGTGAGATGCGGCCGAGAGCCACCCGTGCGTGTGTTTGGATGAGCGTTCTGGACAAGGGGCAGTGTGGTCCTCTCATCATTTCTTTTTAGATTTATTATTTTTTAAATCATTTAATCAATGTCAATCTGATGGACTGTTCATTCTAAAAAAGTGAGGGCAAAAACACAAGTTAAAAAAAAATAAGGGTAAAATCACAATTGGAGTTCTAGACAAGGGCAAGAACACAATTTCCCCTTGTTTATACGGGTGAATGTAATTGCGTACATATATTAGTGATTGTACTTATCAAGTGTTTATCTTTAAAGAGTTTTTTACATATTTGCCGGATGTATTTTTAAACTGAATAGCGAGTTGTCTTGAGTGAGCAAATTGGATCAGGTGTTTTCGTACTACTGAACATGATTCCAAAGAGCCACAATATGTATGCCTCCAAGTGTTAGATGTTTTCATCTGGGTCGCTGCCAGTAAGTCCAAGTACAGAAAAAATAATAATAGTTAGTCCAAATGATTTCAGAAATTATTGATATGCAAAATTTTCTGTGAGAAACTTAATTACTTTATAAAGATTCAGCCAATTCACGCGGAACCCACTAGAATCTTCTATCTTCTATACCTAAATAAGAGAACTCCAATAACTTATTTCTCTATGATTTCGTAAAGCTACAAGTCCAAAAACATTTTATCTCCACCTTGATGAATCTCAAAATCCCTCCCGATTCTCCAACTGTCAACTGCATATCCAATGACGAGAGGAACCAAAGAGGCTTTATTTATTGCCACCTTCTCGGCTTCTTCTCCGGTTCACACCTCCTCCACAAATCTCCCATCACTGCCCGCTTAGTCATCAAGGTTGTTTTCGTTGTCCAGCTCATGTCACCTTTCGTTTCACTCTGCCAACGACATTGACCACCGGGTCGGCTTGCTGCAGACCTTCATGTTGATGTCAGACAAAAAGTGGACCACCATGGCCACGACTACGCCTGCGCAACTACTTAGACATGCACTGCTTTTGGCTGGACCATCGATTTCAACGGCAGCATCACAATGATGAACTGGACTTGCCGGCTCCACCACCCCTTCAATCTCAACCTCCAGTGAGCTCCTGTGTATAGTGCAGGCTATGAGAATCAGCATAACTGAACGATGACAGTGGGCGGATCGAGATTAATTCAAAGAGACTATAAAATATAGTGCAGACTCATAATTACGCAGCGGTTGGTGAGTAGTTTATGTGCCTTTCTTGTTTATCCATAGGCTTTCAAGAACTTTACCCAAGGTAGCAAAATTATTGTGAATTGGTACTAGTATTATTTTCTCACAAGATTACAGGTTTGTTTATCTGATCACATGTTTTCCTTCTCTGATAGTGTATTTCACTTGGTTTATAAGATCATTATGTCCCTTTGTTTGCTGATTATCTAAAAAAGTGGGTAATTCCAAAAATTCCTCAATGCATCACTATAATTTGGTTGCAGGTTCAGCTTCTCAATCTTAACAACTTCCGTTATATATGTTTGTTCCAATTGTAGTCTGATGTTTTTTTTACCTTTCAGATTTTCCTAGACTATTTCATATGCTACCTCAACAGCCCAAGCAACAATATCGAAGAACAAGATCCTTAGAGTATGTACAATAGAGAGACAGCTGCTGTGAAGTTCTTACAATTTTTGTTTAAAAGAAAGTTTCTGAAATTTACAACACAGAAGGCTAAGCAGACAACTCTTATAACCTATAGCTAGCTATTGTCTATTTAATTATTTACAAATTATTTAATGCTTGTATGTGACCATGATCAATTATGAATATTATTTCTATATATCATTGTGTTGTAAACTGATTAAAAAAAGAGAGCACGAGCTAATGTTGAATGGAAAAACCTTTTTTCCTGAACATATAAAATAATCAATAGGCTAATATTCTTGGCGCCGTGGTCATCACCTCCTGTCACATGCACTGATCGCCTGCCAGCTACTGCCCATAGGAAAGATAATTTGAGGTAGGGGCAGGGACGTAGGGCAGCCGTGCGCAGCAGATCATAGGGTACCTGTCAAAGACTCGTAGCGGATCATACAACAGGCAACTGGCGAACAGTTTCCTTTCGGAGCACAAGCCCTAGCCGTCTCTTCATGAGACGGCAGCAACACCCTCTCACCTCATTAAATTGGACGGAAGTAAGTTAAGGTGTTTGGCTCGTAAGAAAAGCCGACTGATTTCTTGTGAGAGAAAAATATTGTTCGAACAATTGATAAGACAAACGAATAAGTGTTGTGTTAGAAAAAGCTAAGTCCCTAACATAAAGATGGGGAAGGAGAAGGACCTTCGGAATACCATCAAATTTGGTCACACAACACATTTAATCTTATTTATTGTTGTTCACCAACCTTCCTTATATGGGGTTGAGTGCCAACCTTCCTTGCAACGGTTTGGCCTAAGACCAGATTCTCTGGTTTGGATTCTCGATTTGGGCCATGTAGTTTGGTGAGAATGGGCTAAAGAGTGTATGAGCTGTGTAACAACCCGAATTTTTACACAACACAAAAATCCTGACTACAAAATTTTTCTTAAACAAACCATGTTTGATGATTGCCATTTAGTATAACCCAACCCTAGCATGCATTATATGGAACCCAAATAGGACCTTTTTCATTATCATATGCATGTCTATGTTCCCACATTTGTTATTATCACATGTAATAAGGATCTTGCTTTGATAAATATTTGTACAAACTGTATAATAACATAAAGCATGTGTGATTTGAATTTTCCTTGGATTTTATGATGTGCAAAGCATAACTAAATAAAAATATTAAATATAAATAATTAATGAAGGATCATTAATTATTTAACCTAATTATTTAACCTACACCACATAAGTAATAACCAATGCCTTGTAACAAAATAAATATATGTGCTACTACTAATTATACCCCAATACTTGGGAATAACCCCTAAGACTTACCTTGCTTCTTGCTGGACCCCACCATGTACTTAAACTCTAACCACCTTAACTAATCATGGTTAAGGGCCTATTAATAAATTGAAAGGAAAAGGAAAAGGAATGGGAAATAGAAAGGAAATAGAAAAGGGAAATAAGCCCACGCAGCCCACACCGGCCAGGGAGCCCAACCGGCCTGCCACCCCCTCTCCCTCCTTTTCCCTTTCTGGCGAAAGCTGGGCCAGCCCACCAGGCCGTGCGCCCTGCGCAGCAGACGCAGCCGCCAAGCCCACGCACGCGCCCTGAAAACGCCCGGCCAGAAACCCGCCACTGCCGCTCAGACTGACGAGTGGGGCCCGCATGTCGGCGCCCTTCTCTTCTTCCTCCTCACGCCGACGCCCGCATAACGACGAACGCCGCGCACGCCGCAACGGCCTTTGCCCATGCCGCGTTGGCAGCCCCGCCGTCGCGCACTACCCCCCTCTCCCTCTCACTGACCCGCGGGACCCATGGGTCACGCAAAACGCATGACCCCGCGCCCACGCGCGTGTTCTCCAGCTCAGCCGCGCACCGCCGTGCTCCTGCTTCCCGCCGCGGTTTCTTTGGCCGCGAAGCCAAATTGGCAGCACCCGCTGCCAATTGGGGCCCGCACGGGCACGAAGACGCACCCAGCAACCACCCGAGCCATCCATGACCGCTTGATTTGCCCGGACCCCGTGATCACCGTTCACCGACGACGTGTGAGCACCGCCCGCCTATAAGTAGCCAAGCTCGCGCTCTAGGGCTTCCTCACCGCCTCGCCGCCACCCTGTGGCAGCCACCTAACCCCGCCAAGCCAAGACCGAGAGGGCAAGGAGGGAGCAGAGAAGAAGGGAGCGACACCGGAGTGCCGTTGGTGATCGCCGGAGCCGGAGACGACGAGTTGATCGGCGACGACTACACAGCGGCTCAGCACGGCACCGCACCACCTCGCCACGGCCATGACTCTTCACTGCACCGGTAGCCTAGCTCCCCCGCAACCACGGTGAGCCCGCCATACCTCTTTCCCAACCTGGACCTTCACCGGCCATGGCACTCCACCGTCGGAGCGCGGAGGCGAGAGCCACTACTGGCTCGGGAAGCACACGCACGCACACGCAATTGAGCACGGACTAGCCCTGGCCAAACAGAGACCGTCCCGCGCTCACCAGAGACACCGAACCGCCGTGGCGCCGCCACGAGCACACCCACGGCAAGCCTCCGTTCCGACCGGTACAAGCCATAGAACGCCGACCCAACACCTGGACCTTGCTCGCCGTGCCATGGAACACGTGGTGCACACGCCCGCTCCTGCAGGAACCCCTAGCCGAGCCACCCGGGCGAAACCACGTCGCCGCCGCGCGTTCCGGAGCGCGGCAGCACCGCCGCAGAGCGTCGTCTTGTCGCCGCCGTTCTAGCAACCGCAGAGCCCGAGACGAGCCAACAACCTCCGAACCAAGTCCGCCTTGCCGATTAGTACCCCGTGCGCGCATTAGATGGAGGAGAGAACTACCGGACGCCGCGGAACCTTGAACCGCGCGCTCATCGGCGTTCCATGGAGCGCCGCCGTGCCGCGCACGTTCCAGCCTACCCCGGCTACCCGGCGTCACGTGAACCTGCCGTGGAGCTCCGCCGTACCATCCCGGACCTAGCCGTGCACCGAACGCTGCCTGACCATCACCCTTCGGCCCTGGCCGCGTGTGAACAGCTTCGCCGGAGCTCCGCCGTAGCCGCCAACTAGGAAAACGGCGCCGCCGTGCTGCATAGTCGTCGCCAATGAGCCGGACTGCTTCCTGGAATATTGAATTAACGAATTGTACGCCGAATCGGAATCCCGGAACCCCGCTGCCAAGCTGCCGTTGAGCACCGTCACGGTTGAACCGCCACCGCCGTGGGCAGCTTCACCAGAAGCCCCTCGGCCGCCGGAGAACGCCTTGCCACAGCCTTAGTGATCCCCTGGAGCCGATGCGCTAGATAGATGGGGCCGAGAAGAGCCGGAGCGCCGCCGGTGCATGTGCTCGTTGCCGGCGAGCGCTGCGCCGCAGTGGAACAGAAGAGGGGAGAAGGCAGAGGGGAAGGTCCTCGCACTCGGTCTACGTGAGCCAAGACAGAAGGGAGAAGGGTGGACTTGATCCACCATAAGCCAGTCAGTGGTCCACGGACCAGCACCCGCGGGTCCACCGTGCACCAGCACTCTGTAGAGGCAGCCCGAGCCCAGATCCACGTGCCGACGTGGCACACTGAGCAGCTGACACGTGGCGGGCCGGCCCGGTCCAAACCCGGCCCGCCAGGCCCACCAGTGATCCTTCGATGACGTCATAATGACGTCATGCTGACGTCAGCCCTAACAAGTGGACCAGCCAGAGATTGACACGTGTCACACCAGGGTTAACCCAACCTTTTATCTTTTTCAGAAATGAATTAAACTTTGGAAATTCATAAGTAATTCATACGAACTCCAAATTTGGTGAACCAAGTCTCAAAATTCATCTAAAATCGAGCTCTATGCTTTGGAGTCATATTTGAGTGCATTTGAATCTTTTTGCAGTTCATTTGATTCTTTGTGCCGTCTATAGGCGTCGCTAACGCGACCGTTTTTGTACCGTTTCAGAGTCAGAGAAGGAACGAGCTGAGTACGATCGTGACTACAACGAGGAATTGGGAGACGACCGTTCTGAAGGTGCCACATTCCACCCACTTCTCGTAGATCCCATTACGCATTGCAAATAAGTAGTACTGCTAGTGCTTTATTTACTGTTGCTATCACCTGATTAGGGTTGCATGGTAGTACTTTCTAATTGCCATTATCTTGACGCAACCTTCCTCCTGCTCACCCGCTGTTAGACTAGACACACGTGCTTGCTATCATGATTACTACTTGATCTCTACTACGCTTTATATCTTGATGTGATGTGTGGTGAAAATTATTATATATATATATGACTAAGGCACGTGGTGCCAACCTAAACCTGATGGATGGTGAGTGTGCTGTGTGTGTCTTGGGTGAGTGGAGGGTGAGGGTTTTGTCGGCCGAGCTGGAATGTGTGACGAGCTTGAGGCGTCTTGCCGTGTGATGTGACCTGGGCATCCTATGAGATAAATACCTGTGGCGGGTATATGTGATGTGATGTGTGAGGTGGGATCCTGGGTGTGAGCCTGTTGAGAGGTGGAGCCCAGGACAGGGGTGCTGTGGTGGCACGTAAAATAGTAAACCTGATGAAGATGTCCAGCTTGGTCAATCCTAAGGACTTACTAGTATCCAGACTCACCGGGAATCCTTTACATACCACTCGCTCTCTTGTAATGGGAAGGATGGTTGGACTACTTGGTATGAGTGATGCCATTACTGCTAGGTTGCGAGGTGATAGGGAGGGCGGTATGGATGCCAGAAGTTCCTGTACCGTCCGAGTCGGCAGTACCACTTGTTGGGCCCGGTGCTGCCTCCCCCAGTCTTAGCGTGCCGGTTCGCCGGGGTGACCCAGGGCTAAGTGGTAGGATGGCATCATTCTATCAAGCAAGCAGCCGAAATTTGCCTAGACAATGCATGGTCGAGGATGGCTATCTTGTGGGTATGTGAAACCTCTGCAGTGTCATGGTTGATCGATCGATACATATGCCGACTTGTCGGTTATGGACCTTTCCCGGGACCTACTTCACTAGATAGGAGATGTGTCCTTCTTCTCTCCCCCGTGTTGTGAGATAGAGCCGGTCAAGGACCGTTGAGGTAGGCCGAGCGGGAGTTGGCCTATCGACATGAGTGAGATGAGATATGGTGGATGAGGTGGATGGGTGGTATGGAATGGATGGATGGATGGATGGATGGTGTGTGTGTGTGGATGGGATGTTAAACTTAAACTATATACATACTTATATTATACATGGCTGATATTGCATAGGAAACCACAGCCAAATATAGGTTCTCTTGTTATAGCCTTATTGCATCCAGTTCCACAAAGCATTGCAAAGCATAGGGTGGAAATGTGGCCAGTACATATCGTACTAATACTTTGGCACGCAGGTTCTGAGGAGGCTTACAACTCCGAAGAATTCAATGGTTAGGGGTTTTGTCGCTACGCTCAAGTCGTTGGATTGAAGTTGCTTCCGGAACCTCAAGCTGTTCCAGTTGATGCTACTTTGTGATTCACGCCTGTTGGCGTTGTAATAAGTTATCGTAAACCTTTCTATTTGCACTCTATTTATCGTTGTATGGATTTGATTATCGACTGGAATATGGGTAATATGATTTAAAAGGTCATGTTACACTTCGACTGTGTGGATTTTTCCTTCGTGGAAAATCGGGTCGTTTTAAGCTGGTTCAGTTTGGGTAATATTTATGATAGGATGGTTTGGTTTGGAATTGGTTTCAGTTATTTGGGCTAAGAACAGGGTGAAGACCGTGGTTGGGCACGGTATAAAGACTGTGGTTCGTCTCTCTCAATGCTAGACGCGAGTACGCGACTTGTCACCCTTATGGCTCTCTCTCTCTCATGGAAAACGCCATGGCGGCGGCGGCTAGGGTTTCCTACACTAGTACACATAGGCCCTGTATAGGCGGTTCAAGACGCCTTTTCACATGCATTTTCGCCCGCCGCCTGTGCAAGAGGCCAGTGAAAATATTGCATTTTCACTGGCGGTTGCTTGAAAACCGACTGTGGAAATGAATTTTCATAGGCGGTTCACATAAGCAACCGCCTGTGGAAATGGAATTTCCACTGGCGGTTCGCATAAGGAACCGCCTGTGGAAATGGCATTTCCACAGGCGGTTGCTTTAGGTGAACCGCCTGTATTAATGTTTTCCCGCCCAAATTCATTTGAATTTTTAATTTTTGAGTTGGCGCCCTCTCCTCTCCCTCCCCTCGGTCCCTCCTCTCTGTCCCCCTCCCTCCCTCCTCTTTCCTCCCTCCCTCCTCTCTCTCCCACCTCCCTCCCTCCTCTCCCCTCTCCCCCTCATCTTCCTCCCTTCCCCCCCTCTCTTTCTCTCTTACTATGATCAATACAAAGGCTATTTAATTATGACAAATACATCAACAAAAAGTAATTATACCATACAATACTTATATACATATATACATCATTAACAATTTAATTATATCATACATTGTATACATCAAAATTGTTTTCCTCAAGCCCACGATGTGATAATAAAATTTACTGATGGAGAGGATTCTAATAATCATTTTGACTTAATTTCGAGCCCTAATTTCCCTTAGCGCTCAAACTCGCCTCGCTAAGGGGCTTTCGGCATGGTGATATTTTTCCTCTGTAAGAATGATTTCTCTCATGATAAATGAGTAGATTATGCCGTCTGAGTTAGGTCATCGAAGTTTTCAAAATTCGATTCTTGATATGCCTGAAAAGGAAGTTTGTAAGCATTATATATATTTCCATGTGTCTACGTATATTTGCATTTTTAACGATATAAATATAAATGTTACTATTAGTGGTACCTTATTAGGGTTCCCGATGTACCGTCCCGGGCGTTCTCATGAACTTCGCACGCGTAGAATCCACGATTACACCGAACCGGTTGGTTGCTTGTGGCACTACATAAATTGCATACAGTTATTTACTTCTAATACCATCTTATATATTAAACTTACATGATATTGATTCATAAATTTACGTACCGGCCACTTGTGAAAAAAAATCTTATTTTACGCCCCCTCATGGACTCGTCAAACACTCCACCTCTTAACTTATAGAATCTATAACGTCTATGATCTCAAAAAGAATCGGTTAGCAGCAATCTTAAACTCTCATCGATAAAAAGATGCATGCTACATTTTGTCGGCTTACCGTTCTAAGATGGTTTGGAATTTTGCATATCTTTTCAGATCAGTAGTCCGCGGAGTCAAAGACCAAAGACCTTTCCCTCCCTAGGATAAATAAAGAAGCATATCCAAGTGGCATTGCGCATGATTGAAACCAAGTTGTTATGCATTTATATAAACCGATACTTAAGCCGATGTATATATATGAACTCATACTTACTTAAAGTTATAAGGGGCAACTACGACTTCCCCGTGTTTGTACCGGAGCAATGCATGGCCTATGTAGGTGGCGTATTTAGTCTCATGATCCTTCGTCAGATCTTTAATTCTCCTTGCATCGTCTTTTTTTAATAACCCGTTCAATTGATCGCTGTCGGGACCGATTCGGAAGGTGTGCTCATTCTCACATATTTTTTTTCGGCTAAGGTACCCAGCCCGTTTGCTTTCATTCTGGTTTGGTCCGGGACCGTATACCGAACTTCGTCTTGATCAAATTGCATTCTCGCAAGGCACAAGTGCATGTTGAAAATTCAATCTTAGTAGAAGTCAATAATAATAAACGAAGTTCATGTTAGTACGAGAGCTACACTTACAATGCAAATAGCGTGACGAGCTAAACGTCGAGCCGCTTAAGGTTCATCATCAACCATATGTCCTCGAAAGTAACGAAAGCCGTATCTCGTTCACTTTTGAAAGCAGATGGTGGTATATTTACTTGGATTGCATCGATCCCGACTTTAGCCGCTCTCATGTACCGATCATGAAGTCTTTTTTTATACCACAAAGTGGAGCTTTTGGAGTTGTTCCCAACTCAGTAGAGGCCTACCGGGTACATATGTATCAGGGACATTTCGATAGTCATCCTATGTTGGCCTCACTATCTCTATAGCTCGATCTGTGGCCGCCTGGCGACTTACGTTGCTCGGCTAAGTCCACGGTGCGTGACTTGCGAAGTCTGCGTAATCCCTTCCAAAAATTTGGCAGTGCCCGCTGTTTTTTTCTTCGGCTCGTAGGGGGAAACCAATTTGGGAACAGGAAATTTTCTTTTCTTAGTTTTTTCTTGGCTCTTCTTTGGTGGCGGCGGTGGTGTCCAAGGCGAAGCTTCCATGTCTTGAGGTGGTGGGGAAGAAGCAGGCTCAAGGATTGGTGTAGGTGTTTGTGGTGGAGATCCTGCTGGTTTCGATGTTGACGGTGGGGTTCGTGAAGGATCGACAGCAGGGGGTGATGGTGGGTTAGGATCCTGTTGACGGTCGAGATCGTGTCTTGACTCTCGAAGTTTTCTGGCGGGGCTTCGAGGAAGGTGGTGGCTGGGTCAACTGGACATCTCTTCGAGGCCATAGGATGAAATTATGAATGTCCTGTCCGAGTGTCTCAATACCCTCAGGGCCAGATATTTCTAGCACGTCATCCTCGTAGCCTGGGACGACCGTCACCACTTCTACCCTGCAGTACTCTTCTGGTATAGGATCACCGTGGTAGTCAGTCCGAGGATCGCAAAGCCCGTGGCTACCTCCCTTGTACGTTGATGCTTCATACCATATCGTATGAGCATTTTGCAAAGTGTCGGCCCAGTAATGTCATCCACAGGGTAGTGGTGTGTGTTTCCCGTAGACCCCACACTACTTGGAAAGGGAGGAGATTGAGCGGGCCTGGCATGAATCATCTCCTGAGCTCCAGGCAAGGGTTGTGTTGGGACGAGCTGCATCTGTGGGCCTTGTGTGCTTATTTGCTGAACAGACATTGCACTAGCTAACTTCTGCACCAGCTGGGGATCAGGATTTGTTAGAAAATCTGACATCATGTTTTTGAATTGTTCCTTAGCCTTTTCCTCAAAATATTGCTGCATGTCTTATATCGATCTCGTTTCTTATACATGCCCACCCACTCCTCACCAAATCCTTCTTTCCATCCCATCTTTGACGAGATGCCTCGTACACGTCCAGGATACTCAGGGTTGCCCAGTCCAAGACTCAAGATGTCTCTCTCCCTTTGTGGCCTTAATTTCCCTTGTTTAACCTCCACTGCTAGTTCCAACATCTTATCAGCTGGGGCTGTGATGTCTAAGGGACAGTTCACACCGGTAGCAGTTTGTTTGGTTCCTCTACCTCTGAGCCAATTCACTGACCTCTCACCAACTTCCTCTGATAGCACAGACAAGCCTTGTTTCTTTAGCTCTTCCTTCTCTGCCCGCCAATTCTCTTTGCTAGTTCTGAAGCAGCTTCACTCTTGGCTTTGGCCGATGGGTCGTTCTTCTGTGCCTTGAATATCTCCCACTGCGCAGCTGTGATCTTATACTTGCTCGTTGGGTCGTACCCATGCTTGAGAAATTTGGTATTCATCTTAGATCTATAGTTACGGAACGATGTTGCAATCTGCTTGAAAAAATACTTCTACACAAGTTTGTCCGTCCCCGTAGGGAAAACAAACATTTCTATAAACTTCTCCCATAGCTCTTTCCTTTTATCCGCATCCACATCCTTCCACCTAGTGATTGTGATATCCAATTTATCCCTGACCAAAAAACCAATTCCATTTCGTATCTTGGCAGCTACCTCATCAGACACTAGAGGCTCTCCTTTTGGGCCGATGCTGGGAATTATATATGTCTTCTCTAGCCACTTGTTTGTTCCTCGGTCACCGCGTTTTTGGTCACTCTGTTTCCTTTTTCTTGATTTGGAAGTGGTTGTCTCAGTCGTTTCTGGTGCTTCGTTGTACGGCACGTCTTCTTCTTCCGCTAGAATGTCCCGCATTTGAGACAAAACCTCCTGGCCGAAGGAATTCAAGAGTGTAAGGATCGACGCGTATAATACTATAAAAAAAGTGAAGTATTGGTTTTCATGTACTAAGTATACCTCATCATTGGGATCATAATCTGGGTCAACACTTTTTTGACGTTGTCTATCTATGCTAGGGCATGGATCACTTCGGTTGCCGTCATCTTCCTCTTCTTCCAACATGTCACCATGGAAATCTTCTTCTTGTCCTTCTTGCTCTAGGGGTGTGTGAGTCTTATTGGGTGAATCTGCACGCTGCTCTTCTTCTTCCAGAGGATTTACGGTTCTATGCATGGCAATAACTATGTTAGTTACTTTGATAGGGTTTTACATTAAAAAAGTGCAAGGCTTCGTAATGCCGTGAAACTTACCGTGGCTCCAGGGGTGTGTGTCTTAGTGGGTGACTCTGCACGTTGGTCATCTGCCTGATGGTCTTTAGATTTTGGAGACGTCATCTTCTCGATAACTTCAAATATAATAAGTCATTAATACTAAGTCATTAACACTAAGTCACTAACACTAAGACACTAACACTTAGTCAATAACACTAAGTCAATAACACTAAGTCATTAACAAGTCATTAACATTAAGTACTTAGCCATCTTCTCTAATATAACTTAGTGTAAGTATTAATAATGTACAAGTCAATTAGCACTAAGTCATTAGCACTAGGTCATTAACACTAGGTCATTAACATGCTAAGTCATTAACACTAAGTCAATAACACTGCAGGTGAATATTTATTTATGCGGCGTAGAGGAGAGACTGAATCAAACACGGCGGGGAACGATGAGAAGACGGTGGCACGATGATTCATTTGGCGAGTATCGCGACGGTGATCTGTAAATTAATAGAAAACAAGTTGTAATTAAAGAACTACAATTAACATAAACCCTAATTACATATTCAATATTAACATACAATAAGCTAACATGAGTACTTAGTAAAGAAAGTACTTAGCACATACAATAATCTTTGCAAGTTCTTAGTAAAGAAAGTGCTTAACACATACAAAGTATTTAGCAAAGCAAATACTTAGCACATACAATAAAGAAAATTCAATTACATACAATAAAGAAAATTCAATTACATACTAAATCATTAAAAAATGCTAAGTCATTAATACACTAAGTTATTTAAAAATACTAAGTCATTAAAAATACTAAGTACAAGTCATTAACTTAGCAAAGTCATTAACTTAAGTACTTAGCAATATTCTCTAACTTAAGTACTTAGCAAAATCATTAACTTCAGTACTTAGCAATCTTCTCTAACTTAAGTACTTAGCAAAGTCATTAACTTAAGTAGTTAGCAAAGTCATTAACTTAATCTTCGCTAATCTTCTCATTAACTTAAGTACTTAAGTCATTAACTTAGGAAATAATATAACATTTCACTAATCTTCTACACCGTAACCCTAACTAGCATAATATATAGCATAGTGATTAATTAAAAAGAGCAAATATTTGCATGTCACTAATAATAAAAGAAATAAATTAAATTTTGGCATAATGTCTTACATATAATTAAAAGAATGCCAAGTATTTGCATGTCACTAATAAATGCTAAGTATTTGCATGTCTACATACAATTGCTAATTTTTTTTACTAATCAAAAGAATAAATAATGTCTACATTAAGTTATTTGCAAGTCACTAATAAATGCTACGTATTTGCTTTTCATTTACAAGTCATTTACAATCTCATTAAGCATTTTATTTGCTAATTAAATTAAAAAATATAAAAAAATAAAAAAGGGGGGCAGCTCGGGCAGGCCCAGCAAGGCCAACAAAGGCGGCCGGCCCACCACGCCGCCTGCCCCCGCCCCTACCGCGGGGAGGGCACCCGCCGGCGGCCGCGGCCGCCGCCCGCCGCGCCTCTGCCTCGGCCTCTGGGGGGGAGGCGGGTAGGTGGGAGGGCGCGGGCGGGGGGGGCAGCTCGGGGAGGTAGGCCGGACCACCGCGGCGCGCATACGCCTGGCGGCCGCGCGCGCAGCCGGGCGGTGGTGGGCGCCGCCGCCGCACCGGAGCTCGTCTGGCGGCGGCGCCGAGCTTGAGCTCGTGCTCAAGCTCCGGCGAGGGCCTACGGTGCTCCCGTGGAGAAGCGAGCGGCCGCTCCACCGTCGAATCGCCCTCGAGCGGCCGGGCGGCGGAGATGGCGCGACGGTGGACGGTGAAACGCAGCGGCGGAGCTCCGTGACGGTGGCGCAGCGCCCGAGGCGGCACGGCCTTCCGGTGGCGGCGGCCGTGCTCACGGGCGGCGGGCGGTGCTCGGCCGGTGGCGGCGAGAGATGGCGTGGCGGAGAAATTGGGCAGCCTGACGGTGTCGTGTTGCTTGAGTTCGCGCCCACCGAGTTGAAATTTGGCTAACTGTCGCGCACTGTGCTATATATACCAATAAATAAACACGACGGTTCAGATTAGGAACCGCCCGTGGAAACGATTTCCACCGGGCGGTTCTCTCTAAGACAACCGCCGGTGGAAATGATTTCCACGGGCGGTTCACATTAGAAACCGCCAAAGATAAATGTGTTTCGACCGGCGGTTGTCTTAGAGAACCGTTAGTGGAAATGTATCCGATTTTAGGTAATTTCTTTTGGGTAATTTCTTTTGGGTTATTTCTTTTAGGATATTTCTTTTGGGTTATTTTTTAAATATTTCTTTTGGGTTATTTCTTTTGGGTTATTTCTTTTAGGATATTTCTTTTGGGTTATTTTTTAGGATATTTCTTTTGGGTTATTTTTTAGGATATTTCTGTTTTTTTTTTTACGTAATGTTTTTTTCCTTGTTCTCAATCTGTTATATATGTAAATGAACTTTGATAATAAAAAGAAAATAATGTTATACAATATTTATTTTAGAATATTACTGTTTACTTATGTAGATAATATAAAGAGCTATGTATATTAAATAACTTTTAGACATATATTATCTTATTCATCATTAAATGCACTTTGATAATAAAAATATCTATTCCTTTTACACATAATGTTTAGAATGACTTCAAAAATCAATTACTTTATTTATGTTATATATACAATAAAATAATTTCTTTTAGGATATTTGTTTTAGGTTATTTGATTTAGGTTATTTTTTGTTGAAAAATCATAAAATAGAAAACGATATATTTTTTGGAATCCTTATGAGTAGTTGTATGCAGTAGTATAATATAATTGTAGTGAAAAAAAAAAAAAAATGATGACTTTTAGGAAATAATATTTCTTGTAGGTTATTCTTTTAGATTATTTCTTGTAGGTTATTCTTGTAGGTTATTTCTTGTAGGTTATTTCTTTTAGAATAATTCTTTTAGTATATTTCTTGTAGGTTATTTCTTTTAGGTTATTCATTGTAGGTTATTTTTTTTGTAGGTTACTTCTTTTAGTATATTTCTTTTAGGTTATTCTTGTAGGTTTTTTCTTCTAGTATATTGCTTGTAGGTTATACTAAAAGAAAAATACATATAAGTACAAATAGAAAGAAAAGGACTTAAACAAGTAGAAAAGAAATGCCAAGACAGAGCAATACATATTTCTTTACGGTATTTCTTTTACCTTATTTCTTTAGGGTATTTCTTTTATAATATTTCTTTTAGGTCATTTCTTTGACAATATTTCTTTTAGGTCATTTCTTTTATAATATTTCTTTTAGGTCATTTCTTTTAGAATACTTAAAGAAGTAGAAAGAAAAGGACTTAAACAATTAGAAAGTGAATACCAAGACAAGTAATACATGAGTACAAATTATAACTGATAAATTGTTACATATAATAATAACTAATATTTAACTTAATTAGATATAAACTAGGTGCTACTTGTTCTGCCTTCTCTATCGTGGCGCACCCATGGCAATGAATTCTTGGGAATGCTACGCTCAACATTCTTTATCTTTAAAGGATGATCTTCAAAGAGAGACATGTGTCCAAACTGGTTGAAATCATCTAGGTCAATTACACCATCAACTCCTAAAGCTTGCTTTGCTTTCCAAAGAAGAACTATATGCTTGGTCTTATCGCTACTTTTCTTCTCTTCCTTAGAAAGGATCTGTTCGGCATAGAAGACACATGCAAAGACGGATAGCAAGGATCCAAGGATCATCCTTGTAGCCTACTTTACTTAGATCAAGAACTCTCAGGCCATAGTTGTCCACTGTGACATATTTGTCATCAACCCATTGGCATCGAAACACAGGCGTCTTAAATGAATCATAGTCTAGTTCCCATATCTCCTCAATGAAGCCAAAGTATGTAGCATTTTCATCTGAATTATCTATGGCCTCGCAACGAACACCACTGTTTTGCGACATCCTCTTTTTGTCCCTAGAAGTGGTACAAAACGTGAAGCCACTAATGTCATAGGTCTGCCATGATGTGACCTGGCGAGATGGTCCAGCTGCCAACCTCTTGATAGTTTGTTGCTCAATTGTTTCTCCATTTGGAATGTTCTGCTCCATTAGCCATGAAGTGAATCGACGCTTGTGTTCCTTTGATAGCCAATCCTTTGTTTGCCTAGGGTTATGATCGCTCAGCTCTTCTATGTGTTGTTTGATCAGAGGCTCCATTATCGAGAGCTGATGCATGATGCTATGATGCGCCTCGAGGACTATATTATAGTCTAACGGAATGAATAATTTCCGGCCCATCCTCCTACACCCATATAGTCTGCCCTCATATCGGGACAGAGGCAAACCTATTGCAATCTGGTCTTTTAGAAAATTGTTGCAGAATGGACCTCCGGAATCAATGGCCTCTTCGGTAGTGTATCCCTCTATCATGGATGCCTCAGGACGAGCACGAGTGGATACGTACCCATTCAGTATGGACATGAAACGCTCATATGTCCACATCTCATGCAAATACATGGGACGCAATGCCTGTATTTGTGGCACCAAATGCACGACAAGGTGTACCATTATATCGAAGAAAGATGGTGGGAAACACATCTCAAGTTGTGACACTGTCTCGACTGTGAATTCCTGAAGAGAATCCAACTGCTCTCGGTCAATTATCTTCTGTGATATCTCGTTAAAAAAGAAGCATAACCATATGATTGCCATCTTTAAGAACACCGGACTTATAGCCCTGATGGCAATAGGGAGAAAGGTTGTCAACATCACATGGCAATCATGTGAGTTGTAGTTGGTGAGTGTAAGATCCTTCATTGACACAATGCTCTTAATGTTAGAGCAAAATCCAGCTGGAACTTTCAATTTCTTCAACCAAACACACATCGCATGTTTCTCATCCATACTCAGGTTGTAGCTTGCTGCCGGGAGGTGGTACTTTCCATTATCTAGTAAAATCGGATGAAGTTCCGGTTTTATCTTCAAATTGACCAGGTCCTGACGTGAACTCAATCCTTCCTTTGTCTTGCCCTTTATGTCTAGCAAGGTACCAATTATGCTTTTAAACACATTCTTACGAATGTGCATACCATCGACCGCGTGTCGTATATCAAACTCTTTCCAATATGGCAAATACTTGAAGAAAATTGACATCTTCTTGAATGTAGCCCCAGGAGTTGGTTTCACATCCTTTCTTGCTTTTCCATCTTTTGTCTTCTTGCCAAATACAAACTTGATGTTCTTAACTATCTCGTACACTCTGTGACCTTTACTATTACCTGATGGAGCAGTGGACCTTGTTTCATCATGATTGTCAAAGTACCTATCCATCTTTCGCAAGCGGTACCTATGTCCTTTTGATAAGAAACACCTGTGTCTCATGTATACTATCTTGTTGGATGCACTGAGGGACATGTAAAATGTTTCATCCAAGCATACTACACAACTGACCTTACTCTTGAACTGTCCTGACAATACAAAGAGAGCTGGGTAATCGTTGATCGTAACAAAAATAATTGCTCTCAATGTGAATGACTCTTTCTGGTATTCGTCCAACATGGCAACACCTGTATCCCACAATATTCTCATTTCCTCCATTAATGGCTCCAAGAATACATCCATGTCAACACCAGGTTGTGTAGGTCCAGAAATAAGAATGGTTAGCAAAAGGTATTTACGCTTCTGCAACAAGTGTGGAGGGAGGTTGTAGATGGTGAGGATCACCGGCCATGTGCTATGCTTGCTGCTCCTTTCGGCGAAGGGATTCATTCCGTCAGTACATAGTGCGAACCGAACATTTCTTGTCTCCTTAGCAAATTCTGGGTGGTCAGCATTAAATTTTTGCCATTGCTTCCCATCCGCAGGATGTCGAAGCTTTTCATCTACTTTGTGCTTGTCAGAAGCATGCTAGGTCATAAGCTCTACATCCTCAGGGTTTGCAAATAAACACCTCAAACGATCAACTACCGGAAGATACCACATCACCATAGCAGGAACTCTTCTCTGGGCATAATAGTCTTCTTCTTTATTTTCTTTGTTGCAGGGTTTTGAACTCTGTTGGGTCTTCTTTCTCTTCTTCCCTTTGGAAACAGAAGTCGCATTCTCCTCTTATAGGTAGTCTTTTTTCGTCTTGTATCGACTTGCACCACAATTTGGACATTGGTCCAAGTCTTTGTATTCACCTCGATATAGGATACAGTGATTTCTTCACGCGTGGATCTTCTGGACACCCATAGTAAGTGGACTGATTAGCTTCTTTGCATAGTAAGTGTTAGCAGGCACTTTGTTCTCCTTTGGAAGCATATCTCTGAGAGTACTCAATAATGCATCGAAGCTGGCATCGGACCATCCATACCTAGCCTTCAACATCAACAACTTAAGCACAGACCGTAATATCGTGAACTCTTTAGTGCAACCCTTACTCTCATCGTACAAGGGCTCTGCTGCTGCCTGCTCTAAGGCCTCCATCCCTTTCATGAAAAACAATGATGGATCCGTATGATGACGCAATAGTGCAGCCATCAATTCTGCGTCTTCATCCTCCACTTGAGTTCTGTTGGCGTCGGTTCCTCCAACATTCGCATCATCATGAACATCGGGCACAACATGTTCACTCTCTTGGGGACAATGGTGTTCTGTCTCGTATCCGAACTGGCATACATCGTCAACAAGCATATCTGGGCCATTGCCACCGAGATTCATAGGGTTTTCAGCTGTATACGGCGCAGAGCTACCCTCTCCACGCTTTGTCCAAATCAAGTAATCATTCATAAATCCTCGGCAGACCAGATGAGCCATGATTGGATTTGTGTCTTGAAAAACAACAAGATTTCTGCAGTCTATGCAAGGACAATATATGTGCTTCGTCTGTGTTCTGAAAGCATGATTTTTGGCAGCATCGATAAACCTACGGACCTCGGTATGTATGATGGATCTACTCTGTCTAAGTTATACATCCAGAATGCTCTGTCCATCGTTACCTGTTATAGAGTTTAATAGATTTAAATAATGTAATCACTAAAAAGAAGATATGAATATTTTATGATATTTATTAACAAACCTTTAGATGATCAGCAAACTCCTTCAATGGATTATAGATAAAAGGACTCCTCGCTTGTATATTTCTCAAATAATACACGCCCGGGCTAAATCACATATAGTTAAAAGAACTAGTTAAATAAATATGCCTCTCAATAATAACTAAAGCAAGACTAATTAATGAAACCCTAATTAAAGAATCACTAGTACTTAGTTAAACAAAACATAACTAAATAATTAAAGCATCAATTTATTAGATGAAACCCTAAAAACTAAAGGAAGACTAATTAATGAAACCCTAATTAAAGCCTCACCACTACTTAATTTAACAAAACATAACTAAATAAATAAAGAAAAACTAATTTCAAGCATCAATATGATAAATAAACTAGTAATTAAATAAGAGTAAACATAACTAAATAAACTAAACATAATAATTTAAAGCATCAATTTATTAGATGAAACCCTAAAAACTAAAGCAAGACTAAATAATGAAACCCTAATTGAGGCCTCACCACTACTTAATTTAACAAAACATAACTACATAATTAAACAAACACTAATTTTAAGCATCAATATGACACATAAACTAATAATTAAATAAGAGTAACTAATAATTAATGAAACTCTAATTAAAGAATCACCACTAAAAACATCACTACTAGCTAATTAAACTAAACATAACTAAATATTTAAATAAGAGTAACTAATAAAACTCTAAAGGTTAAACTCTAGATAAAAAAGTGAAACCCTAGATAAATAGTGACTAGGATTATTGAAAAAACAAAAACCTAGCTACTCTTCTCTCTCACTTGAGGTGAAACCCTAGATCTCAAAAGTGGGTGGGATTGAGCAAGAATGGTAGAAATGAGGCAAGAAACACATAAACTAACCTTTTTTAGCTACCTCCTCCGAAGAAATCAAGAGCAAAACCTCTCCCCTTATATTTGGTGAAATCTGGACCTCCAAAGCTCCTCCCATGGAAGAATGGTCGGGCTACAGTTCTGTTCATTCTGGTGGGGAGGAAGAAGGAGGGTATATATAGGAGAAGCACACCATAGGCGGTTGACGTAAGCAAACCGCCTGTAAAAATGGGGACATTTTTCACTAGCGGTTTTCTTAGGAAACCGCCTGTGAAAATGTACCATTTTCACTGGCGGTTGCTTAAGTAAACCGCCAGTGTAAATGGTGACATTTACACTGGCGGCTCACTTAAGGAACCGCCAGTGTAGATCGTTTTCCACAGGCGGTTCTAAAGCTGGGGCCCGCGTGTCGATTTTCAGAGGCGTCCTTCAACTAGAACCGCCAGTGAAAATAAAACTACACCGTCAACACAAATGCTTTGTGTACTAGTGCTAGGTGCTACTCCATTGTTTGATTTGCCTCCTGCTACTGCATCGCCGGATCTATCGATAGCTTGGACTCGATTGAGCAATGGTGTCAACGCTCAAGGACCTCGCCAAGTGATGCAGCTACAGGATTTGGGTACTGTCAGGCTCGCCATCACCATGCTCTGCTGAATCCTGCAAGCTGACCACTACTTCTATGTCGGGCTAGCTGTGGAAGTCCAACGGAGACTACAACCTCACCACACGGTGCATTTGCTCTCTCTTTCTTATTTTTGCTGTATGATACATACATACTGTTGTGGGAAAAAGAATTCAGTATTTGATACTTTGCAATGTACTAGTGAATATGATAATCTGTACGTCGGCAAGGTGAACCTCAAAGTTCCATAATCAGTGTACTATTAGGCGTCTATTTTAGATAGATTTCCTAAAGTGAGGATAGTAACCTCTATAATATTGGGTCTCTTTATATAGATTAGTTAAAGTGAGGATAATACTCCTTTGAGGGCCGCACAAGAGGGGGGTATTTCATGAATTATTATGACAATAAAAGGATGGAATTATCTATTATTTGGGTTTTGTTGCTGATATCTTCTCATTTGTAGCTCACCATCTATATTACCTTTGCTCTATCCATTTGTTAACTATATGACCGCATCTCAGAGTGTGTACAGTACATGCAGCACTTACAATGTCTCATGTTACTATTGGTAGGACGACATGTGAAGTTGCATGAAGCCTATGTATCTTTTAGTATCATTTTATGATATAAATTAAAATTTAGATCTGACTCACTTTCTCTATTTCTTTAGGTGAAATGATGACATCCAATGCAGAGTCTGAAACTCATGAAATTGAAGGCGGTCACACATCCAATGCATCTTTGATGCCACGTCAAACACGGTCCAATGTTTGAAAGCGATTTGCAAGTATACTGCCATTTGAAATTAGTTACCAAATCTGAAACTAGTAGCCTTAGAGGCCATGTTGCCAATGTTGTCCAGCAATTGACAATGCTATCGGAAAGAGGTTTCAAGCAAGCATTAGCAAGCAACCAAATGATACAAATTTTGTCTTTGATGCTGACCTATATATATGCTGTAAAGATATGATTAAATATATCATTCATGCTGAGGTTCCAATTCTGTAGCTTGAAAGACCCTTACCTGCAGCCTTGGATGGACACATTGCAACCAACTTTCATAATCAAGGGTCGACAAACAATCCGCCGTGATTGCTTCAAGAAATTTTAGGAACTAATAAAGATAGAGCTTTTTCCAGTGTTATTATGCTACATTTTGTGGCGTGCTGTACACTTAATATTCGGGTTATCACCCCCCTCAGTATACAGGATGATTGCTTCAAGAAATTTTAGAAACTAATAAAGATAGAGCTTTTTCTAGTGTTATTATGCTAAATTCTTGTGGCACGCTGTACACTTAATATTTAGGTTATCACCCCCCCCTCAGTATATAGGATTTATTTATTAATTGGTCTAAGCCAGGTGGTAACATACATAATTCATTGTTATTAACTGCAGCGTTAGCTTTATGTTGGACAATCTGGTTAATAAGAAATGAAATAGTTTTTGACAAATGCAGACCAAAAACTTTTTTGCAGGTACTATTTAGGGAAACCCATTTGGCTACGGCAATGGACAAGGCTGCAGCGGCATGATGATCTACGGGATCAGATGATCCTTATCAGGCACCATTTGGAAACATCAGCATTACACTTCTTTAATTCCAATGGGCAGTTATCATCTAGATTTATTAGTCTTCATTAGTCAGAACCATAGTTTTAAATAGCGGGCTATAGCGGTGCTATAGCTTTCGGAAAGAGATACTTTGCTAAGTTATTGTCATTTTTGCCGCTATGCCAATTATGACCGCTATATTGCGCTATAGCACCACTAAATTACTTAGCTATAGCTTTGAAATAGCTCCGCTATTTTAATTTCATATATAATATTGACAATCTAGTTATTGTTTGCTTATAATTTGTTTTAAAGTTTGTATTTTGGTAAATTAAACTCTTGAGTTTTATGAATCATGCTCCAATATCACATCAAGTAATATTTTCTACACCTCTAGAACCATAAAACATATGTGTGTTCATCAGATTTCATGATTGTCTTGTTTTTTTACTCAAATACTTGTATTTTTTATGGTTTTTATATAAAACGCTATCTGTCATAGTTCCACTATAGCTGCGCTATAGCTTTATTGCTTCTCAAAAAAAATATATCGCTATTTAAAACTTTGGTCAGAACTTTACTTCGTGGTTTGTTTTCCTTATGTCTACTTGTAAGCTTGAGAACCCTGTGGGTTGTGTGCTGGTCGCTGTACCGAACTTTATAATAATTGGTCTGATTCTACCCTATGGTAGATGAAGTCAGATATAAACTATCCTTTATCTAAAAAAAGATAGAGCTTTATACTGAACTTGAGAGTTTGGATTCTCGGGTTTGCCTGACATCAGATATTTGGATAGCATCGTGGAACCTAGGATACATCGTGATAACAGCCCACTATGTTGCCACTGTCATGGATCCAAGAAGGATGACTTCTTGCATTTCTTCTTTGAGAAGGTGTTTAGTGATAGAAGCAAGATTGATATGTACATGAGCTATGCCTTAGAATGGATGAGAAAGTACTTCACATTGTATGAGCTGCGATGTGCAAGAAAGTGTGGGTATGATGACATGTGCAAGAGCTATGGTTCAGGACTTTCTCACTATTCCCCTTAGCACAGTTGCATCGGAATCTACATTCAGTTTAGGAGGGAGGATTCTTGGTGAACGGAGAAGCTCACTGGCGCCAGAGATGCTTGAGGCACTTGTTTATGCTAAGGATTGGTTATTTAAAGACCTCGCTAGTGAAGGTATGGAGCCTTTTTTAAAATAAATGATACATTTTCTTTCATTTCTACTAACTAAATAAAATTTCGTTCGTCAAGATCCAGAACCTAAAGTGGATTTGTTGAAAACTTGACTGCTTCATAGCTCACGATCAAGATCTACATCTTGACTTCTTATTCAGCAGGTATGTTGTGAGCCCTATAATGTTATGTTCTAATGTTCCTTGCTGTGATGAGTACTGAGATCCACCTGTTGAGTGGTGTAGTATAGTTATCTTGTTCCTTTCATAGCTAAATAGTCTGGAAGTGAACTAGTATAAATCAGTGAACAAATTACTAGTTAATAAACTTTTCATTCAGATACTTTTAGGCAGTGTACCTGCCTGCGAAAACTGACCTGCATGCCAGACAAATTTGTTGTTGATTTTTGTTTGGCTGCAGTATATTGCAGCTTATCAGGTTATATGATTACTTATACCTGTAGTAGTTTGAGTTGCTTTTACATTTTAAATGATAGCTGCTAATTAATTTGCAAGCTGTAATTTTTTGGGAGCTATATAGGTTGCAGTTCTACCAACTTCTTGACTTACAAAGCACAGTTGTCTTTATCTGTATTTGACTGAGCCTTCTTTTTTAGAAAAGGGAATATATTAAATATATCCCAGTTTCTGCATCGATTGATGCATATAGCTGCTGATTATTACATAATCCGACACAACATTCCAAGAAATCTCAAAACTAAATGTTTGAGCCATAACACCAATAAAGTTTAAGACAGAAAAAACTAGATAGCAATCCTATTGCTAAATCTCTAGCCATGTCTTGCAAACACTTGAAGCGTGGCTGTCTCAATGATCCTACACCCCATCTTCACAGAGTGGCGATTCTCCTCCTTCTGAAGTAGTGACCAATATTGGGTCCAATATGTCGCTTTGAAGATAACCTGCAAATATGATGGTGCCATGACCTTGTCAAACACAATCTCATTATGGGTACGCCAAACTGCCCAACAAATAGCACTTGCCCCCACCAGAAGCTGAGATTTGAGATCCTTATCAATCCTTCCACCCAACTTGTAAACATATTGTGTACACTATTTGGAGGACTAAGATTGAAAGAGGCGTGCACAATTCTCCACATAAATTTTGCATAATGACAATCAAAAAACAAATGTTGTATAGGTTCTTGAGACGAACAAAAGCAACATTTCATGTCACCATGCCATTGTCGTCTAGCTAAATTATCATTTATTAATATGACACCCATGTACAAATACCATAAGAACACTTTAATTTTGAGAGGAAGTTTTAATTTCCAAATAAAATTATTAAAAGGTATGGCCTGAACATTTAACGATGCTCTATACATCGAACTTACTGAAAAAACCTCATTTTGATGCAACCCCCACGCAAAGCGATCTCTCTGATTTGACAGGTTAACATGCGCAACCAAAAGCACCATATTGTGCCATGCCCACAGATTATTCCCTACTAGAGATCTCCTGAAGGCTACGTTCAACGGAATTGTAGATAGTACAGTCTGAACAGAAACACTCTTTTTTTAACAATATTGTATAGTGTCGGGAAGATCATTCTCAGAGGACGTGGTGTAATCCATGCATCCTCCCAAAAATGAACCTAAGATCCATCACCTAGATCAAACTTGCCCATTGACAGGAACTCATCCTTAACGTTCATGAGGCCACTCCAAAACTGCGAGTCCCCAGGCATAGCTCGAACCTGTGTTAATGATTTGTGTCGCAAGTACTTATTTCTAAGTAACCGTTGCCACACCCCATCACCATTTAGCAACTTGAACAACCATTTTCTTAGAAGGCATCTATTATGAACATCTAGATTTAAAACCTCCAAACCACCTTGATCTTTTGGCATACATACTACCTCCCATTTTGCCAACCTATATTTTTTCTTGTGCTCATCACTCTACTAGAAAAACCTTGATCTAAAGTAATCTAATTTCTTCAACACCCCCTAGGCAACTCAGAGAAGGACATCATGAACATAGGAAGACTACTCAGGACCGAGTTGATAAGAACAAGTCTTCCTCCGACTAATAGGAGTTTCCCCTTCCACCCACTCAGTCTTTTCTGAAATCTTTCTTCCACATGTTTCCAGTCTTTATTCAAAAGCTTTCTATGATGCATCGGAATCCCTAGATATCTAAATGGGTATGATCCCACATTACACCCAAAAACTTGCACATAAGCAACTTGATTAGCTTTGGCCTCACCATAACAAAACAGTTCACTCTTATGGAAATTAATCTTAAGCCCTGACAACTGCTCAAAAGCACAAAGCAGAAGCTTCATGTTTTTGGCCCGCTCAATATCATTATCCATTAGGAGAATGGCGTCATCTACGTATTGGAGGACTGAAAGTCCCTCATCTACGAGATGCGGAGTCACCCCACGAACTTGATCGGTCGCTTTAGCTCGAGCAATTAAAACTGCAAGCAAAAAAATCAGAGATAACGGATCCCCTTGCCGCACTCCTTTTCTTGTTTGAAAATAATGGCCTACAAGTATCATTTACCTTAATTACTACACTACCTCAAGTCATAATTTTCAAAATCCAATCACACCAAACCGGAGAAAAACCCTTAATCTTGAGCATTTGTTGAATAAACAGCCACTTCAATTTACGTACGCTTTCTCAAAATCTAATTTTAAGATCACTCCATCCTCGTTTTATCCGATGCAATTCATGAATTGTTTCATGCAAGATTACCACTCCTTCCATAATATACCGACCCGGGATGAAGGCCGTTTGAGATGGCCCTACCAATTTATCTGCCACTTTCAAGATTCTATTATTTAAAACCTTCATATAAATCTTGAAAGAAACATTTAAAAGACAAATTGGCCTATGCTGCTGAATTCGATTGTCCTCAGACACCTTTGGTAATAGTGTAATTACCCCAAAATTAAGACTATGGATAGGTAATCTTCCTATATGGAACTCAGCGAAAAGACTCAACAAGTCCGGCTTGATCACATCCCAGAACACCTGGTAAAACTTAGCTGGGAAACCATCTGGGCCTGGTGCTTTATTATGTTCCATATCAAAGACTGCCAACCTTATCTCCTCCTAACTGAAAGGTGCCAGCAAAACTTCATTCTCCTCCCCTGATACTTGAGGTATATCATGCCTCAAAGTTTCGTCTATTGAGAAAGAATTTTGTGTATGGGGCCCAAATAGTCTTTTATAATTATCAGTAATATACTCAGTCAGGTTCGTGTCTCCCACAATAATCCCTTCTTCTTGTTCGAGTTGTACAATTTTTGTTTTCCTATGTCTCCCGTTTGCCACTGAGTGGAAATACTTAGTATTATCATCTCCTTGCAGTAACTTTGTTGCTTTGGAGCGTTGGAGCCAGTAAATCTCCTCTTCCCTTAGCAAGTTAGACAACTGCCCCTTAAGATGATTTCTAGTTTCCACTTCATTTGTTGACAAAACAGTTGTTTCTGCCTTTTTATCAAGCTCATCTATCTTTGCCAGTAAACTTGTTTTTTGTCTCTTACTTTGTGAAACAACATTCCTAGCCCGATCTCGCAAAAACCTACGCAACCTTCTAATCTTATTTTGCCACCGCTCCATAGGTGAAGTCCCCCTATTCTCTGATTCCCAAACCTCTCTTACCAGATCAAAAAAAAACCATCCCTCGACAACCAACCTAATTCAAACTTGAAATTCCGAACATTCCCTCGATGAGATGGTTCCCCTCCATCTAGCAAAAGTGGTGTGTGATCAGAGATCTCTCGGGTAAGCGCCTAAACAAAGGCTAATAGGAATTTTTGTTCCCACTCTGTCGTCACTAGAATACGGTCTAACTTCTTATAAGTTGGTACCTCAGCATAATTCGCCCATGTAAATTTTCTACCTGTCATCTCAAGTTTACGTAAATTCAAAGTTTCAATAATAGCATTAAAGAGAAGCGGCCACTTGTTATTAAACCTTATATTATTTTTTTTCTCTAAAGGGCGCCTAATAATATTGAAGTCCCCTCCAATAAGGAAAGGTAAATCCCCACAACTAGTACAAGCTCGTACTAGTTCTGATAGAAAGGCCTCTTTGTGCTCTTCCTGTGCTGCCCCATACACAAACAACAGAGCCCATCGATATCCATCTATCCTATTTTTTAAAACGAATTTAATAAAATATTCTCCATCAACAATATTTTCTACCTCACACAATTCTTGATTTATTCCCATTAACATGCTCCTAGACATACCTCGAGGACAATGCCAATGCCACACAAAGTCAGCTCCAGCATAGAAATTATCCAGACACTGAGTCGAGAAGCTATTTCTATTGGTTTCTGACAATGCTATAAAATCAAGTTTATGATTTGTAGCCACACCATGCAAGAAAATATGCTTCGCAAAGTCACGTAAGCCTCTGCAATTCCAGAATAATCCTCTCATCTGATTAATTTATTTTTCTTTTTATTAATATTCTTGACGAGGAGTTTATTTTGTTTTTCATTCCATGCCATCTTGATGGGTATGTCAACCAGCACCCCATGAAGTTCCCACAATTATTGTCCATCACCTCCTCCGTTAAGTCGCCACAGAGTCAACTAATGGTGAAGGTATCAGGATCGATCTCATCCTCCTCTTCTTCCCTCTCAGCTTCAACTTTACCCAAGCCAACACTAGGTTTAAAACTACCTATTCTATATTTCTTAAAACATCAACAGAAGCAGAAACCAAGTCACTATCCCTTCCCAACATAACCCCCAAACCTTCTAGGTTATTCTTAATATGATCATCAAATAGAGAACAAAACAAATTAACAAGTGAATTACCTTGAGTTTCCTCGAGGTTTTGGAGTGCTGCCCTCTTTTCTGCCTTTTCCAAAGACCCAACATCAGCCAAGCCTGCATTCCTTTTACTACGCCGCACTGGTGTGAGCTCACCGTCAGACATAAGTGCCAGCTTCATGACACTCCCGAAGTCCTCCTGTGCCCCACCATCTGCTGCAACGCCAGCTCCCAACATAGCATCAAATAGAGCTCCCAATTGAGCACCATGAACAGCTGCCCCTAAAGTAGCATCGGCATCCACCCTGTTGCGGCTTGCACATGAGCCTCCTGCGTCAACATATGTTGTGTGCCTAGCCCACTAGTAACAAGATTAGGCTCTCGCATAGACTGTTGTGACCCACCAGCAGCAGCTAAAGATTGGACAACTGCTACAGACCTCTGCGCCCTAGGAGACTGAGGTCGAATCAACCTCAAACATGCCGGAGCTGAACCTGACAAAGCCAAAGAATTGGCCCGCACCACATTAACTGAATCACCTTTCTGAACTCCGACAAAAACACGTGCCGAATCACTAAACTCACCATCCTCTCCTAGCAAATCATCATTATCCCAGTCATACTCCAGCTGAGCCTCTGGAGCCTTACCCTGTGAACTAGATAAATTGGTCTTCTCTGGACCAATATTTGCCTCTGTTAAGACAGACGTACCATTATCCTGAGCCTCTTTCATCTCAGTGTCTTTCTGTGCCCCATTGCCATGATCCTCATTCCCACCATTTTGCAGAGTCAATAAGCCCCCCAAACCACTGTTTGGTGGAAGCGGTTCCACTTCAAAAGTGAGCTGAAAATACTTATTACCAATAATAACATCCAACTTAAGTGGGATCGCTTTTGGTTCAAGAACAGCTACTGCAAAGCGTCTAAAAGAACTAGCTCTAGTCGTTACTATGTCCACCTCCTGAGTCACACCAAACAAAGATCCTAGCACCCACAGAATGAGATATTCTCTAAGAATTGTTGGAAGGTTAGTTACCCTCATCCACACTATTGGTAGAGCATGCCCAAAATACTCTTCCTCTTCTTTGAATTCCTAGAACTTGAGAGTCACACCCTCCTTCATCTTAGCATTAAACTTTGTCATCCTCGATAACTCCCCTTTGGATGGAAAGAGCACCTTGAACTCAAACCTATTAACCCTTTTCACATCCCAGGCAAAGGACTCAGACACCAGAATTCTCAAATAGGCCACAACCTCATGTTCTGTCAAATTTTTCCCTGAAACAGAAACCATTGCCATTCAGGAATCTTTCTTTGTAGGAAGAATAGGTGCATGAGGAATATGATAACCACAAAGAGCATCAGCAGCCTGACCAACCATTTGCACCACTGGCTTTGGTTACTTCTGAACCGGGCATTGAACCAAGGCATGATCACTGCTCCTACAAATTTCACAAAAGACTGTCGTAGTACAATAATCCGACACTAAATGCCCTTTGACACCACACCTTCTGCAAACCTTATTAGTTGGAGCAATGGGAGTCCCTCCTGACACTCCACCCACGGGAGCTCTAACCTCTGAATTTTCAATTTTCATACTCACCCCAGCTACGGACGAGGAACCATGGAGAATCACAGAATGACCCTCAGCCTTTCCCTTTCCCTGAACAGCTCCCTCGGCATCTGCCCCTGCTGTCGGTTGAAGCAACACTGCATCATCCGGCTGCTGCGTTTGCCCAGACCGAGCATCTCCCTGCGAGACCTGCTGCTGCAATTGCTGCTGTGGCGGCACCTGCTGTTGCGAGCGTGGCGCGCCAAACAAAGGCAGCTGCTGCTGCTGCCCATGGTGTTGCACCCGCTGCGGCTGCTGCTACAACTGCTGCGGTGGCGGCACCTGTTGCTGCGGGCGCAGCGCTCCTATCGGAGGCTCACTACAAAAAATCGGGGCTTGTATGACCATCCAAAACTGTCATGTAAAATACAGGCTATGTCATATAAAGTTTGACATGACAAAAAAGCAGCGTCATGGCAATCGTCATATAACGACCGTCACATAATGTACTGCGTGACGAAATTTTTGTGAACCGTCACATAATGTAGGGACCTTTTGTGACGGCAGCGTTTTGTTGTCATGTATTGTGGTAATCTATGACGGTTGTAACTGTCACATATTGTGGTCAACGCGTCACGTAACCCATGCTCCGTTAGAAATTGACAGCTAGGTTATTATTTGAGCTAGTTTTGTATGACGACCTATAGCGTCATACAGTACTATTTGACATTTCTATTTTGTCATGTTTTATATGGGCGGCTGAGACAATTTGAGACGAATGGACAGTGTCAAAACTTGTGGTTCCATTCAGTGACAAATGTCACACATATGTAAGATCTGTCGTCATAGTTCATTGTAATATGCATATATCATAATCCATCATCCAGAAGCCATGAACCACCACATTGTCATCACCGCAAATCATACACAGCTAAGCCAAGGCATCATACATATATCACATACATTCCAGCTGATAACACAGTGGTTCCCAGTTCAAACATCACACAAAGTTCTTGGTTCCATCAGACAAGTTCAAATTGTTCCACAACAACAGTGCAAACATACCAACAAAGTTCTAACAACATAATGCACACAGATCCAACATTGATAGTTTGGAGTTCTAGCAAGGTAGCAGATCACAAGCCATAGGCATTATGAACATGGAGTGCATTCAGACCTACCTCAATCTTTCTGAAGTTTCAGCACAGCTCGCAGTAGTGCATTAGTCTCATCAAACTTGCTATGCATCTCCTTCATCTCTTCTTGGGTCTGGCGCAACAAATCTTTGTTTTCTTCAAGTGCGGCCTGCTGAGCTAGAAGCTGGGCTTGCAACTCTTCCTGCTTCCTAGCGGCTTCCTCTCATTCTGCTTGGAGGGTTGCCTCAAATTGAGATTGCAGGCATGCTTCTACTGCAGCTATCCTGGACTGGGCAGTCTTCAACGCTTTAGTGACACCAATGTTTGGAAGGAAGGTTGAGGAACGGCTGATCCGGCTTAGACCCCCGGCAACAATGCAGGATGGAGACTTTGGTTCTTCTCCTTCTTCTAGTTCTCTTTCCTTCTCTGCAAGCATATTTCCCTACATAGAATGATTCCACTTAATAACAAGGCCATAAACTTGTGTTGAACCAGGCTTGAATTTGAGTAGTACATGTATGCAATGATTATGTAACTTACATATATCTCATCACGCAAGCGGAGTACGCCCATTTTTTGGACTAGTCATACATGCCCCAAAGAATTCAACAAAGATCCGGCTCCGTGTTGTTGTACTTAGGTCTCTGCAAAGATGTAAAGAAACGATTCACAATGATATCCATGAAGGTGAAGTGAGGGGTTGACAAACATGGGATTACTTGTACATGTCAACAGCTAGATCCTAAAATATGTATGTATTGTATCACAAAAAATCCATACTTCAAAGAAGCAAGCTAGCAGCAGGAAGCCGGTTCATGTTACAAATGCAAGCAGCAAGAGCAATAGGCCCATCTGAACTCATCCCTAAAATGACCTAGCTGCCGCTTGTTAATCTGAAACAATTACTTGCTACAAATGTCCCATCTTTGTAGTTAACCATACAAAAGGCATAATATCCGTACCGGGCTATATCGATGGGCAATGTAGCTCCTAGATCCAGATCCTTTGGTGAAGCCGCACTTGGCTACGGTTCACTTTATTCTTAGAGCACTTTTCCTGCAGCACAAAATGCAATACAGAATTGTCATTCCCATCCCACAGTTTGCATTGCATAAAGAAAAGGAGATAATTCATGCATGTACCTGATTCTTTGGGTCATACCAGTAATCTACCAGCTTGACCCACTCCGCTTTCTTCATCTTAGGTGGAGGTCGGCCAACAACCTGTTCTCTTGTCGATCCACGCGTCAAAAAGTACTTCCTTTTAAGGTGATATCGATCTGCTGCCCTTACTCCCCTCTTAATGATATCAGTGCAAGCAGCTTTGCTTGGTCCCTCTGTCTTAACATCCACATCCAACCTTGACTGCAGCAACAAAAATGATTTGTTAGACACAATTTTTATAGGGGAGTAGAGTAATGGGAGAAAGTATTTGGAATTGAAATAGCTATCTCACCGCCACTTTCTCAAGTACTTTTGCTACTTCTGCCGACCCCACGTCTTTTTCATATTCTTTCCAAGACGTGTAGATATGTAGGTTGTCTCTAAGGGCAACACCGGTTTTTCGATGCCCGGCTTCGCGGCTTTGAAGTGGGACATCGGGCCTTTTCTTCCCTTCACCACTTGGATCGGCAACTTTGTTTCCTCTTTTTATCATCTTCTCTAAGCCATGACCCATGGTTTTCGAGCGGACTTGCTTTCGGGGGGCTGCATTGTCAAATAATAAGTAAAATGTGTTAATATAGCAGAAATAGTAGATATGTAATGGAAAAAAGAATGATTGCAAACATGTATTGTTTACCTGGAACTAAGTCACCAGCTGCTTCTCCTTCATCTATAAGATCCTCTGAATTTGCAGCATCCAACTGCTCAGCTGACTCATTGATGTCATTGCTTTGCCTAGAGCTCTGTCCACCTGGTGAGTTGTCTATATGAACTGGTTGGGTGACACTAGTGGCAGGAGTATGATGCTCAGACAGGGCAGCAGTGGGTGTAGTAGTACGAGGAGTATACATTGGGTTTGCACCAGGAATAGACCTGACTGCAGTTGCCTTGGTGAATTTTGTAGCACTAGGTTGTGTGTTTGGAACAGGTGCGGACATGGCTAGATTGGTCGTGGTCAAATTTGGATTCAAAGGCAATCGTGTTTGTAGTTGTTTACGTGATCCGGCCGCCACTTGTGTTGAGGTGTCCTTGCTTGGTCGGGCTTTGGAAAGGGCATTAGGTTTGTGGTCGGAAACAACATTAGGTTTGGGAACGGCTTTCGAAGTGTTCTTAGGAGGCAATGGTTGTCTCTCTCTAGGTGGTGGACGGCCTCCAGGAGAAGGCATGGCTGCACTTTGCCTAGTGAATCTTATAGGCGTGCGGGGTGGCTGCTGGTTGGCAGCCGCCTTTGATGCCGCCTTTTGATTTTTCTACTTACAGCGAGTTCCTGGAACCATGTCTCCTACCTGCAAAGAGGAACATGCATCTTATGAATTTTATAAGAAAGAAGTGTGAGATAGATTAGATGACTTCAATGATGTACATGTTTGAAATAGACAAACTAGAAACTTGTTAATTGGACAAGTAATGCATCTCACCTCAATATTGACCTCATTATTGAGGTCATCATCAGAATCATCATCATTGTCAGATTGGTTATCAGTGTCAGTGCATGGATCGTAATCAATGTCAGATTTTGGATTGTCAGACACTACTGCCTTCCCTTTGGCCTTTTCCTTTTTGGAAAAAGCATCATTAACTTCCTGAGCTAATATTGGAATACCCAGAGACATAAAATGTTCCTGAATAAGTTTGACATGCTTATCCCTGTCCTGCTCATACTTGGTTTTTGTCATTTCTGGTATTACTTAGTACAATCAAACGCAGAAAGAGCAGAAACTAGTTTCAGTTTCTGTAAAGGAGTTGAAAGAAGACTAACAAATCAGTATTCTGTGAAATGGTAGAAAGAATACAAAACTACCAACACATAGTACAAGAAAGAACTAACAGATGACAAAATAATAACTCCTGATAATATTGAACTTGTGCATTTTATATCTAAACAAACGAACCATATAGCATGCCTGTTTAGCACACAATGTGGACAGTAGGCATTCCCTACTTAGAGTCAGTGCCATTTCCACGAGGAAAACCGCATTTCCATTTCAAGCAAAATGGGAATACAAAAGTCTGGAGTTAGAACAGACAGCAATAGAAATAAAAAAGACTCTAGAACTCTATCAACCCTATGACGCACTGATTCAATGCCAGAAGAGCATGACAAGATAAACGTGCACAAGGTAAACGTGAACAAGCAGCTCAAGCTTCATCATCCCAAACACAAGCATCCAACATCATCATTTACCGCAAAGAAAGAGGGACAGGAAGGTGGGGGTCGTAACTTTGCTTACTGAATGGAGGCCGGGGAAGAAGGACTGGTGGGGCGGCTCTCCGGAGGAGGGACCAACGACGGCCGGGAAGAAGCACCGGGCGGGCGGCTCACCGGAGGAGGGACCAACGACGGCCGGGGAAGAAGCGCTGACGGAGTCCGGGTTCCCGGCGGTGTGAGCTACGGCTCCCCGGCGTCGGTTTGGATCCGTAGATCTCGTCGATGCTTGGAGCCGCTAAGCTGCAGGGAGGGCGGAGGAGTCCATGGTTGGCGGCATGGTGGGCTTGAGTGGCGGCTCGGTGGGGTGCGCGAGTGGCGGCGGGGTGGCGCTAGGTTAAGGGAGGAGGGAGGGGACGAGAATGGGGGCGGTGAGCAGTGTCCGGGGGGAGTTGAGGGGTGGAGGCGGGCGAGGTGGTGGCGGCGCAGGGCAAGGCGGGCGTGGTGACAAATGGCGTGGCGGTGAGTCGAGGCCGAGCCGAGAAGATTGGGGATTTTTCCCCACCGTCCCGCCGCGCGAGAGGATAAGGCGATGGGTAGGGATTTGGCTGGCCTGAGTGGGAGGTGTGGTGGGTCCCAGCTGTCGGTGAAACGATAGAGGGCGGGAGAGGGCGCGGTGCGGCCATGAAAATTTGGACTGACGAGGTGGGGACAGTTTGTCGGTGGCAGAAGCTGCACTAAGCACAAGTTGATCCTGGCAGAGTGGGTCCACTTGTCAGTGACCGTTTCAGTTTGTATTACGATTTCAGATGGTTTTTTGGGCTAATGAACAATTGAAAATAATAACAATGTCTAAATCAAATTTGTACAACGCATCAAGATCTACAAATTTGGTTTTTGCTCCATTATCATGTGACTTTGTTTTGGTAGTTTAAAATTTTAAATTCAAAATATTAGAAACTCTACCAAAAATTTGAGGTACTAAATAGTTTCAAATTTTAAAGTGGTGAACACAAAGTTTGCACAACTCATCAAGCTGAACACTTTTTATTTAGGTCATTTGGTCATCCGACAATTTGTCAGTAGCTTTGTTCACAGAAATTACACATCTCACTTATAGTTCTAGAAACTCTAGAAGAGAATGTAAGAAAGTGATAGTATGTATACTATCACTTTCTCGGATGAACAAATGATCTATATAAAAATTGTAGGTTTTGATGAGTTGTTTAACTTTCATGTTTATGACTTTTTAATGTGAAATCATTTTGAGGGTTCAAAATGTGGACTAAATTTGGTAATTTATTGAATTCACATTTTGAATTGTTCAAACTTTGATACATGTTAATATGGATAAAATCAATGCAATAAGTTGGTAGATCATGATTTTAGAAAATTTTAGGAAAAAAAAAGCATCACATTTGGAGTTAGCAAGTGGGAGAAAAACTTGTTAGAAGCTTTTGCAGTAGATTAAAAAAGAATTGATGTCTGTCTTGTTAGAAGCGTAGCTTCATTTGGCTTAGAAACAGAGTGCTCAGGTCACTCTTGGCGGCCACATCTCGTGCACTGTCGCCGGCCACCCAGCCTCCAACCTCGCCGGCGACCCCGCCTACATCCTCGCCATCCACCCTGCCTCGGGCCTCGCCGGCCACCACCCCTATTGGTCCCTCACTGCCCAACCCCACCTAGCGGCCCAGCGCTGCCTTGGCACCGGCTGCGTGCGTCGCGCCGGCCACCGTCTTTGGATCCACCCCAGTTGGATCCGTGCGCCACCACCCCAGTGTCGGGTGGTGCCGTGCTAGCCACCACCCCTGTTGGTGCCTGGCCGGCCACCCGTAGTGGTGCCTCACCGGCCACACATGTTGGGGCCTCGCCGGTCACCCCAGCTGGATACTGGCCGGCCAGGCCATCTGCTCCCAGCCTCCCAACAAGGTGACTTGAGGCAAATATGACAGACAAAATCAAGTGCAGATGAGAAGCTAGATACTTTTGTAATATCTTTGTTTGCAACTAAATTTGTCCATGTCGAGATGGATAGAAGCTGGATTTATAACAGTCAACCATTTTCGCCTGAGTTTATGTCTGGTGTTCAGCAATTCATGGAACATGTCAGAGATAGATATAGTGCAGATGAGAAGATTAAGTGCCCATGCCGAAAATGCTTGAACCAGAACGAGAAAAGCCAAGATGATGTACAGGAGGATATTGAACTCAATGGTATGTCCAGGTGCTATACTAGGTGGGTTCACCATGGAGAGGAACATAATGTTGCTAGAGAAGATGAAGATGGAGAACATGTTGTTTTACCTGAACATATGTCATGGGATGGAGATGACCCAACACCACTTGATGAGGAAGGACAAGCTGAAGATGTCTTAGATGATAGTGCATGGGGAGTTCGGGGGGTTAATTCAAGATTTGCACGCCGCAGCAAGCCATGGCTTTGATGGTAACTTATACAAAGAAATAATTGAAGAGGCAAAGCGTGAACTTTATCCAAAGTTGCACCGAGGAGTCTAGGCTAAGTTTCATTATTAAATTGCTGCATATAAAAGTGTACAATCGGATAACAACATCCGGGTTCGATGCATTTCTTGAGTTGCTTTCATCATCTTTGAAGAATGTGCCCGGCCTTCCTAAGTCCTATAATGAAATGAAAGCTCGCTTCGAAGCTTGGTTTTGGTTATGAGTGTATTGATGTGTGCAAGTATGATTGTGCCTTATTTTGGAAGGACCATGCAGCCGATACTCATTGCCCAGTTTGTGGCTTCACAAGATGGAAAGTGAACAAGGAGGGCAGAAAGAAAGTTGCTCACAAGGTCCTCCGTTACTTTCCAATAATTCCACGGCTCCAAAGGCTTTTTATCTCGAAGCAGCGGGCACAATATGCAAGATGGCATAAGGAAAAGAGGGTAGCAGTTGAGAATGAAATGAGACATCCTGCTGATGGAGAAGCTTGGAAAGAATTTGATGATGCTTTCAAGTCTTTTGCAGATGATCCCCGCAGTTTGAGGCTAGCCATTGCTACTGATGGATTTAACCCATTTGGTCAGATGACCAATTCATATAGCATCTGGCCAGTGATAGTGATTCCATACAATTTTCCACCATGGATGTGTATGGACCAATCCAATTACATGCTTGCCTTACTAATTCTAGGAAAAAATCACCGGGCAAAGATTTCCATGTGTTCATGCATCCTTTGATAGCAGACATGCTAACTCTTTGGAACGGTGTCCGTACTTTTGATGCATACGAGGACAAAGACTTCAATCTGCGTGCAGCGATTCTGTGGGGAATCCATGACTACCCTGCTTTAGGCACCATGTCAGGCAGAACAACTAAGGGTTACTTCGCATGTGTGCACTGTGATGAGAATCCATGCTCCGAATGTCTGACAAACAGAATTGGATTCATAGGGTATAGACGTTTCCTCCCAAATGACCATCCCTGGAGGAAAAATAGATCTTTTAATGGTCACCATGAAAATAGAGAGCAGCCAAGGAAATTTAGTGCAGATGAGGTTATGGCAAGATTGGATAAAATTTGCTATGTTCCTAGCAAGAATCCAGATAAGCCGAGATCAAGAAAATGATGCCGTGATGGTGAACCAGTATGGCATCTGAAGGTTAGCTTGTATGATTTGCCATACTGGTCAAAATTGAAGCTATAGTACAACTTTGATGTTATGCACATAGAGAAAAACATATGTGAAAACATTTTGTCGACGCCGCTTAATATTCGAACAAGACAAACGACATAATTGTTGCTAGAGTAGATTTGGAGGAAAGAGGTATAAGAAAAGAGCTTCATTTGCTAGATGACAGTGGTGCTGCATCCTCAAAGCCAAGAGCTTGTTACGTTCTAACACCAGAAGCAAAGAAAAAGTTCTTGCAATTTGTGAGCAATGTTAAGTTTCCAGATGGCTATGCCTCCAATATATGAAGATGTGTCAATATGGAGGGAGGAGGATCAATGCATGGGCTGAAAACACATGACCGTCATATACTACTGCAGTGTATTTTTTTACCACCGGCCTTCGTGGTTTGGTGCGCAAAGATGTATACGAAGTAATTGCTGAACTGGGTAGATTTTTTAGACAACTTTGCTCAAAAACTCTAAAGGTTGATGAACTAAAACAGATGAAGAAAGATATTGTGCTTATACTTTGCAAATTGGAGAAAATTTATCCTCCTGCATTCTTCGATGTTATGGTTCACCTAGCAGTACACTTACCTGATGAGGCACTCCTTAGAGGACCGGTGCAATATGGATGGATGTATCCCATTGAGAGAAGATTGGGCACGTTAAAGCGTTTCGTCCGCAATAAAGCAAGACCTGAAGGATCTATTGCAGAGGCATACACTTTGCCTAGGAGTGTATGACCCGATTAAGCTCAACATATTTCGGTGACATCATTAATAGGTTCACTAGGCCCGAAAAGATACTTGGATGGAGAAACAGAACATCTCACCCAATGGTTACTCTATTCTTGGTCATGGTGTTAACCTTGTTGGGTGCTTCGAACCTTCATTATGAAGACAAAGACTATGACTCCATGGTTTGGTTTGTTCTAAATAACTGCGAAGAGGTTGATGTCTACAAAGAGTGAGTAGTTACTGCAATTTCATTTCGGTGAACTTTTTTCAATACTAATGTCACAAAAAAGACTAACCATCTTCTTCCTTTGCGGTATGTATAGGGCAGAATTAGAAGAACAAGAGGTCAACGATGTTGAAAAAATGATGTCAACACAATTCCCTGCATGGTTTGAGAATTATGTGTGTGCAATTTCTACAACATGACTTCCTGCAGATTACCAGATTAAAATATGAAAGCACAATGCATGTTGATGAAGACCTGTACTCACTAGCATGCCGACCAGATCTGAGAGTGCGTTAAGACGCGGCGTGTATAATCAATGGGGTACAGTTCCACACTATAGCTCATGATGAACACAAGAAGGCACGAACTCCACCATCAAAACTGCAGTACTCATGGTGATGACACAATTGACTTCTATGGGACAATCACGGACATTATTGAGTTGACTTATAGTAAGAACAACAATGGGCATAGAACTCGTTGTCTTATTACGGTGTGAATGGTACAACCTAGAGGGAAGGACACGCCCGGATGAAAGATGATGGTTACTTCAAGAGCATAAACAACCAAGGCCGATGGTATAAGAATGATCCTTTCATCATAGCCACTGATGCATCACAAGTATTTTTCTTGGAAGATACAAAGTTAGGTCCATGTTGGCGAGTGGTACAAGAATTTGGCCACCGACATATATTTGATGTACAAGAGACCGACACAAACCAACCAATCCATGAACAAGTACAGATGAGATGTCAGGAGGCATACCAAGAGGAGCATACTTCCTCGACGGATGGTGCGATGGGAGACATTCATCCCGATCCGGATTTGTTGCACATGGATAATGAACCAGCAGCCCTGTTAGTAGAGACATCGTCGAGAGAATCCGTCGACAAGAACATACAACTCAAGGTGATGAAACATACGGTGATGATGAAGATGATACCTACCTTGAGTACCATAGTCCAGAAGAAGGCAATACTTCAGGAGAAGGCAGTGATGATGACTGAACTTTGCATTTCTAGATTTTTGTGATCCTTGAACTTTTGTGTTAGTGATTTTATTGTATTCGAATTATGCTACTACATTTGCTTCTGAACCATTTTCAGTGGATAGTTGATGTATGATGCAAGTTACAATTCCCATATTTCAATCATAGAATGCAAGGACACTATCCAAATTTCTATGTTTTCTTGAGACATGATAATGTCATATAATGCCTAGAATCAAAAAAATGTACGCACTACTGTCACAAAATGTATAGGCTACAAGTTGTATATATACATTGTGCCAAAATTTCGCACAACACAAGTAAATCATCATAAGCAAAAGGGATCTTTATTTCCAAAGAGAGAGTAGAAATGCACAGATTACACAAGAGAAGTCCAAAGACCACAATGGCCCATATTTCATAACAAGTGCACATACATCCACCACATTAGGTTCAATACAACATGTTCTTAACCACTACAAACTTCAACACAAACGCCCATACTTCATCAGCATTACCTACTTGTACACTACAGCCACAACCAACAAAATGACCAACAACAGAAATAGTGTTACATTCACACAGCCACATACAAGACAAATGCAGCTTCCCAAGCCTTCCCGGTTCTTGCTACCATGTTCTTCAGCTTGTTCAGGTTTTGCTGTAAGCCTTCAATTTTTCCCACCACCTCAGGGACTTCTATCATCGTCGAAGGAACTTCTGATGGTAGATATCCACGGTCACGAAGGTAGACCACATATTCTTCCTCAAACCAATAGCTACTACACTTCCCCTGCATCCAAATTACAGCAGCAAGCAATGAAATTTGGGCAAACAAGATTGAAATTTGGCGTATTCTAATTCAACCACTGCACTCACATAGTTCTTCCTAGGACACTTGAAGAATCTTTTTCCATTGTTAGCCAGAGATTGCGTGGTAGTGGCAAAGAAACACCCTCACGTCCCGGCATTGCGGGCATAGTATCAACGGCAAGTTGGACACTTCATCGATCGGCGCCTGCGGATCGACAACAAAAAAGCCGAGGTGCCGCAAAGATGCCCAACAAAGGGGTCCGGGTTGGTCGACAACCCTAGCCGACCGCCTAGTGCGGCGAGACATGACGATGCTTGCGACATGAGGCCCGGTTAAGAGACATGGGATTCATTAGCTCATCGGCGAACATATGCTCAAACAAGTTCGAGACTAAAAAAGCATTGCACATTCCTCGAGCAACACACATCATCGCACATAGCTCCGACCTCGGACATCATTGCACATTCCTCCAGCTTGCCATCAAACAAATGAAGGGCTAATTCATCTTGCCTCTAACTTCTACTACTACTACGACCTCTAACTCGGACTAAACAGCTCAAAAGAGAAAGCAGGGGGGGGGGTGGGGCGCCATTGCCGACCAAATAGAGGGGGAAGGGGAGGACAATGGCGGCGGCACGAGCCACGAGCACCGAGGAGCTGGAGCGTGATAGGGGTCGCGATGGTCACCGGGAGATCCGTGCTCACCCGGCCGGCCGCTACGCCTCGCCCGGCCGGGGTAGGAGCTAGGGAACACGCCGCCGCCCCATGGCGTCGGTTAGCGGAGAGGGGCTGCCTCCGTCTGATCCACCCAATACCACCGCTCGCTGAGGCCGCTTTGCCCGCTTCGCCGTCCACCGCGCCGCCAGAAGCCGGCCTCCATCTCCGCTCGTCGCCGTGTTACATTGAGGTGGGGGAGATGGAGATGTGGATGGGGATGAGGCCCCAGTGTCGATGGCGATTGGGGAATGATTTTGGTCAAGACTCGGGCCCACTTGCAGCGGTACGGTAACGTTTGGGCAGGTCAATTTTCAAAAAACTAAAACATGACGCCGTCAAACAATCACAAAAATACACTTTCTAGCGTCACAAAAAGAAACCGCGCAATCGTCCCCTGGCGCCACACAATTTGTGACGAAATCAGCAACCCTAATGTGACAAAACAACTAAGTCGTCATATAAAAATCTGGGTCTCATCAATTTGTGACGGCACAAAATTGTGCGTCATATTTTGGTATATTATATGACAAAATATGGCCACGTCATGAGGAGTTTTGTCATAAAACATCAGATTTTTTGTAGTGGCTGTTGCTTGTGTCCATGGTGGTGCATCCGTTGCGGCACAAAGCGCCGAAAATTGCGATTTGGACGTTGAGAATCATACCACCCGCGGCTGCCGTGGTCATCATACCTCCCTCTTCGACGATGATCATAATCCCAGCTCGGACCATAGTTTGGCGGGTGAGAACCCAGATATTCGGGTTCAACCCACCACCGGCACCATGTCGTCATCCATGGCGTCCAGCTTCAGCACCGGCTCTCCCACCTCCACAACTGGCCAGATATCCACGTCCACCACCACCTCCTTCACTTGCAGCACCTCCACTGCCCAAGCCTCCAGCGCCGGTATGTGCCATAGCACGTCGCACAACCTGGACAAACGACAGGAACGGAGGAGCGGCTAGGGTTTTGGCGTTTGCGGCGGCAACGTCGAGTCCTGGCTGAACGAACCGAGCGGTCAATCTCCCTGGTCTCCGTATCCTGCATGCACCGGTCCCACCAAGCCCAAGGTGGACTCGATCAGGCCCAATAGTCACAACATGGAAACCGGATAGATCCTGATCCGATTGAGCCGAAATTCCTGATTTTTGAAAACGGTACTGCTACCGCCCGGACGTCCGGACGGATGCCCGCGTCCGGACGCCACGGCTGGAGTCCGTCTCCGCACTTCCGTTTTGCAGTCCACGTAAAGGGCCCGCGCTACTCGGACATCGCCCACCTGCGCCTGCGTTTCTGGGCCCACATTGCTCGGCCGGCGCCTGCGCCGCACGCTTGTGTGGGTACTGCTCACGCCTCCTCTTACTTCTCACACCCATCTTGCACAACACCTCAGATCTGCTTTTGAAACATGTGGATGTAATACTTGCAACAATAAAATAAGACAGATGAAACACATAAAATATATGTCTGAAACATTAAAAAATCATATAAAAAGTACATAAAAATCATTGCAAATATATTCAATATCCACGTATGTAACATTCAGATAAACTCACTTGCAATATTCATCTAAAAAAACAAATGAAACATTGAGAACAGAGGTTTGCAACATATACAACATCTAAATCTACTTTTACAACATCTGTATAAAACTCTTGCAACATAACTTTGAAACATATGCAACATCGGAAATGTACGTTTGCAACACGCGTTTTTAGCACAATATGGCATCGGCGGCGTGGTGACCTGACATGGTCGAGGCGACGGTGGAGTTAGCCATGGCATGCCTACCTGGATGTGGCTGCTCGGGAGACGGTGGTGAGGAAGGTTATGAGGCCGGCGCGACCGAGGTTCTTGGCGACGAAGATGACGGCGTGGCCCTGGGCCTCGGCGCTGTCGATCCATTACAGCAGCGCGCTGCGCGGCGCGGGAGCAACGCGGGCGAAGCGAGGCAAGCAGGCAGAACCGAGCGCCGGAGAGCGAGACGAGCAGCGCGAGCGGAACGAGGCAAGCAGACGGGAGCGAGCGCCGGCAGAGCGAGGCGTGCGGCGCATGCGGAGCAAGGCGAGAGGCCGGGAGCGAGCGGCGAAGCAAGTCGAGCGAGAGTGCTGCTGCTGGATTTGGACGAGCGGATGAGCAGGTGGGAAGGATAAGGACGAGCACCAGCGTGTAAGTACCGAGCGGGGAGGATAAGGACGTGCGGATGAGCCAGCAGTGTGAGTACCGAGAGAAGTGGGCCGGCCGGAAAACGACGGACGTCAGAGTTAAATAATTACCGTTTTGAAAACTTGCCAAAGTTCTTGCGCTGAACGGCTGCTGCTGCACCGTCACTGCGCACGGTGGTGATGTCCGCTGCAAGACACCATTTAGAGGCCCAGCCATCACTGCTCCTCCACGACGCCGATCCACCACAGCACAATCGCCCAACGCCAATCTCGGCAATGTCCGCGGCCGCGGTAATTTTTCAGACCACGGCACCAACAACGAACTTCGCCGATCAGACCACGCCTGGAAAATTTTTTCTCACCAAAACCACCTTCTTATCCGCCGTAGCCGGAGACGAAGATGCTTCTACCCGTCGTCGGACCGACGAGTCTTGCAAAGCCATCTCTGCCTCGACTAGGTGTTCTTTCGAGAACCCATGAACCGCCGCTTGTCGAACCAAGTCTGGTGTCAATGGAGACTGGGGCATAATGATCGCATCATCATCATCCTCGAGCTCCCAGAATTTTGATTTGAACCTTTTAGGATGAAGGTCTGCTGCCGGATCAGAATAAATCCGAGTCCCACAGCCCACGGCGATAAAATCTTCACCGTCTACCTCCTCTGTCTCTGAGCCTTCGTCGATCTTAGTACGTACCTCGCAGACGACATTCTCCTCTGCTGGTCGGTGGAGAAGAACCGGCTGAGGAAGCTGACCAGGCTGACGAAGACGCGATCGCTGTAGCCGTGGACCACCAGCGGCCAAATGCCCTTCCGTATTGCCGGAGACACCCTCGCCTTCCTGGTCGCCTAGTCCATAATAATAGTTGAGGCAGCTAATTTTCTGTATACTAGTAGGATGCCCCGCGCGTTGCTGCGGGTATGAAGTAGAAATGTAAGAAGTTTATAATGATCGAAACTATGAATTAATAGATACAATATATGGATATAGTAGGTTAATTGTGGAGGTTGTATCTATTGACATACATGGTATAGATTATTTGTACTGGACATCACCTAAATCTTATCTACCGAACCCCCACTCTACTATACCTGAGGGTCATCCCCCTCCCAAAATGCTAGGAGTTTTTCTTCATAAAATTATACGTGTTTCGGAGAACCACATGTAATCCATGTGATATGCGGTTTTTGCTAGGTTTTTTTACAAATGGGTTTACGCTTAGAAACAGTTTAAATTTTTGTAAAAAAGTTATCGAAATATATCCATGTGGGGTCTTGTTTTGAAGAGTTTATTGCGCTGAACACCATGGTGCAATTGGATTTTAATTATGATACTTGGTTTAGGTGCTAAGACTTTTTTCTATTTCAAAAAAAATAGATAGTGGGAGATAAATTAGCTTTAGTGGAGGTAACTCCCTTGATGATGTAAGATGACATCACTTTCGAAGGCTCAACCAATCACAATCAAGAGAATTAGGCTTAGTGGGGTTTAGGCTTATAGTAGTTTTCTGTATATATGTTCAGCCACCTCTTTGATTAATTTTCTGCCGTGTTGTTAGTTATCCAGATTCTTAAAGATTCATTTTTTTTTTTTTTGCATTGCACCAATCTTTGTGTTGCTTCCGAGTCACTAATAGATTACATTAGAATGCCGATTCTGAAAAAAATACAGCGGCTGAACGTGGCAGTTCGTTTGTGTTTACTGGAACATTTGTCGTTTTCATCCTTGCATGCTTCTGTTCATGGAGATTAAGAGAAGGAAGCAAAAGTATTTTTTTGACAAAAACAATGGTGAAATACTAAAAATTTCTGTAAATGAAGGTTAAATATGATGGAGTAGCCTTAAATTTCGGTAATATATTGAGGCTAAATAATATGTTGTTTTTCCTCAGTATTTTCGATTCAGAGAAGCCAAATTGTTCTTCGAATGTTCGTTTTCCTTAGAAATTTTGAACGATTTTCAAATTTTTATACTCGTTCATATATGTTGACAGCAGATATGTCCAGTTGATTTGAGCTTGTGATGCAGGGTCCGTTGTTATAACTTTTAGCAACTGACTATCTATCGCTCTACACCCCTTTCAAAGAACTTCAAGTCGGGCATTTGTTTAAAGGTTGTAGTGTAGTGGTGTAACATCCCTGTTAAAACCAACACCCAAAAATCATAACTTTCAAAAACTTTTTTTTCAAAACTAGCCTATGTCTGGCGAGTTGCACCCACAAGCATCATAGTGGCATATGCATCTTGTTCTCTAATTATACTTGTGTTTTGGCTCTTACTCGTTTCTCTTGTGATGCTAAATGAACTAATACATCAACCAACAAAGGTGACATGTGAACTACCAATGTGGGTCCAACACCCTTGACCTAGAATCGAGACCACCCAGGTGGACCCCACCCGGCATGTACATACATGTATGTGCTATGTATTGTTTTATACCTAGTAGAAAGGAGAAAGGGGAGAAAATAGGAAATAGAAAATAGGAAGGAGAGGAAGTAGGCCAACCGGCCCGCCAAGGCCCAAGCCACGCACCCCTTCCCTCCTTTCCCCTCACCCGGCCGAAAAAAGAGCAAAGCCCGGCCCCATCCCATCCCGCGCCCCTCCCTAGCACACGAGGCCCGGCAAGGCTGCTTTCGGCCCACCAGCGAGCCACCCGCGCGCCTCACCTCCCCCTCATGCACCCGGTGACCCGAGCGGGCCGGGGGGACCCTTTGTCATCCCCCACCTTCGGCTCCCTCTCCTGCGCTTTTCCAAAAGCGAGTGAGACGCCCTGATCCTCACTCATGCTCGCCAAATGGACTGCCCAGAGGATGAGACCGCCACGTCGGCGACCCAGCGCCGCCCGCTCCATTCCGCGTCGCGGAGCTCGGCGTCATGCAAAGGGCCTGCCGCGCGACACCATACCGCCGCCCCGCCGCCGTTTGAGCCGCCTCGCTTCAAATTGGAGCAAGTCGCCAGCTACCACGACTTAGCGCCCGAAAACCACTAGCCCTAGCCCTTGGATGGCCGCCCACGTACACCCGCCCGCGCCTCCTCGCCGTTCACCGACGCCGGGAGAGAGCCGCCGCCCTATAAAAACCTCGCGGGTGCCCTAGCGACCCATCCTTTTCACCCCGCCGCCAGCTTGGGGGCACGACACCAGCGCACCGCCAAGGGGAGGGCCGTGAAGAGGAAGACGCCGGAGGAACCGCGACGCCGCCGGAGCCACCGGAGGCGAGGGACGACGCCCGTCGATCCCATTTGGCGGCACCCGCGGTGGTTTCGACACGGCACTTGCTACCCGTCTTCACGGCCCCGAATCGCCTTGCACCGCCATCTAGCCACCCCAAGCCCGGCCGGTGAGCACCCCTCTCGCGCCTCGCCGTTCACATAAAGTCCGGTGGTCTCGCCCGGCCCGCGGTCGCCTCGCCGCCGAGCTCCGCAGGGAGACTCAAGCGAGCATCTTTAGAAACGCCGCCGGCGCGCGTGCGCCGCCCATAGTGGCCCGACACCGCCCGCCCGGCCTTACCAAGCCGTCGGCGGCGGGAACTTCCCAGCGCCACCACGCACCGCCTGCTCGCCATGGCCCGGCGAGGGCCATGGCAGATGCCGTTCCCACCACCGCTGGGTGCCTCCAGGATTCTGGCTGGCCCGGCGAAGCCGCCTTGCCGGGAACGCATTCGGAGGCCCCGCTGCCCGATTTCATTTCACTCACCGGCGCCCTCTTTTCCGCCACCGCACCTCGCCGGGCGCGCCGCCGCGTGCCATGGCGTGGCGGACTCCGCCGCTTTATTATGGTCGTCGGCGCCACCACCAACGGACGCGCCACGACTCCAATCGAAGGAAAAGCGGACCCTTTGGCCCCGAGACGCAGCAACGCCGCCCGAGGTCCGACCCGCGCCGCTGCCGCGGCTAAGCCACCGAGCCTCCACCACCATCCCTAGACCTGCAGGCGCTCCCGGAGCACCTCGAGGCCCTAGAACCCCACCTAAGCCACGCCAAGGCCGGAAGAAACACCAACGCCACGGGCGCCCCCTGGCGGGCATACGGCGTCTTCGCCGGCCGCCGGGAGGCAAAGCCCTTGTTTTAGCCCTCGCCCGAATTGCCGCCATCCGGGGAGCCACCCAGGACCAGTAGAAAGCCCCTGAGCCTGCCGAGCGGCCTTCGGCAGCTTCGCCGCCGGTAGCTCCTTTCCCGAGACCACGGGGAAGGGGGGGGATAGAGGAGGAGAGCCCATGAGTCCGTGGGCTCGGACCACGATGAGCCCCGAGAGAGGAGGCGGCGGCTGCGCATGGTCCACCGTAAGCCCCGGTGGTTCACGCGATTGCACCGCCTTGCAGTCCCGTGAACCAGCCACAGACTCCGGCCCAGTAGGAGCCCAAGCCCGCCACGTGGCTCAACTTTCTGCTTGACACGTGTCCAGGCCGGGCCGGCCCAACCCGGCCTTAATCCAGCCCGCCTAGGCCCAGTCCGAGACCGGTCTGCGTTGACCGTTGACCGGTCAACGTTGACCGTTGACCTGACCCCACCTATCAGTGACTCAGTCTAAGCCAGCCAACCAGGAGATGCCACGTGTCACCGCTGTTTTTCCAAAAATAATAAAAGGACTTTTCTTTTTCAGAAACTGAATTAATCTTCAAAAATTCATAGAAAATCCATTTTAACTCCGAAAAATATGAAACCAGAGTCCAAATTTTTCTAAAATTGAACTCTAGGTCATAGGCTTATCCATGAGTGCTTTTGCTTCTTCTGGATTTCAGTTGCTTCTTTGTGGACCTCTATAGAAGCCGCTAAACGCGGTGTTATGTCACGTTTTCAGAGACGGAGGAGCCGCCGACTGAGGAGGGCGACGACTACGAGTACACCGAGGACCTGGGAGACGACCCGACCGCAGGTGCCACGTCCCACCCAACCTCTTAGTACCTATTAGGCATGCAATTGCTAGAATGCTAGCGCTTTATTACTTGCTGCTTGCTACTGTTGATAGGGTGCATGGTAGATTGTTTAATTAAGCCTCTGCCTTGTCGTAACCAATCCCCTGCACACCCGCTGCTAGGATCAGACTCACGCTTATCATGTATACCTTGTTGCTACTCACTTATTATCTTACTACTATTGATGATTCATGCTTGTGAGTGGCTAAGGCACGTGGTGCCGTTGATGTGGAGAACCGGGATATCGGGAGTGATCTTGGCGTGTGTCTTGGGTGTGTGGTGAGGGTTGTGTCGACTGGGCAGGATCTATGGCAAGTCGTGAGGACGAACCTTGCCGGGGAGGTGTGATCTGGGCATTCCCCATGTGAGAGTACCTGTGGCGGGTATATGTGTCAGGAGAAGGTTCCGGGGGTGAGTGCCTTTGTGGTACGAATCGTCGGAACGGGAGGTGCCGTCGAGGCACGGGGCATCGGGCCCCAGTGAAGATATCCTGTCTGGTCCTCCTAAGGACTGGTTTGACGTTCCTGTGGTTCACGGGACCCTATCGTACACACCACTCGTTCCTGATGGGCGAAAAATGACTTGACGGCTAGTTGGCCCCCTGCCATTACTACTAGGTTGTCAGGTGATAGTGTAGGGAGGTACGGGTGTCGAGACCCACACCCTCCTGAGACAGCGTGGTACCCTCTCGGGATCGGCACCACGTCTCTCACGCCTCGGCGTGCTTGGGACTGGACTCCGGGTGCCCTAGAGCTGAGTGGTAGGGTGGCATTGGGCCAGTTAGACGGCGGCTCGGTATCAGCCTAGGCGAGGCGCATCGCCGATGATGGTGATCTTGTAGTTCCATGTGTACACACTCTGTAGAGTCGATCGATCTATACGTATAGCCGTGTCCCCGGTTATGGACATTCCCGTGAGTTACCATACGTTCGTTATAGCGAGTGGAGTCTATTTCTCTTCTCTCCCCCTGGGTGTGTTGGATTCCGGCTTAGGCCGTTGAGGCGAGGAGGAGCGGGAGTCTTCCTCGTCGACTAGAGAGAGTGAGTGTGGTGAGTTGTGTGGTGATGGATGGATATGGATGGGATGGATGGGGAAGTGTGTGGTAATAAACGGGTTAAAACTTGACATATACTACTTTAATTATGTTAATGCATAGGAAAACCAGAACCTCAAGTAGGTCTTTTTGCTTATCCTTGCATCCACTTTCCACATAGCAAAGCCTCATATAATGGGTGGGAAAAGTGGCCAGTACAAATCGTACTGATACGTTGTGATTCAGGGGAGGACCTCGAGTGGGAGTTCGAGGAGAAGGATCAGGAGGAGTAGGAGTCTCGTACTTCGCGCAAGGAGAGGACGCGTCGATCCGCCGCTACCTTTCTTTTGCTGTTCCAGACTATGTGTGAGTGTGTGATTTCCACCTTTCAGGCGATATAATAAATTACTTAAACCCTGCTATTATACTCTCTAAATTTAAATTCCGCCGTATGTGCACTTTGAACCACTGATTGTCGATGATGGTGATGAGTCCTTCGCGGCCATCACATTGTTGTACAAAATCTGTGAGTTTTTCCATCGAGAAAAACGCGGGTTGTTTCAAGTGGTACAATCTGCAATCTATGAGAGCTTGTACGTCCTTCATATATATGTTAGCTTGTGATGCGTGATACTCCTCGTCTACGGAAACCGTTGGTTGGGAGTGGATTTATAGGGGATGGAAACTGTGGGATGCACACAAATTCCACCCCGATTTTTCCAAACCCTGTGAATTATGATGGATTTTGTTACAGCCAAACAAGCGATAATGTGGGCAGAAATCCAGTGATTGAAGCTAGAACCATGTACTTAATTAAGGAAAGGCTTCAATCACCATGTTTGGCAATCCAGATGGGGTCGCGGCCGGGTGCTCTGCGAAGCCGGGCAAGCTTAGACGGTGCTTTGTGAAGTGTCGGGTGGCATTTTTAAGAGGTGTTCGGATTGGGTCCGCAGGGAGTGGCATTTGAGGGGAAGGGAGTACTGCTTCATACTAATAAAACTTGACGTTTTGGATAAGGATATGGTCTTCAAAATATAACTTTATCCATCATTCTTTATTAAAATATATAAGAAAAGCTAAAAATAAAATTACTTTTATAAAAGTAGATTTTAAGGTGAATCTATACATATAAGTTTAATCTTTTCAAGTTAAATATTTTAAAATTATTGATAGTTTGTATTCCCAATGTTTAACCCAAACCTTATTCAAAACGTCAAGTTTTATGAGTATGGAGGAAGTACGTAGTACATACTCTCCGAGTCTACTGGTGGGGGGAGCGAGTGCGCGTGCTAGCGCCAAGCAGAGCGAAGCGGGCCAATACAACCCTTCATATCTTTTAGGGGCTCCTATCTTTTACTAGGTATAGTCTTTCTTCTGTATTTTTAATATATTTAATATATGTAATAAGTATATTTCAGTTGATTGCTCAGCTATCAGATGTGAATACCATATGCATAAAATGGACCAGAGTTGGTTTTCCATGGGGTCCTCTTAAAAAATAGCATGTATTTTCTCAGGTCATGCATATCTCTTATAGAATGCACCATATGAAGCTTTGGTAGGAGAAAGTCTACTTTTCCTCTCTCAATTTTTGTGAAAGTCTATTTTTCCTCCCTAAACTTTAAAACTAGATAAATAATCTTCCTTAACTTTTTAAACTGTGTATTTTACCTCCCTAGAGTGGTTATGATCTGCGGTTTTGCTACAGTGACAGTTGTTTTGTCTTTTTTTCTTTTTTATTCATTTCAGCTGATTTTTAAAAAAAAACCATAGTAAATAAAAAATTATAAAATAGAAAATCTAATGTTGTTGGACTCTACATGAGTAGATCTATACAGTAAACATATAATATGATATACTTTAGTATAAAGTTTTTGCTATTCTTTTTTTATTTCGGTTGAATCTTTGAAAAATCATAGTAAACCATAGAAAAATTATAAAATAGAAAATCTATTTTTTTAGACTCCATATGAGTAGATCAACATATGAATATATAATTCATAGTTGTAGCTTCTATAATTATTTTATTAGACTAAAGCATACAATATTATATATTCAATGTGTAGAACTACTCATGTAGAGTCCAACAAAATTAGATTTCCTATTTTATGATTTTTCTATGATTTACTATAACTTTTAAAGATTCATCTAAAATAAATAAAAAATACTAGCAAACAATATTCACTGTATAGATCTACTCATGTGAAGTTTAAAAATTAGATTTTCTATTTTATGATATCTTTGTGATTTACTATAATTTTTCAAAAAAATAGCCAAAATAAATAAAAAAGAAAAGAACAAAATCACTGTCCCAGTAGTAAAACCACGTCAAAAACCGCTTTATAAAAAAAGATAAAAAACACAGTTTAAAAATTTGAGAGAGATTGTTTGTCTAGTTTTAATGTTTATGGAGGAAAACGAAAAAACAGACTTTTCGCTGTAACAACAACGGATGAAGTCAAAAACAAATGTGGGCCGACGGAGCCCACGTGCACTCTATGAGCCGGCCAGTAGTCACATGTGAGGCCCAAGCGGCCCAGATGCTGCGATTCCACTCGAAAGCGTCTTCGTGAACTCGCACGGCTCGGCACAAAGCGTCTTCGTGAACCTCCACCGCCGTCTTGGAATTGGTCCGTGCTCCGGCAGCGGCGGCAGGAGGAGGAGGAGTGGGGAAGCGAGAGGATGGCGCAGCCGAGCAAGGAGCCGTGCAAGAAGGAGGCGTGCGACATCCAGGCCTGCCTCTCCAAGAACATGTTCGACTCCAGGAAGTAAGCGCCCCCTTTGCTTCCCAAATCTGAAGACTTCGATTGCTTCGTTGCTCTATGGATAGTTGGTGATTTCGTTTCCATGGATGGGACGGGGCCGTGTGGTATTTCTTTAGCTTAATGTATGCGTGCTGTTCAGATTTTAGGACCGGGTTGTCCTGGAGAAGTAGAGAAGCTTTAGAGTCCTTTGAGACCTGACGTTTACTTCCCAAATTGTGTGAGATTGATTATTCTTGGCGTGATTTGATATTCAATTGGGGTTGTAACGCTCGTGAAATTTAATTAGAATGACTAAGAACTGTTTTCTTAGCTTAGATTATAATATGCTTCTCGCTACTACTGCGATTTAAATTTGTGTTGTTTATTTAGGCACAACAGAAATTTGACCTATATAAACGTTAGGATCTTCAGTCGACATTTGGGGCGTTTGGGTAAAGATGAGTGACATTTCTTTTTATCAAGTACTCATCATTGTGTTTATCAGCACTACAAAATACAGTAGTATTTTAATACTTCTGGTTTTGGATACTGTCAGGCGTTAATACACAAGCATATATTTAGTAGCTATCGTTATTGAATCATGCTTGTATATGAGATTTTATGAAATTATACTCAGGTGCGCTGAAGTTCCTGCTTGTTTCATTTCTTCAGGTGTGTGAGAGTTATTCAGTTACTTCAGTCATGCTGTGAGCAGTGCGAGTACAAATCAACACACTGTGGTTCCTTGTCTGGATTACTTAAGAACATTTCGAAGTGATGAAACAATACCAACATGGTTTACTGCAGCCATTGAATAAAAGTAAGTTTCAACTTTCAAGACATTTAGGGATTCTGTGGTTACTGGAGTTTATTTCTGTTTCTGCATTTTTCCCACTGGAATTTTAATATTTAAGTTTGATCCTTGTATTAAGGTGTCTAACTCCTAGTTTTGTGCAAACAACAGCATAATAGATTGCAACGAATTTGAGTTGTCTATTCTGGTAAAAGGTCTGTGTATGGTTAATAATATACAAAGGTCAGAATTATGAGCTATTCCAATCCAAGCATAATTCATTAATATTTCTTCTTTGATACTTCCACAACACTGTCTATATGTGTATATATTCCTGATCCCTGAAAACCAAAGCGTATTGATATAAATGGGCGAATGATAACACTGAAAGCTAAGATTGCTTGAGGGAGAATTTGGCACTTTCTTTCATGAGATTCTATCTGGCATGTCTTCTAGATGGTCAGATTTCGCAAGCAGAATCATATGCTACCTGTTCTTAGATAACTGCATTGCCAAGTTGACCATATGCTGCCATGTGCAGCAAGGATAGCAGTAACTGGGCAAATCCCACTTGCTTTTCTCTATGCATGAAGAGTATCAGGAAAAATGTTTTCTCTCTTTGAGATCCATATGCGGATGACTTCTTTTGCTATACATAAAGTTCTGAAGTTTTGTAATACTTTGTTATAAGCACGGATTTTCTTTTTTGATACTATAAGCACCGATTTTCTGATTCATGTAGAGGTTGATTTTGGAATACAATTGACAGATAAGCTTTTACAGGTTCGTTTAGGTTAGCTGAGGACTTTATAGGAGGCACGACAATCTCTCTTATGGATTAAGGTATTGTACGATATGTATTATGTCAGCTCATGTCCATGCTGCTTTCTTTTACTGTTTACCTGAGCCTACCTTATCAAGCCTCAGTTTCGATGCTATTCAAGAATGTCTCTTAGTTAAGAATGTTTCTTCTCCACACAGGTTGACTCGTACGGGCATCAGTAATGCAGACATCCACAACCTGCAGAATGATGCTCTGGTCGCTGAGTTGTTTGGTACTGTGTTGAACAGCAGATATGTTTGTTAATGATCGGTTCTAATTCCTGTATACCTGTGGTATCCTTCATAGTTCTTGAGCTCCTCTACAAATGTAATCCCATGTTCCTGTCTTGAACAGCTAAATAAGTGAACCCCATGTTACATATCATACAATTATCCATATGGAGATATTTTAGTGACCCCAAAGTTCTGTATGCCACTTCAATGCTCACCGAGCCATGTTCTATGGCAAGAAAATCAAATCTGGATGAACATCTAGGATGACAATTTATCTCTTGGGCAGAAACTTGTGATGTAAGATATTTCAGTGTCACACTACTTGGCATTTTTTTTGCCAGTTCCAGGCTGCTGAGAAATACCAGTACCCTACTTGAAGCAATAGTGGTGTGCTGTCCTGCCACGTACATGAGTTATGTACTGTAGCCAACAACCTTTTGGCTTCTGTGTGATGCAATACCTACCACTACCAGGCAAGTGTATAAACTGGTATGGATGCATGACTTCAAGCTGATACGCTCAGTACATTCTCTACAACTAATTCTTGCTGTCTACTACTAGGGACCAACCGGTTTGTTGGTGTGTCCTCCACCTTAACTTGTTGCTCAGCTTTTCTATAGATGTTATAATTCAGTGAAGCATTACATATTTGAAATGAGAAAAGGGACTGGTATTATTCGGTCCACCCTGTTATTAAAAAAATGATAGGATTGTATATTCGATAAAGCCACTTTAATTCTTTTACGACGGGTCAGCGACATCTAAACGGCTGAAAGTTAAGCAGGAAAAAAAACGGTGTGACTAGGAGTGCATATTTTGAATTTTGGAAATGTGGATCCTCTTTTTCTTTTTCCTTTTTGTTTGTCTTTTTTTTTTTTTTTTTTTGGCGACTGTAGTTGAGTCAGATAGTCTTGGTTTGTGGTCAGAAAAGCTATACTTGGATTTGGCGATGTGATTAGCATACCTAATTTAGATGTGCTTCAGTTTCCATTTGCAATGCAAAGGTTCACTTGAACAGTTGTGCCAGGACTTCAGCTGAAGATGTTGAATTGTAGTTGGACTGAACTTCGCATAATTACGCCCGATAGGACCAGAGAAGCAGACGTTTGTCTTTGGAATGTGCATGAAAAAGATCAGGAACGAACTTGACAAAAGATGCAAAATCTGACTGATTTTACAAATATTGTTCGCGATGCAGAATTCTGATAGCTGCCCTGATTTCAGTAAGATCTTGCACCTCGTCAAACTTCAAGAAAAACGCAATTACGCAATAGAAAAAGTTCTAACAAGAGAAACAGAACATTCATCAGCAAAAGGCCACTACTCCCAGTGACAGCTCTGAACCAAGTTCTTGGTCCTGTGCTACCGAGAGAAGCATGTATTGATCAATTGATCACCTCCGTATATACACCTGATACATCATCGCCCTCATCAAAGATTCGATTTTTCAGCTGCATCAGATCGGCGGCGCCTTCCTCGACGGGGCGGCGCCGGACTTGTGCGCCAGGAAGAGCTTCTTGAGCAGCCTGAGCATCATGAGCAGGCCCATCCTCCGCCGCCGGACGACGGCGTGTTTGCGCGTCTCGAAGGCGCCTTCGTAGCCGTAACCGTCGCCGTCGCCGCCGGCGAGCCAGGACTCCTTGGCGTTCGCCCACGACGGCGTGCCCTTGGTGAGCGGGCACGGCTGCGCGCCCCGGGCGAGCTCCTCGTTGAAGTCCTCCCACAGCATGTCCATCTTGTCCTCCACGGCGAACCTCGCCGAGCCGTAGCGGTGGTCGTAGCCACCCTGATGCTGCAGCTGCTGCTGCTGGTAGTCGCTGCCGGCGGCTTGCTGCTCCACGGCCGACAAGCTCCTCCGGTGATCGTGCTCGTGCACGGCGCCGCCGGGGACGACGAGCCACGGCGACGCGGAGGCGAAGTGGGGGAAGGCGACCTTCTTGGCGTTGTATTGCTCCGGTGGGAAGCTGGGGAATGTGAACTCTTCCATTGCTGCAAATCTCTTCTCCCTCTGTGTCTCTCTCTAGCTCTAGCTCTGAGGCTCTGACTCTCTGGAAGGCTGTGTTGGAAGAAGATGTATATGAGGAGTGGTCATGGAGGTTGCAACTTCTTTATCTACCTCCTCTTGACATTCCCTGAGATGGAATGGAAATGACCAGAAATAGAGGATGAGAGGGATGGTTATGCCTTAATCTAATTGCCTCTTTAGTTGAAATTGAAGTGATGGTTGGCAAGTGGGGTTATTATAACATGGTGATGGAGGTTGGTAAGATGCTTGGTAGCTGAGATTGCTGTGTCAAGTAATGCCAATCAGACAAGCACTAAGAGCAAAAAGTAAGGGGTCCTACCTGTTTGATGCTTAATAATTACAGGGTCATTACATATATAATACAGCCAAAGTCTAGGAGCAAAAGATGATTACTGAACGGGCGGTGGGCCCTAAGAATGTTCAGACATAGCCTGAACATTTCCCGCAACTGCTGGTGATGAGCAAAGCATTTAAAATAAGAAGAAAAATTAGTGTGAGGTACAACTGCTGAATTAACAATCATTCAGGAATATATCTGGGTTGCGCTTTGTTTGCAATATCCTCAATGCGATGCTTACTGGTGGTGGTTGGAAGATTTGTTTGTCTTATCAGTTGTAGTGTTGTATTTGCAGGAGATGTCGTTGGAGCAGTGAGGAGGTGTTTTGAATGGTCTTGGAGGGAGAACTGAAGAAGAGCATAGAAGCAGGCAGGCAGTGCTTTTCAGCTAAAGGTCAGCGCTCGCCGCTCACTTTACTGACAAAGGGTAAAGATGGTTGCAGTGGCCGCGTCAGCATCCGAGGTGGCACCAGTTTGAACGCTAGGACGCGACACCTGGGAGACAGGTTGGTTTGGCTCGCGTGATTCCTCTTGTCGCCAAGTGCAGTTGTAAGTTCTGAATATTCACTCTTCTTGTTAACAAATAAAAAAATATCTACTCCTACAAATTGGAACGGGTTCCCCGGCATCCACCTTGTCCACGTCACCATACTGTATTGGGCAAGAGATACCCCACATGGGCCCCAAAACAAACCAAAAAAAAGAAAGGAACAAAAAAAAAAAGACGACTCTAGAAGGGGACTCAGCTGCTGCCACGCCAGGTGACAGGGGAAAAAAAACGAAAGGGAAAAAAGGCCCATTCTTACATCCCTTCTACGGCCCCCTAGAATCTTCCTCTCTCCAGTCTACCTACGTCCTTTTTTTTTGTGTGTGATTGCAGTCTACCTACGTCCTGCTTCATCGCACTGGCCAATATCTTCTCCCCACACGCTCTGCCGCTAGAAGACTCTCGTCTTCTCCGGTAAAATGAAAAAAAACCACGCGCTCCCTCCGCTCGCGCCCGCGCCCTTGCCGACGGCTTTCCTTCCTCTTTCTTCCTCCTGGCGTGGCTGCGCACCTACAAATTGGAACGGGTTCCCCGGCATCCACCTTGTCCACGTCACCATACTGTATTGGGCAAGAGATACCCCACATGGGCCCCAAAACAAACCAAAAAAAAGAAAGGAACAAAAAAAAAAAAAGACGACTCTAGAAGGGGACTCAGCTGCTGCCACGCCAGGTGACAGGGGAAAAAAAACGAAAGGGAAAAAAGGCCCATCTTACATCCCTTCTACGGCCCCCTAGAATCTTCCTCTCTCCAGTCTACCTACGTCCTTTTTTTTAACCCGGCATCCACCTTGTCCACGTCACCATACTGTATTGGGCAAGAGATACCCCACATGGGCCCCAAAACAAACCAAAAAAAAGAAAGGAACAAAAAAAAAAAAAAACGACTCTAGAAGGGGACTCAGCTGCTGCCACGCCAGGTGACAGGGGAAAAAAAACGAAAGGGAAAAAAGGCCCATTCTTACATCCCTTCTACGGCCCCCTAGAATCTTCCTCTCTCCAGTCTACCTACGTCCTTTTTTTTTGTGTGTGATTGCAGTCTACCTACGTCCTGCTTCATCGCACTGGCCAATATCTTCTCCCCACACGCTCGCCGCTAGAAGACTCTCGTCTTCTCCCGGTAAAATGAAAAAAAACGCGCTCCCTCCGCTCGCGCCCAGCCCCTTGCCGACGGCTTTCCTTCCTCTTTCTTCCTCCCCGGCGTGGCTGCGACCTACAAATTGAACGGGTTCCCCGGCATCCACCTTGTCCACGTCACCATACTGTATTGGGCAAGAGATACCCCCACATGGGCCCCAAAACAAACCAAAAAAAAGAAAGGAACAAAAAAAAAAAAGACGACTCTAGAAGGGGGACTCAGCTGCTGCCACGCCCGGTGACAGGGGGAAAAAAAAAGAAAAGGAAAAAAGGCCCATCTTACATCCCTTCTACGGCCCCCTAGAATCTTCCTCTCTCTCCAGTCTACCTACGTCCTTTTTTTTTTTTTGTGTGATTGCAGTCTACCTACGTCCCCGCTTCATCGCACCGGCCAATATCTTCTCCCCACACGCTCGCCGCTAGAAGACTCGTCTTCTCCCGGTAAAATGAAAAAAAACCACGCGCTCCCCTCCGCTCGCGCCCGCGCCCCTTGCCGACGGCTTTCCTTCCTCTTTCTTCCTCCTGGCGTGGCTGCGCACCGGCTGGGCACGAACGCGACCGCCTCCACCCGCTGCGGCGTGGCCGAGGCAGCGGCGCCCCTATGCGTCGGGGGCGGCCGCCTAGGAGGGCCGTGGTCTTGGCTGCCTCCAGGCACGGCGCAGCGACGGAGAGCCCCGGCGCTGACCGTGGTCACGGCTGCTCCCCAGGCGTGGCGTGCTCCCACCCAGTCGCGCCGCCCCCTCGTCGGTTTGCTCCACCGTCTCTCTCGGCTCGCTCCCCTCTACCGTTGACCGTGACCTCTGCGCCTATGCTCGAGGAAATCCTAACCCCTAGCTAGCTGTCATGTTTGGTGATGTGAATACCATTTTTAATCCATACGTATTGTTGCTACGTGTACTTAACTAATGCTTAGATCTAGATGAGTTCCTAAGTCTAACCTAGCTGTTTGCTCCATACGACTTGGTGCTTGCCTTCAGTGTATGTTATTTTGGTACAACACAACTGCACTTTTGGTTAGCTTATCAATTTTTCCATCCTGAATATGTACACCAGCGCTGGGTGCCAGGCCTAATTGATTGGTGCTCTTTTCTATTCTCAGCATGAAGTTATCCACTTTTTAAACAAAGCAATTAGTGCCTCATGGTTCAGATGACATCGATTAGCAGCAGAGAAAGCAAAAGCTTGGCTTTGCACATCTGGTGCAGGAAACACTAAAGAAGATCAGGGTTCGGCTTAGGATATGACCGTCATTGTGTTGATAGGGTATCTTTGTGATAACTAATGATTAATTGATGAACAGCCTAGGATGTGAGCCTGTAGATTTGGTAAAGTAAACGACTTCTATATTGTCAGTTTGACTGCCATCTTTGCAAAGAAATCGTTGCCAACTATTTTTTCTTGAACTTTTAACCACAGACTTTGTGTTCACAAGCCAATGGTATCGAAATGTGCTTTTTGTTTATCTGAGCCATTCTAACTGCTTGGACGCTTCTCATGTGTTAAGACCTCTGAGCCTAATAAACATATTTGTCTTCATATCTTTTTCCTCTATGCCATAGATAATAGTTCATATTGCATTAAAGAAATAAAGTCAGCTTGTAGTTATCCACTTTTTAAACAAAGGAAGTAGTACCCTATGGTTCAGATGACTCACTGATGAACAACAGAAGCTAAAAGCTTTGGCTTTCCACATCTGTTGCAGGAAACACTAGAGAAGATCAGGGTTCAGCTCAGGATGTGAGCAATATGTTTGTGGTAACTGCTGATTAACTGATGAACAGCTCAGGATGTGAGCCTGTCGATTTGGTAGAGTAAACTGCTTTTATGTGGCCAGTTTGACTACTATCTTTGCAAAGAAATGGTTGCCAACTATTTTTCTTGAACTGATTTGGTAGAGTAACCCGCTTTTATTTGGTCAGTTTGACTGCCATCTTGGGAAAGAAATCGTTGCCAACTATTTTTCTTGACCCTAGACTTCCTGTTCACAAGGTAATGGTATTGAAATGTGGCTTCTTCTTTCTTTGAGCCATTGATTATGTATATATAGCTACCTGATGGGTACAAATCTCAGTTTTAATTTGTAGTTTTGTTGACTGGTAAGTTTGTTCCTCCATCTCAAATTCATCCGTAATTATAATTGGAGTCTACCTAATAGCTCTTGGTTCTACTTTACATTGCATGATTTTGTTGAGATCTCAGCTGGATTTTTTGAGTATTGTTCCTTCGGCTTACATCATATTTTGTTTTCTTCATCAGCTTTTATGATCCTGGGCAACATGGAAATTTTAGATGTTCACAGAATATGTTACCTGAGGTCATAGAGACTGATTTTAGGAAGGGTCCACAGATAATATTGCAATCATCTTTGCTTTTTTTTTTTATAATCTGCAATCATTCTGATGGAAGAGTTGGTTTTGACAACCATTCCAGTGGTCCTCAGTCAAACATCAGCATGCGTTGATGATTATTAGAGACAGACTTACTATACTAAGTTCAAGCTTCATTGCAGGGTGAGACTCTATCTTTTATTTACTGCTTTCTTTATGCAAAATAGGATCGGAGCCAAATGTATGTTTGTCCTATTGCAAAAAAACACAAGGAACCCAAATCTAGAGCATCACTACCTTTGGGTTAACAGGAAAATAGAGGCAAGAATCATATTGGGTTAACAATAACCAAAGTAGACAATTAAAATAATTTTGGCCCGAACTCAGTGTTAACTGCATGGTTCTTGCCTGTATTTTATTCCAATGGCTAATGTAGTGACTATGTGCACATGGTTAATTGGCAGGCCTCTACTTTACAATTGAATTTACTTTCAGTCAATTTTATCATCATCTGCATACCTCTTTTTACCATTTTACCATACTTCGCTTTGTTCTGCCTTTCACTGCCTATAGTTTTTCCCCTATGCAGGCTTTGCTGAACACCCGAACATGATTTAGTACTGACAGTTTCTGGTTAGTACATGTTGAGGCTATGGTCAGTGCAAATTTTGTGAATTACTAAATGCATCTAATCCTCGAGACCCTGTAAATGTCAAGTACTGATTATCCAATCCACCAAATACTTTTGTTTTTAAGAATTTTGTTCACATTGATGCAAGTGGGCTTTGCATGGTCATTATAACCATCTGTATTGAGGGGAAAAATGCCAGCCTCTCCGTAGAGACGTGTTGGTAATTTTCCTACTATTCTATCATCGAGACTATGGTCGTCACTGTATTTTTGTTAGGAAAATAACGCCAACCTCTGTACAAACATGTGTTGGTAGTTTTCCTACTATTGATTGTATCATCGAAACTAATGGTTACTTCTCTGACTGATGTTGGTTTAGTCCATGAATCATTTGTTCTCCCGCAAGCATGACCGCGGATGAAAACAACTTTTATTTCTTTGAATGGTCTATGAACTACTGCAAACCATCTGATTGATTTTCATACTCATTTTTAAAACAGTTACAAAAAAGAAACATCATAGACAATTCACCGGCAGGCGCGCGGGTGCGCGCCTTTCTACTAGTATAGTTAAAGAGTGAACATAGCTGATTCGATTTGACACACATGCTTCTATTTTTTTAGACGTTTGGTGTTATTCTTTTCTCTGTTTTAAATGTGCTAAGAGAACATCTTCAACAGCTTTCTTTTCTCATTCCTCATCCCTATAAACCTGTCATACCAGGGGAGATAAGCCAATTTTACTCCTTCAACAGCTTCCCTATATGGTTCTCTTTATTGGTGATCACTAATATATCCTCTATCTTCCTTCATATAAAGGGAGAGTTGCATCTCCCCAATAGCTGAGATCCACCATTAACTTTTACCATTTTTCACACCATGCATGATTATCACCTTCTTTCCGACGTAGACCCTATATGTATTAGGGGGAGATTATTAGTGATCGTTGGAGCACCTTCCCTAATAGGCTAGAAAAAAATAATCTGGGTGATTACCAATATCACTCTATTGGAAATGAAATATTAGTGAGTTGATGGAGATGCTCTTAAAATAGTATACTCCCTCCGTCCCTTTTTATTTGTCGCCGTGGGATGCGTGCCACAAGTTTGACTTGATTTATAAAAAATATATACAATATTTATATCTCTAAATAATTTTGTTAAAAAACTAGATCCAAAGATCTTTCCGATGATATTAATTATGATACTAATCGATGATATTTATTATTTATTAAAATTGCCGGCATTTGTGTCTTGGGAAGCGAAGCGACAAATAAAAAGGGATGGAGGGAGTATGTATACTCCCTTTGACTGTCATTTTCGCTTAAAAAACAACTTTAAGTACATATATTTTAAAAATATTAATATTTATGCGATATAATTAGTATCATCGAAAAGATATTTAAATCTATTTTTTAAAAAAATTATTTAGAGATATAAATGTTATACACATTCTTATAAAGAGAGAATTAGCTCTATGGCCCCGAAAAAAGTATCTCTTGCTTTTATGGTCTTATTTTTTTTTGAACTTTGTTCTATGACCTCGAAATTTGATTAGCTGTATTGCCTTCCGTCTATTCTGGACACGTAACGGTGTTAACTGTATGGTGAAAAGACCATTTTACCCCTGCCAAAAAAAAAAAAAAACAGCCCTGGCCGCCACGGCTGCTGGAGGCAGCTCCGGCCGCGCCCCTGGCCACTGGTGCAGGAAGCAGCCCCGCCCACCCCGACGACCGTGCCCCTGGCCCGCTGGAGGCAGCTGCACCGGGTGGCCTCGCTGGACCAACCCCGGTTGCGCGTGCTCCACAGGGTGGGCGCCGGCGCCTCCCCCCACGGGCCACGGCGGCAGACGATGGGAGTCGGGCCTGCCGGACTTAAATCTTGTGGATCCGTCGTATACAGCCTGGCCAAGACTCCTGGTGGTGGCGGCGCCAAGCTGCCGCCGGCCTCTCTGCCATCATTGACCGGCGAGCTCCGTGTGGACGGCGAGCTGCGCGTGGGGGAGGTGCCGCCGCCCTTCTGGTCCAGCGTGCGCGGCCCGACGCGGCACCAAGCAGCCTGCCTCTCCCGTGACCGCGGCCATCCCAGCACGGACGGCCCATCACTGCGGCCGATGACATCCACAACAGCTTGCTTCAACAAACCTCACTCATTCTCTTCAGCTACTTAGATACGTTCGATGGTTTCGAATCTGCACTTCCTTGAAATCTCACCCATGACCCATGGTACTGCCGCCGTGTGCGCCATTGCCGGCAGTTCCGGCGACCGCGAGGCTCTGGGCATGGCTGAGCCGAGCGCGGAGCCCCTGTGATCCCTCCCCACACACGCGCGCACATGCAAGGGACGCTACACAGCCGCACAAAGATGGCCATGGCCGTGAAAGCCCTGCGCACCGGACGTGCTCGCCTTGCTGCTACTCTGTTCGTTTCATGGTTAGCCTGATGATATAAGCTGACATCATCCTTGTGCTTTATGGTCGTTTTTCTTCAGAAAAACAAATCCCAAAATACATTGAAAATATAATTATGCGTATGCTACACCAGCAGCAAAGATGAGCCATCCACCTTCCGATATGCGGCGCCCTCTCCCTTCGGCTGGGCATCTCTTCTTTTTTTTTTTCTCGCAAAAACTCGCTCGTAGGGATAGTGAAAGAGCAGAAGGGCAAATTTGACTTTTCGCATCCCAACTAGTGGAGAAACTAACAGAAAACCCTAACAGACTAGACGGAAGGCTATACAGCTAATCAAATTTCGTTTCGAGGCCATAGAGCAAAGTTCGAGAAAAAAAGGGCCACACAACTAAGAGGCACTTTTTTCGGACCATAGAGTTAATTCTCTCTTTTACAAATTGAGTTAAACTTAAATCCTTTTGGGGACGGATATGACCGAACGTGTCTAAATTATTAATTCAAAAAATACTTTTAAATCTTTGAATAAATCATTTCTTGAGTAGTCTGAAGCTAATATTTTTAATTTAACTACATTTTTTAAAAATAAGACTTACGACACAAAAACAACATAGTTAGACAAAACCTGTAATATATTTTTGGTGTTATAGATAGCATTACTCTTTTGTATATAAATTTTACTGAATTTTATGTATATAAAATTTACTGAATTTTAAAATTTTTTATTTAGATAACTGAATTTTACTGAATTTACAATATACAATATGCCCTAAGACAACATCGAATAATCAAAAATCAACTTTAACCATCAATACGTAGTAACACAGCATCAAAACTAGAACGGTGCAAAAATGATACAGTTTGCAGAGCTCTCGGCACGAAGAGCCTAATGTTCTGATCCTACTGCAGCTCATTTTTCTCTTCGGTGATGAAAAGAAAAAACACACTCATATTTGTGAACAAAGTATAGGAGTATAACGTAAGGAGTTTCACTGATCGATTTGATTCGGGGAAAAAGAACCGTGGCTGCCCGCACCCCGCAAAGTGAGGAAACGAAGCAAAACATTTGCAAATCCAATGGGCCTGGACCATCTACTCTCACTTCTTGGCCTAACGCTCAAGTCCCATGGCTAGATGGGCCAGTCCGTTTCACTGAGCCCACTCCCCTCCTTTCATTGATTCATATATGCCCCTGACGGAGGATAATGGAGTTCAATATTTCTCTACCTACTGTCATTCGTAAAAAAAAATCTACTACGGGTTCGATTGGTTACTCACTTAGTATTGCATTTCAATAGAGATTATGCAACATACTTTAACCTAAACAAGGCAATGCAATTTAATGTTGTTTCGTTGCGTGGATAGAAAGTTGTACAATGCTATGTGTGTGATTGGTTTTCTTACACTGTATTTTGATCATGGGTGCAAGAGGAAGGTGCACAGCTAGATACATAGAGTGCTAGCCTGCATACTGTGGACATTTTGATAAGGGTTTATGCAGGCAACCAAACAGACCTTATATCTATCTACTAAGCTTCGCTTGAAATTCAAATTAATCGGTTCCAAATTGAAGTCTTGTTTTTTGACAAGAAATTGAAGTTTGATTTGAATTAAGTGTTTCTGTGTGCATGCTAAGTTGTAGTTTGTTTTTTAATCATAAATTCATTTGCATCTGTATTGGTGGTGCAATTAGCAATAAGGGGATCCAAATTTAAGTGTAGTTTGTGCACACTAAGGTTTCATTTGGAAAGACTTCTCCATGTAAATATCTCTATTTTAGAGCAATTTGAAGAGCATTCATATATTCTTCCTTATCGATAAGAATGTTATTTTTATTCAAAAGTTTACATTTTAATATAATTTTTAATTAGATATCTAAATTTTATCATCTTTATTCTAGATTTCTCACTAGCCGCACATGGAGAATGGATTCGCTCTCTACAATGGACACGATATAGATAAAATCTTAGGAGGATACAAACAAATAGAAAATACTTTTTATTATAATGACTTCATAAATAATGATTAGATAGTAAAGTTTAAAAAGACTCTTAGAGATTGTTTTTATGCTGGCTACCTTGTGATTTTTCTTCTAATAAAAAACTCAGTAAGGGCCCGTTCGGTTCTGGCCGGAAACGGCCGTTCCCGGCCAATTGACACCGGAACGATTCCCACCGTACGTTAATTAATGAAGCATTCCGGCCAGGATCTTTTCCAGATGCTCGTTCCCTGCGAAACGAACGAAGCCTAAACGTTTTGCTGTTCTTCAGAAAAACTTAAGCGACGGTGGCGGGCTGGCCCCATGATGCCAGCGATTGGTACGGTCGCCGGAGCGGAGATCCTCGCGCTCCAGTCCCCTCACGGAGTCGGAGGTCACAGTGTCTAGCGGCGCCGCAAGAGGCGAACGAGATGGGTAGAAAGCATCACGGCCGGGTTTCGCCGCCCACCCGCCCAGCTCCTGGGCGCCGGCGCCTGCCCGAAGCGTAGTAGATCCGGCGGGACCGATCCCCATTCCGGCTCTGGGTAAATAAGGAGCCGCGCTTGCGGCCCCGTCCAAGCATACTAGATGTTCTGGACTTCTGGCAGCGAACCAGACCGGGAAGGTGAAGGTGAAGTTCCCTCCGCCGTGTCTGTCACGGTGCCGTGCGGTGCTCGCTCGCCGTCGCTACCAGCCTGCACCGCGTCAGGTAAGAAAATGCCAATCCCATTATCCCATTGATCCTTTCATTGCTAGTTAGTCAAAGTCAGTCAATCCTGGACGTGACCCAGACCCAAGTGAGGGACAAAGGGGAAAAAAAATCAGGAAATTAATGTTTCTAACTTTGACTGAGAAGTGAGAACCATCACAGGTATTTTGAGGAATTTTAAACCACTGTCTAAGAAGATGTAAGATGTAACTAAATTAATGGTCAAAGCTCAAGAGAAGATGAGGCGAGTATAAGAATCCACAGCTCTAGCTTTGGGTCATTCTCAACTATGCATATTGCAGTACATACATTAAAGAGCCAATTCAGATGGCGACCTCATGCACTAATCTTGTTTTCATTTAGCTTGGCAAGTTTAAAGCCACTCTCTAAACCTTCAAAGCTGCTGCATTTTATCATCAGAACCTTAAATCCAACTGTTGGAGCACTGGGAGCTTAGCTAGGGATATCATTTTAGCAGAATTTGGAAGTTTCTCTTGGAAATATTTCAGCAAAGTTAATGATAAATCTTTACACTCTGTATAGAGCACAACTTACAACTTGTTTTATTCATAAATGGCAAGATAAATCACACAACTAAAGAATGAGATAGCTTTGGCTTGCAAAACACGAGAATAGAAAATGATGGACCATTCTGCAACCCTGCCAACTTCTCCTCAAATACCATTCTGTGCAGGGCCCATGGTCCAACCTTTGCTCACGTTTTTCAACTCCAATAGCTCTGGGTCTCCCTCACAAAAGAGTAAACGGTGTTGTACGCCAGCCAGTCAATGTGTATCCAACCTTAACCCCCGGGAAGGGGCACTAAGAAAACGTCAACAAAATTATAAGAGTTCACTACACAGTTGGCTGGGGTGTCTCTGAATCACATTTTCCTGACAAAAACAAGGAAGCCATGGGCGAGCACTCCCATAACTCAAAATCCTAGAGAAGGAGAAAAAAAATCTCATGTTTTTCTCCCTGTTTTACTTGCACTGGTGAAGAACATCTGGCATTAAGGAAGAGGGAAAGAGATGAAGCAGTTAATCAAGTGGGACGCCAAGATTTAGGGAACGACCATGGTGGAGAGGAGGTATGGTCCCTGTGCCAGCCATGGCTTCTTCCTCCTACGGCTGCTGCTGCCATTCTTCTTCTTCTCCTTTATTGATGTGCCACCAGCCGCAACCGCCACCATACAACCCCTTCCAGTAAACACAACACAAGGAAACATCTTGCAGGCTATTGCGAGTGTGGTGAACTCAGAATCTGCCAACACCAAGTGGAACACTGCAGACAACCCATGCAGCTGGAAAGGAATCAGTTGCACAAATTCCAATTCTTCCTCGGTCGTCACTAGCATCAGCTTGTCCAACTATGACATATCCGACGACTCCATCTTTGCCAACCTTTGCTGGCTTGATACCTTGCAGTCCCTTGACCTCTCTCGAAATTTGTTCACAGATTTGTCCCAGTTCTTCACCTCCTCTTCTTGCTCCATGAAGGAAGGGTTGCGGTCACTTAATCTGAGCACCAATCGGTTGGCTAATCTGCTCAGTGATCTATCGGGCTTCCCCCAGCTAGAAGTTCTTGATTCGTCCTTCAATTCCTTTGCCAGTAGAAATCTGAGTGCAGACTTGGTCTCTTTTCCCAAATTAAACAGCTTCAACGCTAGTAGCAACAAGCTGAATGGTGATATTCCTACCAGTATGGTCGGCTCTTTAGCGGAGTTGGTACTGTCTGGTAATCAACTGAGTGGTCCAATTCCTCTGGGTTTGTCTAAATATGAAAATCTGACTCTGCTAGATGTAAGGCAGAATTATCTAACTGGTGTTATCCCAAATATGTTCATGAGTCTCTCGAAGCTCGAGACTTTGCTCCTTTCAGGCAATGAACTCACGGGGGAAATACCACCGAGTCTGTCGAATGTGAGTATGTGACAACGCTGACTAGTTTTGCAGCCAGCCATAACAATTTGCTCGGTTCGATCCCCCCTGGTGTTACCAAATATGTGAAGATGTTGGATTTGAGTTACAATAAGATCGGTGGGAATATTTCAGTGGACGTCTTCTTAGGTATGAATTTGGAGACGATTGATCTCACAAGCAACAATCTTGAAGGGTACATTGATGCCAGGTTTTCTAGAAGTCTCTACCGTCTTCCTCTTGGTACAAATAATCTCAGTGGGCAAATCCCAGACATGATTAGTAATGCCTCAAACTTGGCCTATCTTGAGTTGGAGAACAATCATTTGGAGGGCAATATCCCCCTTAACATTGGTGGATGCAAGAACTTGATCCTTTTGAATCTGGCATCAAATAGGCTACAAGGTCAAGTGCCAAATGAGATTGGCAAACTTAAGAATCTGGTTGTTCTGAAGCTTCAGATGAACAATTTCAGTGGATCTATTCCCAGTACATTTTCCAATTTCACAAACCTGAATTCATTGAATCTTAGTTACAACTCATTCAGTGGGTCTATACCAGATGAAATTATGAATTTGCAAAATCTTTCCAGCATGAATTTGCAAGCCAATAAGATCAGTGGTATGATTCCAATTTCAATCTTGTCGCTGCAGAATCTAATCGAGCTCAACCTTGGGAACAACCTGCTAACAGGCTCCATCCCAGAAATGCCAGCCAGCTTGAGTACAACACTTAATCTTAGCCACAACCTTCTCAGCGGGAATATTCCTTCAAATATTGGCTATTTAATTGAACTAGAGATTCTTGATCTTTCATACAACAACTTGTCAGGTCAGGTACCAACCTCATTTGGGAATCTTAATAGCTTGACAGAGTTGGTTCTTGCTTATAACCAACTCTCTGGGTCCCTTCCTACACTTCCTAAACATGCGGCAGTCGATATCACTGGAAATCCGGGCCTTACAAATATAAATAGCAATAATATGGACACTGGTAGTACGAAAAAAAAGGCACACTCTTATAATAATTATCAGTGCTCTGGCTGGTGCTCTTATGGGATTGTGTTTGCTTGCTGTTATTGTCACATCGTCATTGTCCAAAAGGGTTTATCGTAGTGAAAACAAACATTCACCAGCTCAAGAGGGTGCTGCTCAAATCATCAATGGCAGCTTCATAACTTTGAACAGCATTGGCACTACTGCAGTTGAGTACATGAAAGAAAAGCGGGATGACTGGCGAATCACACCTTTCCAAGCTCTGAACTTCGAGGTTGCTGACATACCTCAGGGACTAACAGAGGAGAACCTTGTTGGCAGTGGTGGCTCAGGGCATGTGTACCACGTCAGATACACCAACAGGTACAACAGCAGAACCGGGGTGGTGGCCGTGAAGCAAATACGAAGCTTTGGCTACCTGGACGAGAAGCTGGAGCGTGAGTTTGAGTCTGAGGCTCGCATCCTATGCAACATCTGGCACAACAACATTGTCAAGCTGCTGTGCTGCCTTTCTGGCACGGACTCAAAGCTCCTTGTGTATGACTACATGGACAACGGTAGCCTGTACAGATGGCTCCATGGCGACTACGTCCTCCGTGCAAGGCACCCTATGGCGAAGGCGCGGCCTGGGCAGCGTGTGCCATTGGACTGGCCAACAAGGCTCATAGTGGCTGTCGGGGCAGCGCAGGGGCTGTGCTACATGCACGACGAGTGCTCACCACCCATTATTCACCGAGACGTCAAGACAAGCAATATCCTGTTGGACTCAGAGTTCCGGGCTAAGATCGCGGACTTTGGGGTGGCTAGAATGTTGGTCAGGGCAGGGGAGCCCAATTCGATCTCTGTGGTGGCTGGATCATTTGGCTACATGGCTCCTGGTAAGGTTCTGCTTTTTTTTTTTTTTTTTTTTTTGGTTATTTCAACAGATTTCACTCTCATTTTGCCACCGTTTGTAGAGTAATTGAAGCAATAGCTAGAGTCCATATCACAAGTTCTACTGTTCTATTATTGCCCGACCTTATGTTTTCATGTTTGGCTGCAGAGTATGCTTACACTAGGAAGGTGAACGAGAAGGTGGATGTATACAGTTTTGGGGTCGTGCTCTTGGAGCTCACAACAGGCAAGAAGGCTAACGATGGCGGTGAGCTTGGTTGTCTGGCAGAATGGGCTCGCCACCATGACCAATCAAGGGCGAGCATCCTCGACGTCATAGACAAGAGCATCAGATATGCAGGGTACCCTAACGAGATTGAGACCGTGTTCAGGCTAGGCATCGAATGCAATGGTATCGTGCCATCGTCACGGCCGACTATGAAGGAAGTGCTGCAGATTCTGCTGAAATGCAGTGAGCGGACACTCCAGAAAAACAGAATGGAGTGTAGCATGGAGTTGAGTTAGAAGCAGCTTCATTCTTGCTGCCATAGCGAGGGCACCTCTTTATTTGCATTAACTTCCCTTTCATTTCGAGCCTTTGCATTTGGTTACCAATTTGCCTTGGAGCAAAATCTCCATACAAGAAGCCCACGGATAAGTTCCCCAACAATTAAAACAATTATGTGTTTTTGCCCTTTGCTTCCATGAATTATCTTGCAAAGCTGAGATTTTTATTGAGATGGTGGGTGTGATACAAAAGACCAAACTGAAACATTTGGATTTCTAGGTTCTAGAAACTGTAAGTTTCTTAAACCAACTTGTTCACTGTCACGCGACTGACAGTGGACCTGACGGACTTTGGTTCTGCCTGTCACAGTTGGTTTGGATGCATCTAGTTGTAGAGCAAGGGAATTGGATGGTTCTATCTCAATGCTTAGTCTCGATGTTTAGTTTGAAGGGTGGAGTGGTTCTATCTCAATGCTTAGTTCAGTACTCATCATCATACATGTCCATGATCGAATCGGAGCACAATGCCGTCCAATCGAACGTGTCATCATCATCATAACCGAAGCGCGCCATGTCCGCGGCGAGGTTCCAAATTGAGGTTTCGTTTTTTTTTTTTTTACAAGAAATTGAAGTTTGAGTGTTTGTATGCATGCTAAGCTGTAGTTTTTTTATTATAAAATTCATTTACATGTGTATGGGGTGGTGTAATTAGCAACAATCAAACCAAGCGGATCCAAATTTAAGTACGGCTTGTGCATACTAAGGTTCCTTTTAGAAAGACTTCTTATAAATATCTAAATATTATCATTTTTATTTTGGATTTCTCGCTAGTTAAGGATAAATAATAGATTCGCGCTCTGCTATGGACACAAGATAGAGCATGTAAAAAACGAATTTTATTATAATGACTTTATAAATAATGGTTTAGATAGTTAAGTTTAAAAAGGGCTCTTAGAGATTTTTTTTTTCAGACTTCTGTTTTTCGAACTGAGGGAGCTCCCATTTCCATTAACCATGAATGGAAATACAGCAAGTTTTAGATGTTTCAGAAACGGTAGAACCACAGACAAGGCAAGATAATCCCAGACTACTTAGCGCACACACGCCACAACTAACCTGGCTTACCAAAATATGAAGAGAGAACACGCCACAACTAACCTGGCTTACCAAAATATGAAGAGAGAACCACAGCAACATGCTTGCTACAATTAACAGCCACCTTCACTATTACAAGAGCAAAACAATCTCATACGGTAGATGGGACTAGCAGCAGTTGAAGCCGGTACTCAGCTCCCCTGTCCTCCATCATCCTTGTCCAACACCTTCAGCTGTCCTTTGTTTGCTGCTTCCAGAATCTTCAGCGCGATCTTGAGCATGGTGTTTGCCCCGGCCTCAAGCTTTTCCTTCTCTCCTTCGGGATACAACCCTGCCCAGTAACTCATGAGCATACAAGCACAGCACAAAACGGCAGCTGGGTGCTGCAAAGTTTTGCCCTCGAAACAACAATTATTTCGAGTTTTCCACGATTTTTTTTTCGCGATCGCGACTTCACGCGTTTTTCATTAAGAAGAAGAGGCCGAAAGAACGGCTTACACGACGCAGCTATGTGACCTAAAGAGATCCCATAGTGCAAGCACAAAACCACAGAGAGAGTGGCTAAGAAGTCTCGACCGTACCAAATATTTCAGAAACTCATGAGGCAGAGGAGGGTTTTCCACGATGCCAAGCAATTTTTTTTTCCAGACTTCTTAGAGATGTTCTTACTTTGTTTTTCATTTTCTTCTAATTAAACTCGTTTGCTGTTCTCGAGAAAAACTTAAGTAACCTGTTGGCCCGGCGGGCTGGTCCAATGATGCCAGCGATTGGTACGGTCGCCGGAGCGGAGATCCTCCCGCTCCAGTCTCCTCACGGAGTCGGAGGTGACGGTGTCTGGCGGCGCCGCAAGAGGCGAACGAGATGGGTACAAGAGCATCACGGCCGGGTTTCTGTTAGAGGAGGCTTGGAGAGGAAGAAGAAGAAGAAGAACAGAGAACAGGAAGAAGGTAGATTACGGCAAGCTAAATGATTAATTCGAAATGTAATGGTTTGGATTACAATTGTCTGCCAAGCTCTCCACTCGTTTCCCCCTTTATACTACTCTCACCAATAGGCTCTAGCGGATTACACGGCCCAGTCCGGCCCGGATACAAGAGTGCTGGGCTTTGATGGAGCGCTTGGGCCTCTGCGGTACACCTTCTCCTTCCCGGGACTTGGTGGCATCCAGGGAGGGTACATTGCCGGTGCTAACAGTTTCGCCGCCCACCCGCCCAGCCCTGTTCCTGGGCGGCGCTGCCTGCCCGAAGCGCAGTAGATCCGGCGGCGGCGGGATCGATCCCCATTCCGGCTCTGGGTAAATCAGGAGTCGCGCTCGCGGTGCCGGCGCCTCTGCCTGGTCCCGTCCAAGCATACTAGATGTTCTGGAGTTCTGGCAGCGAACCCGACCGGGAAGGTGAAGGTGGAATTCCCTCCGCCGTGTCTGTCACGGTGCCATGCGGTGCGCGCTCGCCGTCGCTACCTACCTCTGCCTGCACCGCGTCAAGTAAGAAAATGCTAATCCCATTATCCCAATCATCCTACGCTTATATGTACAATTCATTGTCTATATCAGGACCTTTTGATGTAGCTTACTAGTCTGTCACCCAGGACTAGATGATGCCGTACGTTACTCGTTAGTCAAAGTCAGTCAATCCTCAACCCGGCCCAGTCCCAAGTGGGGGGACAAAGGAAAAATCAAGAAAACGAATGTTTCTAACTTTGACTGAGAAGTAAGAACCGTCACAGGTATTTTGTAGAATAAACCACTGGTTAAGAAGATGTAAGATGTTGCTAAATTAATGACAAAGCTCGAGAGAAGATGAGGTGAGTATAAGAATCCACAGCTCTAGCTTTGGGTCATTCTCACATGCACAAGAAACAGACTATGCATAATGCAGTACATACATTAAAGAGCCAATTCAGATGGCGACGTCATGCACTAATCTTGTTTTTGTTTAGCATGGCAAGTTTAAAGGTACTCTCTAAACCTTGAAAGCTGCTGACTTTTATCATCAGAACCTTAGAGCCACTGTTGGAGCACTGGAGCTTAGTTAGGGATAACATTTTAGCAGAATTTGGAAGTTTCTCTTGGAAATATTTGAGCAAAGTTCCTGATAAATCTTTACACTCTGTATAGAGCACAACTTACAACTTGTTTTATTTATAAATGGAAAGATAAATCACATAACTAAAGAACGAGATAGCTTTGGCTTGCAAAACACAAGAATAGAAAACGATGGACTATTCTGCAACCCTGCCAACTTCTCCTCAAATACCATTCTGTGTGGGCCCCATGGTCCAGCCTTTGCTCACGTTTTTCAACTACAACAGCTTTGGGGTCTCCCTCACACAAGTAAACGGTGTTGTATGCCAGTCAGTCAATGTGTATCCAACCTTGACCCCCAGGAAGGGGCACCAAGAAAACATCAAAAAAATTATAAGAGTTCACTTCACAGTAGCCTTGGGTGTCTCTGAATCACATTTTATCGACAAAAACAAAGGAAGGGCAAGCACTCCCAGAACCCAAAATCCTAGAGTGGAAGAAAAAAAAGTGTCATGTTTTTCTCCCTGTTTTACTTGTGCTGGTGAAGAACAGCTGACATTAAGGAAGAGTGAAAGAGTGAAAGAGATGAAGTAGCTAATCAAGTGGGACGCCAACAGTTAGGGAACGGCCATGGTGGAGAGGAGGTATGGTCCCTGTGCCAGCCATGGCTTCTTCCTCTTATGGCTGCTGCTGCCGTTCTTGTTCTTCTTCTCCTTTCTCGATGTGCCACTGGCCGCCGCACAACACCTCCCAATAAACACAACACAAGTCGACATCATGCAGGCTATTGCGAGCCTGGTGAGCTCTGAATCCACCAACACCGAGTGGAATACTGGAGACCAGAATCCATGCAACTGGAAAGGAATTATTTGTAGAAATTCCAGTTCTTCCTCGGTCGTCACTAGCATCGGCTTGTCCAACTATGGCCTATCCGACTCCTCCGTCTTTGCACACCTTTGCCAGCTTGACACCTTGCAGTCCCTTGACCTTTCCCGAAATTCGTTCACAAATTTGTCCGCCCAGTTCTTCGCCTCTTCTTGCTCCATGAAGGAAGGGTTGCGGTCACTTAATCTGAGCACCAATCAGTTGGCTAATTCGCTCAGTGATCTATCCCACTTTCCCCAGCTAGAAGTTCTTGATTTGTCCTTCAATTCCTTTGCCAGTGGAAATCTGAGTGCATACTTGGGTTCTTTTCCCAAATTAAGGAGTTTCAACGCTAGTACCAATAAGTTGAATGGTGAGGTTCCTACCAGTATAGTCAGCTCTTTGGTGGAGTTGGTGTTGTCTGGTAATCAGTTGAATGGTTCAATTCCTCTGGGTTTGTTTAAATATGAAAATCTTACCCTGCTAGATCTCAGCCAGAATAATCTAATTGGTGCTGTCCCAGATAACTTCACCAGTCTCCCCAAGCTCGAGACTCTGCTCCTTTCAGGCAATGAACTGACTGGGGAAATACCACTGAGTCTGTCGAATGTGATAACTCTGACTAGGTTTGCAGCCAGCCAGAACAATTTGCTTGGTTCGATCCCCCCTGGTGTTACCAGATATGTGAAGATGTTGGATTTGAGTTACAATAAGATTGGTGGGAATATTCCAGTGGACCTCTTCTTAGGTATGAATTTGGAGATGATTGATCTCACAAGCAACAATCTTGAAGGGTACATTGATGCCAGGTTTTCTAGAAGTCTCTACCGCCTTCGTCTTGGTACAAACAATCTCAGTGGGGAAATCCCAGACATGATTAGTAATGCCTCAAACTTGGCCTATCTTGAGTTGGACAACAATCATTTGGAGGGCAATATCCCCCTTAACATTGGTGGATGCAAGAACTTGATCTTTTTGAATCTGGCATCAAATAGGCTACAAGGTCAAGTGCCAAATGAGATTGGTAAACTTAAGAATCTGGTTGTTCTGAAGCTGGAGATGAACAATTTCAGTGGATCTATTCCAATAACCTTTTCCAATTTCACAAACCTGAATGCATTGAATCTTAGTTACAACTCATTCAGTGGTTCTATACCAGATGGAATTATGAACTTACAAAATCTTTCCAGCATGAATTTGCAAGCCAATAAGATCAGTGGTGTGATTCCAACTTCAATCTCATTGCTGAAGAATCTAATCGAGCTCAACCTGGGGAACAACCTGCTAACAGGCTCCATCCCAGAAATGCCAGCCAGCTTGAGTACAACACTTAATCTTAGCCACAACCTTCTCAGCGGGAGTATTCCTTCAAATATTGGCTATTTACTTGAACTAGAGATTCTTGATCTTTCATACAACAACTTGTCAGGTCAGGTACCAACCTCATTTGGGAATCTTAATAGCTTGACAGAGTTGGTTCTTGCTTATAACCAGCTCTCTGGGCCCCTTCCGGCACTTCCTAAACATGCGGCAGTCAATATCACTGGAAATCCTGGCCTTGCAAATACAAATAGCAATAATATGGACACTGGTAGTAAGAAAAAAAGGCACACTCTTCTGATAATCATCATTGCTCTGGCTGGTGCTCTTATGGGATTCTGTTTGCTTGCTGTTATTGTTACAATGTCATTGTCCAAAAACTTGAACGGCATTGGCACTACTGCAGTTGAATACATGAAAGAAAAGCGGGATGACTGGCGAATCACACCTTTCCAAGCTCTGAACTTCAAGGTTGCTGACATACCTCAGGGACTAACAGAGGAGAACCTCGTTGGCAGTGGTGGCTCAGGGCATGTGTACCGCGTCAGATACACCAACAGGTACAACAGCAGAACCGGGGTGGTGGCCGTGAAGCAAATACGAAGCTTTGGCTCCCTGGACGAGAAGCTGGAGCGTGAGTTTGAGTCTGAGGCTCGCATCCTATGCAACATCCGGCACAACAACATTGTCAAGCTGCTGTGCTGCCTTTCTGGCACGGACTCAAAGCTCCTTGTGTATGACTACATGGACAACGGTAGCCTGGACAGATGGCTCCATGGTGACTACGTCCTCCGTGCAAGGCACCCTATGGCGAAGGCGCAACCTGTGCAGCGTGTGCCGTTGGACTGGCCAACGAGGCTCATAGTGGCTGTCGGGGCAGCGCAGGGGCTGTGCTACATGCATGACCAGTGCTCACCACCCATTGTTCACCGAGACGTCAAGACAAGCAATATCCTGTTGGACTCAGAGTTCCGGGCTAAGATCGCGGACTTTGGGGTGGCTAGAATGTTGGTCAGGGCAGGGGAGCCCAATTCAATGTCTGCGGTGGCTGGTTCATTTGGCTACATGGCTCCTGGTAAGATTCTGCTTTTTTTTTTGGGTTATTTCAACAGATTTCTCTCTCATTTTGCCACTGTTTGTAGAGTAACTGAAGCCGTAGCTAGAGTCCATATCACAAGTTCTACTGTTCTATTATTGCCTGACCTTATGCTATATGTTTGTTTGTAGAGTATGCTTACTCTAGGAAGGTGAACGAGAAGGTGGATGTATATAGCTTTGGTGTCGTGCTCTTGGAGCTCACAACAGGCAAGAAGGCTAACGATGGCGGTGAGCTTGGTTGTCTGGCAGAATGGGCTCGCCATCATGACCAATCAGGGGCAAGCATCCTCGACGTCATAGACAAGAGCATCAGATATGCAGGGTACCCTAACGAGACTGAGACCGTGTTCAGGCTAGGCGTCGAATGCACTGGTATCTTGCCATCGCCACGGCCGACTATGAAGGACGTGCTGCAGATTCTGCTCAAATGCAGTGAGCGGACACTCCGGAAAAGCAGAATGGAGTGTAGCATGGAGTTGAGTTAGAAGCAGCTTCATTCTTGCTGAGGGCACCTCTTTATATATTTGCATTCACTTCCCTTTCATTTCGAGCCTTTGCATTTGGTTACCAATTTTCTTTGGAGCAATATCTCCATAGATTGACACAAGAAGCCCAAGGTTAAGTTCCCCAACAATTAAAACAATTATGTGCTTTTGCCCTTTGCTTCCATGAATTATCTTGCAAAGCTGAGATTTTTATTGAGATGGTGGGTGTGAAACAAAAGACCAAACTGAAACATTTGGTTCTAGGTTAAGTTTCTTAAACCAATTTGTTCACTGTCACACGACTGACAATGGACCTGACGGACTTTGGTTCTGCCTGTCAGAATTGGTTTGGGATGCATTTAGTTGGAGAGCAAGATAGAGTTGAACGGCTGCATCCTAAGTTGTAGGAATTGGATGGTTCTATCTTAATGTTTAGTCTCGATGTTTAGTTTGAAGGATGGAGTGGTTCTATTTAGTTGGAGAGATAGAAGGTGTGACTGATTTGGTGCATACCAGGGTCGTTTATACTCCCTCTGCCCTAGAAGAACATAAATATGGGATTCGTGTAGGTCGAATTTGCTAAAATTTAACTGAATTTATAGTGACTAGTATTAACATTTGTCTCAAAAATGATTTGTTTTGATAATATATTCCATCATTAATTAATCTAATGATATTTATTTTTGTATTATAAATGTCAATACTTCTTTGTATAATTTTGGTCAAAGTTGAAATCGTTTGACTCATCAAAAAATGAGAATTGCGTTTTTTTTTATAAAAGAATTGCGTTATTTTTGGACAGAGAAAGTATCATGTTGGGCCTGAGAATATAGTTGGGCCATACCGCCATAGCCGTTTCAGTTACAAAAATTAACTAGCCTGGCCATAGCCGTTTCAGTTGCAGATTAATAACTCTCTATGTACAGGAATTGATTATTTGTTTGTACCTGCATACAGTGAGAACTGTCACGGAGCATATCCCTCTTTTCCTGCCTCCCACTCCTATCTCTGCATGCCTTTGTTTTTTTTTATCTTAATCTGTCACCCGCGTGTTTCCACCAAAACAACAAAAACAACTGTAACTCTGTCTACTCACGAATAACATTTCGATTTGTAATGCAGTTGCAACTAGCACTTAGTTACTTTAATCGAATCTCACTTTCACCAACTCAATTGACTCAGACATATGCATGATTAGATTTTCTTTTTTTAAGATTTGAGATTTGATTTCGTGACCTCGAAGAAAGGGGGGGAAATGCCTCTTGTGCTTATCATCAGTTAATAACTGTAGCTGTAGTGTACACAGATGACACATCCTGTACTCCTGTGTCCTGTCGACAGAGACACACCAATGCTATACTATGCGAGAATGAGTACCTGATTCTGCTCTCAGGAAAAGTTCGAGCGTAGGAGTATTCGCAATTTCGCATAGTAGAACAGGGCAGACATCGAGGAGCTAGTGTTCTCTGTTGACAGCTAGCAACTGAAGCACGATGTGGCTCTTAGTGCTACATGAACAGACTCTTAACATAATCTACAGGACCCGCAGCATAATCTTACAACCAAGTAGACAACAACTACTACTCGTCGTATATACAAACTAAACTAACATGCATTGCGGCTAAATGCGATTAAGGATCCGCAGCCATTATTCTCTTCCCATAATAATCTACACGCATCCATCGGTCAACCTGTCTGTTGTCCACCATCTCCTCCATCCAATCCACAACTCGATCGATCAGTCCGTCCGTCAGTTCAGTAATCATCATACATGTCCGTGATCGGATCCGAGCATAATGTCGTCCAATCGAACGCGTCAGCATCATCATAACCGAAGCGCGCCATGTCCGCGGCGAGGTGGTCACCGCCGCCGCCGCCGCCGTAGAACTGCTGCAGCTGGAGGCCAGACGTGACGTCCCCTGGTCCGCCGGCCCGCCGGGCGTCGTCGCCGCGGCGTTGTTCCGCGGCGCCTGGTCCGCGGCCGCCGAGCTCCCCGCCGGGGTGAGGCTGCTCAGCACCTCCTCCTGCTCCAGCTTCAGGGGCCCCGCCGGAAGCAGCGCGGCGTCGTCCTTGGTTGTAGTGGTGGTGCTGGTCGTGGTGGCGCTGGTGTTGTTGCCGTTGCCGTTGCCGTTGGCCGCCGCGAAGCTGATGAGGCGGGACCCCGCGTGTTGGAGCTCTTCGGCGACGACGCCGACCGCGTGCACGACGACGGCGGTGGCCGGGTCCCGGCAGGTGTGCACGCCGATGTAGGTGACCGTGTAGAGCTCCGGGTCGTCGTCGCGGCGCTGCACCTGCCGCAGCGCCATGCACTTCTGGTCGTACTTGTGCGTGCACCGGAAGTAGGCCCTGCAACAATCATCGTCGACGGAAAAAATCAGTAATAATTCGCCCAAGAACGGACCATATTTATTTGGTTGTTTTACTACGATTATTGATTGATGGATTAACAATGATTGGAGGAATGAAGGGCAGAAAGAAAGAAAGAAAGAAGCATATTTACTTTGGATTCTTGCAGTTTTGTATCTCCTTCTGTCCGTACTTGCGCCAAGCGTGCCCATCATCCAAATCCTTGGCGTTCTTCGTCACAACCGATGATTGCTGGCCGTTTCTGCAACAGTTTAAATCAAAACCAACTATTTTTAGATCGATCAAGATCAAGAAGTGGGATTGGAAAAAAAAAAAAAACTCGGCGGGCGAAGCCTCCGATCCTGACCTCTTCCGACAGGCGGGCCTCTTGTCCCCTCCGACGCCAGCGGCCTTCCTCTTGCGGCCGTTGCCAGTGCCGGCGCAGGTGACGTCGCTCTGCACCTCGGACGCGTCCTCCTCTTCGGCCTCGGCGGCGGCGGCGGCCTTGGCCGTGTCGATGGCGCGGGACATGGCGTGGAGGATCCGGTCCAGGAGGCTGCCGGCGGCGGGCGAGTCCCGGAGCAGCGCCTGCAGCTGCGTCGCGTACTCACGGCCCTTCACCATGTCCTCCATCACCCGCAAGAACGGCGCCGCCGCCGCTTCCGCCATGGCCACGTGCACAGCAACCGAGATCTACTAGCAAGAAGTTGGGAAGAAGAAGAAGAAGTTGTCGATCACCCGCAGGTGCACAGCTCGCAGCTCAGTCACTCACTCGCGGAATGAAGCAACCAGCAAGAGCAAGGAAGGAAGGAAGGAACCCCTCGAGGTCGAGGCAGGTGCCGGCATTTATGGATGTGGAGAGGGGAGGAGGGGGAGTCTACGGTGGATGGCGTCCACGGAGGAGGTAGCCGTGGTTTTCTACGCGGCGGGCCCGGTGAAATTTAAGCCTTTTTTCTTGGGCGGGTGGGCATGTGCTGCCGCGCCAGCAGCCAGCGTGCTGGCTCGGCGAGGGGGGAAGCATCCGGGAAGGAGAGTGGGGCGAGTGCGGACGAGGACGAGGACGAGGACGACGACGACACGGAGGTGACGTCTGGGACTCGACGTCACCGTGGTGATGCTCGACTGCGTGCGCGGATGAGGGATCCCCGCGGATGAAGATGAAGAGCGTCGAATGCTTGGGCCCTACAGTTGTGTGTGCGGTTGGGATGGAACCAAAGTACTCCACTCCACTAGTAGTACGAGGCGGCGTCGTACAGGTACAACAGGCCTCTCCTGTTGTGTACTGTAGGCACTAGGCAGGGGGGATGTATGTCACCGCCGCAGTGCACTCCCCTTCCCGGGGCCGGGGACCGGCGTCCTTGCACTCCAGCAGCACGGATTGTGGGCCTCTGCTCTCATCCGGCAGCCGGCCGGGGAACGAAGCTCGCTGAAAACCTTCACCATGGGAAGAAGGCAAGGTAAGATCTGTACTGAAATCTGTAGCGCTTTCATTTCGATTTGGGGTCGGCGTCTGATGGATGGCGCCTCCGTTTGTGCAGCTTCAGCAAATTGAGATAGCTAGGCCAGGTATGAATTTGCATCTTGAGATGTAGAACCACTCTCACGTGACCCCAAATACATATACAGCGCATTTTCAGATTGTTCTTACCTTCAATCTTTTTCAATGATTTAATAATAAATGGTTCCGAAAATATATTTCAGCACCCTCCTAGAAGTGCAGGTGCCTGAAAACGCAAAACCAAAGGCACCTGACAATAAATGAAAGAAACTAAAGAAGGAGAAGCTTCAAAGCCCATCTGATTTAGATCCAATGAATGAGAATCATTGCCTCATTAGATGCAAAATTTCAGTTTCAGACACCTGAAATATAGCAGGTCCCATATTTCAGAGTTTGAGTCGACTGACTCTCGTGGCTACAGCGACCGGAGGGGCAGGAGTTCAGAAGGTTCCTTTGATCTTCGTGAGATTTCCTTATGAGCCCGGAATATCCAAGGGCTATTTAGCTATGACTGTAGATCGAGGTTTTTCAAATATATTTTTAGACTTGACATTTTTGGCTGCGCTAGATCAGAAATATGTTTTTTGAAACTGGTTAGTATTAAAATGTTGGTTAACAAATTAAAAATAAAAAGATCACACATTTCTTGCCGTAACAGGGGGTTCCGATCCAGCCATCCATGAATAAGGTTGCATTAACAGTTAATATTCCTTTTCCAAGAATCATGGCATAATGCTGATTTGTTACTAAATAATCAACTAAACTTATGGATTTTGTGTTGAAGCCCAAGGGTGTTTTTTTACTCAATTCTAAATGGAAACACGTTTTGGTTTTTCAGATACATTTTATTATGTATCTATATATAGATATGTAACAAAAAAGCTACGTAGCTAAAACAACTTCTAGTTTAGAATGGAGGGAGTAATGTAATCTGTCATCCTTCTGCAGTGGAGATCCATTTTTTTTTTCAAAATTTTGTACCTGCAACCATATAGGATTGGCGTTTTCTTTTTTCTAATTTCTCTGATTTCTGTAGTAATAATTCCTCAATCCACGGGCAATCTATGTGAATAATTATCTCTTCTCTCCCACCAAAAGTAAACATAGGATTATCTCCTCTCTCTCCCCACCAATAGTTAACATTTCCTTCTCTCCCACGAAAAGCTAACTTTCTTGCTTTCGGTTAAGTTATCCTGCGCACCTTTATATCTGCTTCAAGATGTTGTCCTCTCAAGATGTTGTCCTTGAGCATTCTGTTACTATAAATTAGCTATTTTCTATCTCATGTTTCCGCCATTTCTGTTAGGCAGAAGTCTGAATCTTTTTACTGCCATGTAACTTTTACTTTGCTGGAGGAACTAGAAAGTGCATACAATGAAAAGCTCCAACAGACCAAGAATATACTTGAATTGGTAGACTATGTTTCTGCCTGTGCGAAATGTCAATAAGTTTCCCGGCCTCCTAGAGCTATTTCAATGAGGGCAGCTAAACTCTTTTCTACATGAATGAATGGATGACTATTTTTTTGATACTAGCAATCTTATATGCATGCAACATGACAGCTTGAATGTATATGTTAGGTGCACTTGTGAAAAGGCTGAATAATATGTTAAAAAAAGGAGGCTGAATAAAAACTGGCGGACCTGTGGATGCTGAGCCCTTTGCAGGTGAGGATGGGTAGTGCTGCTTTGGTAGCTGATAAAAATAGCGCCAAGAGTCTGAATCTTTTAGACACTGATTATGTTCTTTTGTTGGACACTTGGACCACACATGATGTTTGTAGAATATAGAAAGTTGTTAAAAAAATCAGTTGTTGAACATGTCCACAGTCCATGGATCTGGTGCGGAGAACATGGCCAACAAATCAAGGCTGCTGCAGAGGTGGTGAGTGGAATTGTTGTAAGCCCTGTCAGTGTCAGCAAACAAGGGCAGTCTAGCATCTTGGGAAAATATTTTGTTTCAAAGGGCTCGTTTGGATGCGCGTGAATTTATTCAATTCATATGTGTTGAAGTGAAATTTAGTTTAGTTTTCACTTTAATACATTTTAATACATGTAGACTGAGATAACTATATGAGTATCCAAACAAAGCCCTAAGACTGACTCCAACAGCTCATGCAAACGGCGACGCAAACTCAAAATGCGCTCGGCACAGTGTTTTAGCTAGCAAAAACACGGTCCAACGGAAGAGGCAAACACGGCATGCATTTTGGGTACGAGGCAAACGGAGACGCTTATTTGCGTCGTTCTCTCTCTAGACGCAAACCGTAGCAGGAGGCGTCGGGGGGTGGAGTAGTGGTCGGGGTCAGGCGGGACCGCGGGCGGGCGTGGCCGGCTCGGCGAGGCGAGCTCGCCGTGGGAGCACCTCCGAGCCGCCGGCCTTGGCTGCCTCGCCGATCTCGGACCGCTTCCCCGCTGCCGGTGACGAGCGCCGCGTGGGGCGGAGGTGCTCGCCTGCAGCTCGCCGGATCTCGCGGGGGGAGGAACGCTGAGGGAGCTCGCCGGCCGGGTTGAGCCCGATCCTCCCGTCCGTCCGGGCGAGGCGGGCCCGACGACGGCTAGGCGGAGAGGGAAGGCAGGCGGAGAGGGAAGGCGAGAGGGAGACGGAGAGGCGGGCCCGACGAGGGAGGCGGAGAAGGAGGCGGCCGGCGCCCCACGCCCGCGGGGAGGGAGACGGCCGGCGCTCAGCGGGGAGGGAGACGGCCGGCGCTTCGGCGCCCGCGGGGAGGGAGGCGGCCGTCGCTCGGCGCCCGCCCAGGGCTGTTCTTTGCCTTCGCTGTTGGAAACGGAAGGATTTGGGTTGGTGACCCATCTACTGTGCCGGACCCAAATCCTTAAATGGGTGGCTGTGTTTGGGTAGTGGCTGGGTACGTCCTAGCCTCTGAGAGATTGCTGAACATGTAGCATGCTAGCTCGTTCATTAACACTTCAGCTGGGCAATTATTTTTTATGCTGGATTTTAACATTTTGTACGCATTTTTATTTTTTATGATATTTTTGGACAATGCATGATAACGCATCTTAAAACACATTGTTTTCTGTAAAGACAATTTGGAGATATCAGCTACATACATGTCACATAACTTTCCCTGGCTAGTACTGTACAGGACTACAGGGAGAAAATGAAAGACGCCTCCATGGCAGGCGTCGAATAGCAAGCTGCGATCTGCACGAAGTTGTCCTCTTTGGTCGGAAAAAAAAAAGAAAAAAAAGTGTCAAGGTGCATCTATTTAAATGGGAACGAGGAAAAAGGTATTGCGCGTCGAACAAAGGAGAAGTGACTTTCATGTAACCGTCAAGCTTTCATGGACTGGAGCGATGGTTCAAGTGATCTATCTAACTTGGAATGTACAGATGACACAAACGACAAACCACATTGTGGGACGTGAAGACGGTCGTTTAGAAAAGGAAAAAGTCTACTTCACCCCCCCCTCATGGGGGGGTGGACTACATAACCCCCCAACTATGAAACCGTCTGATTTACCCCCTGAACTTTCCAAAACCGTCTATTTTACCCTCCAGGCGGGTTTTCAACAGCGGTATTGCTACAGTAACCAGGGTTTTGCTACAGTAACCCCGGGATTGCTACAGTGCCCGGCGATTTGTCTTTTCCTTTTTTATTTATTTCGGCTGAATTTTTAAAAAATCATAATAAATCACAGAAAAATCATAAAATAGAAAATTCAATTTTATTGGGCTCTACATGAGTAGATCTACACAGTGAACATATAATATGGTATACTTTAGTACAAAATTTTTGCTAGTTTTTTTCTTTTCTATTTATGTGAACATATAATATGGTATACTAGCAAAAATTTTATACTAAAGTATACCATATTATATGTTCACTGTGTAGATCTACTCATGTGGAGTTCAACAAAATTAGATTTTCTATTTTATGATTTTTCTGTAATTTATTATGATTTTTCAAAAATTCAGTCGAAATAAATAAAAAAGAAAAAGACAAACCGCCGGGCACTGTAGTAATCCCGGGGTTACTGTAGCAAAGCTTACTGTAGCAGTACCGCTGTTGAAAACCCGCCTGGGGGTAAAATAGACGGTTTTGGAAAGTTTCAAAATCGAATCGCTTTATAGTTGGAGGAGGGCTTATGTAGTCCACCCCCATAGTTGGGGGGTGAAGTAGACTTTTTCCTTTAGAAAAAGAGTTTTTTGTTCCGGTGGTTCTCTCAAAAAAAATATTACCATAAATCTTAAAGCGTTCTAATTATTTAATTGTAATTAATTTTATCATGGATCTAGGCTCGGCACTGCCCACACCCAAACAGAACCTGGATCTTGCCCCTAAGGGCCCAGCCCCGGACAATATTTTGTAGATCGATCCTGTGCTGCTCTCATAGTGGGTGGTGGCGACGGCGGATTGACGAAGGACGGCTGCGGCGACGGACGGATGGGCGACAGAGGCACCACCCAGCCACCGATACATGGGTGATGATTCAACTGCTGAACTGTACATTGTAAAGCAGTCTTGTTTAGGTTGCTTTAAAGTTTCAGATTTTTTCACTCTCTCTCCATCACATCAATTTTTAGCCACATGGATGGAGTATTAAATGTAAATAAAAAATAATTAATTACACAGTTTAGTTGTAAATCACGAGACAAATTTTTTTGAGTCTAGTTAGTTTATGATTGGACAATATTTATCAAATACAAACGAAATGCTACAGTGTCAAATTTTTCTAACATTTAAATCTGAACATCGGTACGAGGATCTTGTCCCATTGATCTGAAAAACAATCAGGAATGAGGCGGTGGGGCTGCGGCATGGCAGAGGCAGGTTCGGTAGCTGCATAGCGAGCGGCGACGCCGCCACCGTCCGTCCCCACGATGCACGCGACAACGAAACAAGCACGAGCGAGCACGTGAGGGCAGTAACTGTCCACAACATCGGCTTGGGCTGGTGTGTGGACTTGGTCTGAGGTTATCCGCACTTTTCGTCTTTTATATCCATCATCCAAAAGGAATATTTCATCCTGATCATCAAGATTCTCTCCTTTGTACCATTTTTTCTTGCACTTATCTATCATCTATATCATCCTCTATCCATTTGTAGGGCCTACTTGTCACTTTATTTAAATATATCCATGTGACATCTTGTTTTGGAGGATTTATTAAAATAAATTTAATAGTACAATTAGAATTTAATTTGGATTTTTGGTTTGTGAGTTATAACATTTTTTATGAAATTTAACAAGTGAGGCCCGCACTGCTCTCCTCTCTCTCTCTCTCCTCCCACTGCTTTCAACGAACACGTCCGCTATCCGGTGGCTGTTGTGCTAAAACTGGCGGATGGAGAAGCGAATAGCGCACACGCTGGCAAGATGCCGGATAGCGCTGCGGTGATTTTTGTACGCCAAATCATTTACCGTACCGCACAACACTGGAGATGGCCTGAGCATGGGTAAAGGCTGCTGGGCTAGCAGCCTGGGCCCCGATAATACCCACGGGATGAATTAAATTAAATTACACGGCTGCATTAAAACATGCAGTTTTTATAAACTGAGTAAAACTCTTAGAAAAGACTAGTGATGTGCATTGGGTAACAGTAACACTGCTGATGCTAAGGATGATAGGACCCTTGAGGATCAAGTATGACGAAATCAATGTTTTCATTTATCAACCTTGGCTAGTTGAGTACCTGGGGCTGAAGAAGTGCAAAGGTAAGGAGGAAGTGCACATCTGCTGGTTGTATAGAAAAAAAAAAACAGAGAGGGAGGTGGCGGGTGCGGTGGCAACAGGAATGCTCAGATGGCGGCAAGGTTTGGGTTGAAGTCTGGCAAATGCATTTTTGATGCTTAAGTGAGCTCTTAGCCCTATAAATTATTTAAGCATCTTCAACGCTTTTCCAATATAGATTAACCCTAAGGTCACTCTCAATGCAAGTTTCATTAAAAGTTTCATGGTATTAAATGAGCTGACATGATAAACTGGGATGAAACTTATCTGCACTGTTTTTAACATATTAAGTATTGGAAACTAGAAGATGAAACTCCCCATTGGCCTTATAGCTATTCATTCTCAATCATCTACACAATTAGCTTTGCACTATACATGGCCCGTAGCATATCTTCGCAGACACCGACATCCCTTAGAGCATTTCCATCAATGCTACCTAAATACATCCTTACTTATCTGGTTAGATAGCCACCAAACCTCAACACTACCTAACCCCCGCAAATCCATCCTTATAGAGAAAAACATGTGGGACCCACATGTCATCTTTTAATAGATTCTTCTTCCCATGGACCGATGGAGGAGAGCTAGCAGGGCAGGGGCATCGTCGAGAGTCGCACCCATGCAGGGGAGGGGCGCCACCCAGAGCTGCATTCATGGGGAACTCGCTTGGGAACCAAAATCAGACACCCAGGCTGAGAGCGCTCGCCACGCGTGGTGCCTGAAGGCCTGCCGCAGCGCCGGCAAGGCCAGCCATGCTAGGTAGGATGGAGGGCGAGCTACCACGCCGAGGAGGAGCGACCAGTGGGCCGCTGTCGGGGAAGGCATGCTGAGCAAAGTAGCGGCCCACATAAATAGAGGGTGGGAATGGAAAATAGAAGGCCACTAATGTGAGGTCTCTACTACCTAAATTAGAAGTAGGGGGAACCACCCCCCCCCCCCCCCCAACAACACCAAATTAACATCCTCATTTTCTATCTTCTGATTCACATTTATAGTGCCTTTTCTGAATGTTGTATTTAGTTGCTTAAAGTTCCACAACAAGCCAAAAAACACAGTCACACACACCCTCGAACATCTCCATCGAACAAAATAAAATGGTTATGCTCAAGAGCATATTGGGGCATGTTGTGCTTGTGCCGGGCCAAAAACTCAGGACTCGGACTAGACTATCGGGCCACAGCCCACAGCCCACATGCTTGCATGACTATCTATAGTGTCAGTAGCTTCTAATAAAAATCTATAGTGTCAGTCGGGGCGCCGCGAGGTGGCGAGGGACAAATCACCAGATCAACTGCAGATGACAGGGTTTGGAATTCGCCGCCGCCAGTGCCAACCCACCAGTCGTGTGTCCGATAGGGGGCCGGTCGTCTGCTGAACCAGGATAGGCCGCCGGGCTGGGAAGATCTGGTGGGACGATCGATCCCCGTTCACGGCGGTGGGGTACTCCACCCCAGCGCTCACGGTTCCGATGGGAAGCTGAAGCTTCCCAGTTTCGTCGTCAAGCCCCCGGTGCCGTGCTATGTGTGCTCGCCGGCCGTCTCTGCCTCAGGTAAAGCCAAAGCGAAGACCCAATGCATATATAAGTCAGTCCACGTATAGGCAGCATTCATTAGACGATATTGCATAACCACTAGTCACTAGTCAGTAGTACTCCGTAGGATGGATTGAATTCCTGTGTCACTCAGTCTCATACATGAGGAATAGATGACGGTGCAATTTTTCGCGAATACGTGACATTTGGCGCGTTTTTCATTAAGAGGAGGTGATGATGATGCAGTTCGTCAGTCAGTCAACCCTGGACCCAACCCTTTTACCCAAGTGAGGGGGCGGCGGAAACCATCAAGAAATTATTGCTTCAACTTTGATTGACAATGATATTCCGAGTATTTAGTTAGGCATATAAAATAAAAGTTGCATATGGTTAGATTTCACATCAAAGTATTTTAAGAATATTGTATATTAGAATAAACTGTGTTACAAGTTATTTCAAGAATATTTTATGTTAGAATCAACTGTGCTACAAGGTATTTTAAGAATATTGTATATTAGAATCAACTGTGTTACAAGGTATCTTATTAGAAAAGCAGAGCAAGTAGAAGAATTGACAGCCATAGCATGCACCCATTCCCTCTCAAGCACCCTGAAGAACAAAATCCAATGAAGCCATTGCTGAGCACACCAACTGACCAGGACACCCAAAACCTGGAGAGAATAAAGTACCCTCTGTTTTTCTTCCCTTGCTGGCGACGGTGAAGATCAGCAGGAGCCAAGTGGAGGTTGAGACAAGAAAGTTCAATCAGATGGCCATGGTGTACAGGAGGTACTGTCCCCGTGCCCTCAGCTTCTTCTTGCTGCTAGTGCCACATCTCTTCTTGTCCTTGTTTTCCGGTGCCATGGTGGCCGCCGTGGATGTGCCGTCTTCCCTACCACCCAACAAGACGCAGGAGGCCATCATGATGAATATCTCAAGCGTTGTGGGCGACACTTGGGGCGTCGGCACAAATATGTGTGACTGGGTTGGAGTTGCCTGCTCACGCTCTAGGTCTGGTTCTTCCATGGTGGTGACCGACATCACTTTGCCCAACTATGGCATATCCAACACCTCCATCTTTTCCTCCTTATGCCTTTTTGACACCTTGCTGTCCCTAGATCTCTCAAGAAACGCTTTTACCAATTTGGGGGATAAATTCTCTACCACTTCTTGCCTCATGAAGCAAGGATTGCTGTCACTCAATCTGAGCCACAACCAGTTATCTCACAGGCTCAGTGAATTTTCTGGTTTCTCACAGTTGGAGGTCCTTGATTTGTCCTTCAACATCTTGACTGCTGAAAATTTAAGCTCAGACTTTGGTTCTTTCCACAAATTGAGAAGCCTGAATCTTAGTTCCAACAAGTTGAATGGTGCTGTTCCTGTTAGTATAGCCAGCTCCTTGGTGGAGTTGGTGTTGTCTGACAATCAATTGAATGGTACAATTCCCAGTAGTATTAGCAGGCATGTCAAGATGCTGGATTTGAGTAATAACAATCTGCAAGGGGAGATTCCGCCAGATTTCCTCTCACATTTGGGGTTGCAAACTGTTGATCTTACAAGTAACATGCTTGAAGGGACTATTCCCAACCATTTGTCTCCAAGCCTCTATGGCTTGAGACTTGGTGGAAATAGGCTTAGTGGGAACATTCCACATTCAATTTGTGACGGCATGGGCTTGATTTATCTTGAGTTGGATGATAACCAGTTAACAGGAAATATACCTTCAGAGCTCAGTAAGTGCAAGAGCTTGACTTTGTTGAATCTGGCATCAAATAAATTACATGGTCCAGTTCTGGATGCCATCAATAGCCTTAACAGGCTGGTAATTCTGAAGCTTCAAAACAACTATCTCAACGGATCTATCCCATATGTTTCTCAATTAATAAACCTGAGAACAATTGATCTTAGTCAGAATTCTTTCACTGGATGCATACCAAATGAAATATTTGAGATGCAAATGCTTTCCACCTTGGATTTGCATGGCAACAATTTCATAGAAACCATTCCAGGTTCAATCAGTTCATCAATGTCGCTAATTGAGCTCAATCTGGGGTATAATGCTCTGACTGGTATGATCCCACAAATGCCAGCAACTTTAAGCACTTGTCTCAATCTTACTCACAACCATCTCAGTGGATCTATTCCTTCACATCTTGACTCTGTAACTGAATTAGCAATTATTGATCTTTCATACAACAACCTGTCTGGTGAGGTTCCATATCTAGGGAGTCTGCAAAACTTGACACAGCTGGTACTTTCTTATAATAATCTTTGTGGGCCTCTTCCTAGATTCGACCAAACTGTGGAAATTGAGATCGATGGTAATCCTGATCTTGTAAATGATACAAAACACAGCAACAAGAGATGGGCACATACTGCTATTTCTTTGTTTGCTGCTCTCGGTGCCTGTGCTCTTTTTGGAATATGCTTCTTTCTTGTTATGGCCATGATCTCAACTCCAAAGAGCACATACCAAGCAGACAACGAAAATATACCACCTGGGGAGGATGATTCTCAAATCACTAGTGGTGGCCTCATAACAATGAACTGCTTCCGCACCTCTGCGCGTATGTTCATGAAAGAAAAACAGGATGAGTGGCGCATTACAGCTTTCCAAGCTCTGAACTTTGAGGCTGCAGACATACTCCAGGGACTAACTGAAGAGAACCTTGTCGGCAGCGGTGGTTCAGGGCAGGTTTACCGCGTCACATACACCAATCGGCACAACATGAGCATTGGGGTAGTGGCTGTGAAGCAGATACAAAGCTTTGGATCGCTGGACGAGTTGTTGGAGCATGAGTTTGAGTCCGAGGCTAGCATCCTATGCAATATCCGGCACAACAACATTGTGAGGCTGCTGTGCTGCCTTTCTGGTACGGACTCAAAGCTCCTTGTCTATGATTACATGGACAATGGCAGCCTGGACAGATGGCTCCATGGCGATTACGTCCTCCGTGCAGGGCACCCTATGGCAAAGGCGCGGCCTGTGCAGCGTGTGCCGTTGGACTGGCCAACGAGGCTCATAGTGGCTGTTGGTGCAGCGCAGGGGCTGTGCTACATGCATCACCACTGCTCGCCTCCCATCATTCACCGGGATGTCAAGACGAGCAATATCCTGCTGGACTCGGAGTTCCGGGCTAAGGTTGCAGACTTCGGGCTGGCTAGGATGTTGATGCAAGCAGGGGAACCCAACACCATGACCTGGGTAGTTGGATCATTCGGCTACATGGCTCCTGGTAAGGATCTACTTTTGGTTATTTCAGTTTCAGTCATTTTGTCAGATTCTGTACAGTAGTGACAATTTGAAGTCTTGCAAGGCCTAACTTTTTAGTTTTTGTTGTTTAATATCTGCAGAGTATGCTTACACGAGGAAGGTGAATGAGAAAGTGGATGTCTTCGGCTTTGGTGTTGTGCTCTTGGAGCTCACAACTGACAAGAATGCCAACGATGGTGGCGATCACGGTTCCCTGGCAGAATGGGCAGGGCATCACTACCGATCAGGGGCGAATATCCCTGACCCTACTGACATCTGCATCAGATATGCCGGGTATACTGAGGAGATTGAGACCGTGTTCAGGCTAGGCGTGAAATGCACGGCTAACTCGCCGTCCTCACGCCCTACTATGAATGAGGTGCTGCAGATTTTACTCAAATGCAGCGAGCAGACGCTCAGGAAAAGCAGACTGGAGTGTAGCACGGAGTAGAAGCAGTTCCGTAGCAATTGCCATCAAGCAGAAGAGTGACTTTTATTACATTGTCTGAACTCTGAAGAACTAACATCTACTCCCTCCGTTCCAAATCATAAGTCGCTTTGATTTTTTATACATCTATTTTGCTATGTATCTAGATATAATAATAATATCTAGATATAATAATATATCTAGATACATAACAAAATAGATGAACCAAAAAGGTCAAAACGACTTATAATTTGGAACGGAGGGAGTACGTATTATCTTGGCATTTTTGTTCGACAGAAGAAGTCTACATTAATTCACAGGGAATGAAGTAAAAGGTCCGTCCCCTAGGCCTCTACATGTTGACAAACTTCCTATCACCACTATTATGTAAAAACGAACCCAGAATTACTCTTTCCATATTATCTACGCGTGCCAATATTGAGGGAGGGATTATTACCTTCCACTGCTGTTGCAAAAGTTAATTCAAAATACGCTTATATAATTAACTGCCACTGTTGTTGCAAAAGTTAATCCGAAATACGTTTATAGCATTAGCCGCCACTGCTGTTGCAAAAGTTAATCCAAATCAATGCGTTTATCCCATTTCTCTATTTGGCACCCACAGCATTGTCAACGAAAACAAAGCCAGCTGTCATTTTTTTAGCATAACAGGAACTTTATATTACTTATGAGAAAAGTTAGTCATCCTGGGTGATTTCTCGCAAACCCAGTGGTGTTACATGCCACTCATCCACAGGGTTTTCACTAGAAACCAATCTAGCACATTCATGAGCTATCTTATTACAGGATCTATGAGCATAATTAAAAAAATCAAAGCACCAGCTGAGATCATTGAACTGATGTAAGATAGGATCAATTTCAGACCTTTGCGTCATCCGCTTATTCCACAGTTGCACTAACACCTGGCAGTCCGTCTCCATCAAGAGTTTCGTCACATCCCGCTTCAGTGCAAACTGCATTCCATCTTTGCACGCCAACGCTTCCATGGTTAGTGCATTTAGACAGTGCCCATACCATTTTGCTGCCGCCTCACAAATAATTCCTTCATGATCACGGAGAACAGCTCCCATCGCTCCTGTGCAGTTACCTCCAAAGAACGATGCATCCACGTTACACTTGATGAAGCCAGGGCCTGGCCTTTGCCAATGATGGCGTTCAGGCACCATTTTCCTCTGAACTTTTGGTGGATGACTAATACTCCACAGATTGAAAGCAATGTCAATCGCCCATTTCACCGCCACCTGAACCGGAGCTGCTTCACCGTGTCTACGTTTGTTTCTTCCCATCCAAAGCGACCACGTTCCGCACAAGATGATGGCTGCATCTCTTGGTGGGAACAGAGAAGCCAGCTGTCATTTAAGAGATGAAACTTGACTTCTAGCAAGAAAGATTAATTCATACATGCAATTCTAATTATTCTTTAGTCAACTACAGTACAAAATTGGACCATAATTTGATATTAGAGTTTAAAAGATAAATGTAGAAAAAGAGCTTCTTAATGTTGGCTGTGTGATTGAATTGGAATAAAAGGATACTCAAAGCTGTGATTCAAATTAACTTTTGATGTCAAACAAAATATAAAAAGGAACATAGCTCAATATGACAGCTTGAAATATAAACACAGGGAAAACAATAAAAGATATGACCTGAGTGATTTAACAATCTATTGATATTGAGTAGAATTTCAAGCGCCCAAAACCAGCAATGTAACTATTTATCTCTTTCATTATTGTGTATTGGCTTGTCATTTTGATGCCCACTCTAGAACAAGGAGAAAGGATACTTAGTGCAGTATGAAATAATATATCCACTGTTGATAACTAGGACAAATGCAATAAAAAGGAGAAGCAAATATATCCATACCACTACCAACATTGATATATACATTACCATTTTTTTGCACCATGCTTAGGTGTGGAACAACTATGGAGTATTAGCGAATCCGAGTTCAAGTCACACATTTAACATGGATGCTCATATTTTCCTAGATTTATTCCAGGATTTTATGACACTATTCTTTCAGTGGTAGGCAATGTGCTTGTCGGCAACGAGGCGCCTGTGGTGACTTCGTCAATCTCAAGATTGGCCGGTCCAACTCAGCTCTTCAAAGATCCTCATAGGAGGTAGGGTGTGCATGCATGTATTCTACATTTCGCATAGCATCTACACTAATCACCAAGTGTAACACTAAACACCATACGCGGAGAATACTAAAATGGTATAGCAACATCCTTGGTATGTTTTCTCACTCCACATCTCAAATGGTTGGTTGGGATCCATATTTATAGCCCCTATTGCAAATAGAGCTGTTGGAGACCAATTTGCAGCTTTTTTATAGTGCACCGGACGCTACAACACTTGCACCGAACGCGTCCAGTCAAGCCACATTGACTACCTGTTGTGAAACTAGCCGTTACACTTGTTTTATGTGAGCACTAGACACGACGTTGTTCAGGGCTGATTTTAGGTGCATGTTGGCATTTCTAACGTCACTGCAATAAAACCTAAATCTCTATTCCACGCAATGACACTAGAAATGTTGGTACTAATTAACTTGCCTTTAGCAACTAGCCACTAGCCTCTTGACCCTTACTCCTAACTATGAAACTAGGTTGTCATCCCCAATTGTAAAGCTAGGAATAAATTCTGATACTAAATCTTATCATTTTATGTGACTAGGCAGAAATAAATAAAGATGAATATAAACTAAGAACAATTCTGCAAGCGGATAGATAATTATACCATTGTAGCATTTTACCTAAAGTATTACCAGGTTGTCATTTATATTCTACCACTGGGAAGGCATTGCTAAGAAGCTACTCATAGATTGATAACATGTATATGTATATGCATTGAATAGACGATGTAACCAATGTCATACACTCTACTCATAACAGGGGTAAGTCACAAGATAAATAAAATAATGATAATAATTATAATAACAATGACGAGCCATTAATCAGTCATCTCCTAATGATACTAATCCATGATAGCACTCTAACCATGTCGGCGTTGTCTAATCAGCTAATAGAGAAATAACTCCTATGTATTTAACTACATGTCAAAGCTACGTCAACTAGTGCAAGTACATCTAGAAATCAAGTTATACTACTATAGTTCCCAAACACATCGGAGCAATGTGCAGAAAAAAGATGAGTACAGAACCTCCTCTCAACCCGACAATCCCACTCTACCAATCCACCGTATGGAGGAAGGCCTACAAAGGACTCAATGGGTCTGCATCACACCCACGATCTACCTCACTACCCCAAGACAACTGGGGGATATCCATGAATAAGCAAAGCATTTAGACACCATATCTATATATTGCCTACCACTCACCATATGATCAATTAGATGAGCGCTATACGAACCAAAGGCATGAATATAATAGCAAATCAACTAAACTAGATATATTGAAGTAGACAATAAACATAATAATTAAACTAAGATGAAGAACAATGTTGCTAGTAAATATCATATGAACATGAGATAATACAATAAGAAAGAAAAAAGCTTAAGAACTATACCCGGACTCTTCTCTTCTTGACAACATTTGGAATCCAAGACCGATTAACACGCCTTGACTTCCTCTAATCTAGATCTAACTATGCTAAACTATGAACTAGAAGGCTATGAGGAACTAGAACTTGAAGCTCTAGATGACTTGATCTTCAACTGGCTCTACCTTGAATGACTTGAATGAGGTATTGAATGAATTGAAATGAAATCTAGGAGGTAGGTCTGGCTCCGCTTATATAGCCCGGTGGGATGCATGATAGCCGTTTGATCAAACCGACTTCACGTAGGGCTGAGATTGATCTTCAAAGGCGGTGAAAAAACATTCCAGAAGGGGGGAGAGGGTTCCCCTCATGGGAGGCCGGCCGGCCTGGCAGGTGGGGCCGGCCGGCCCCACCTGAAGGTGGCTTCGCCCCTCCTTCGCTCTAGTGTCTTCTGGATCCTTCTAGAGTAGTTTGGCGTATTCCTGAGTTTCGGATAATTCCGTGGTGTAGATTTGTAGTTATGCCCCTTTTCCGATGTTTTCTGGTTCAGTTCCATGAAAATTGATAAATAACCAAAACTTGTGGAAATTGTTAGATAAAACCCTAGCCTTCTAGATATTGATGTGTGTTTCATGCCTTTCGATATATAAAATATTGACGCTATCCACCGTCAACAACTCTCTCATGCTTACCTTTTGCTAGTCCCTTAGCAAAACCTAGAGTTGGATCAGGAGTTGCTAATATGCTTTCATTCTAACAGATACATATGTTTTCAAACAAAAATTTCCTCTGGATTAGACAAAACTGCTCTAACTTTCAAACTCACCCATATTACCTTTAACTGTAGAGCTTTTAACCTTCACGTGGGTCTTGAGTAATTGAAAGACAGAACAATCAAGTCAAGCACTATGTCTCAAATTCTTTACTCAACTAGTATTCCAGAGTTTTGCAAGTTTTTGCAATAAAAACTCAGAGCTTAATTGTATGACACCCTCAGTCTCTCAAAGTATGTGGTATTTGTAGATCTCACTGAGGCATTCATGATGTTATGCCTTCCTAAATCTAGGGATTATAGTGGAGTTTGTAGGAGTAGCATTAAACAAGGACTAGCATACTTGCAATTCATATATTGTAAAGTCAAACAATGGATCTATAGAGAATCGAGTCATACAATCAAACTAGGATGTGCATATGTGTGGAATATGGTGGATAGGTGTATATGTGGTGGCTAATTCTAATTCTACTTTTGCTCTTCAGAATGAATCTCTCTTCTTTCTTAGATTTTCAAAACTTCTCAGGAAAACATGGGCTATCTTTATTCTCTCTCTTTCTTTTTTTTCATTGGGAGATGGAATATGTATCGTATGGCCTTGGTAGAAATTCAACTTTATCATACAAGAGCTCATCATGTAAGGGTTTAAAATTTTCAAAAGATAAATCTCTAGAATTTAGCATCGTTAGGAATAAGATAAATAGCAGCTCAAACTCTCTTATATCATATCCTTCAATCATCTAGACTTAGCTCAAGTATATTACCCCACAAGCTTTAGGTTCAGAGTAAATTATCAAGTTAAAGCAATTGTATCCAAAACTTAGGAGACTCAAGATTGAAAACTAGGTACTTGGAAGACTTCTAGCAGAGCAACTATTCATCATCTCCAAGATAAAATTTCTAGTTCATAGCTGACTCTAGACACACTCTAATTAACTAAAACTTCTTTTTATTGATTTTAAGATTTTATTTAACTAAAGACTCATAAAAGACTCAACAGACGTGGACCTTCATGTGTCCACATATTTTTAGTATTTTATAACTATAAGACGGACTCGATAAATTGCATAGGTATAGTTACCGATAACTAGGGGATGCTCCACCCCCAAGCTAGATGTTTGCCATGTTTCGCTTGAATGATCTTTTAGAGTAAGCTTAGCAAAGGTGGTCCACTGTCCCGTCTCACTCCTTAATAGTATAATCCTCAGTAAAGATGTACTCCAAAAAGAAAATCAAAACTCGAGGCTCGAATATGATAATGGGTTAGCGGTCAGCCAGATGAGTAATTGATTATCCTTATAAGCGTATATGAATGTGCAAAGATGATTCTTATATTTTTGTGCTTTTCTATTTATAATGCAAAAGAAAAGAAAATTTATGTTTGTGTGACCTTTGTGACTATTCTTACGGGGTAAACCATAAGCCTAATCCTTTGGAACTTTTTAAAGTTTTATAATAAAGCAGTAAAGAATTTTTATTTTCTTTTCTAAACATGCAAAAGAGTAAAGGTACATAGATAACTACTATTATTACCTTATGGCAATGGTGCGGAGTTTAAAGTCATCCGAACAAGACTTCTTGTGGTCATCATGTTGAGGGTTCTTCAGTGGATCCTGATGGGGACTCAGATGTTGCCTCTTCTAATGTTGATGATTCGGTTGAGGGGATCTCCTTCTTCTTCCATACTTTTGTTAGTTGTGGATGTTCTTCAGGTGTAGTTGATTTTTCTTTTGCTTTCTCCTCCTCAACTTTTCTTCTCAAGGCGCGGCACTGGCTTCTCTTCTTGGTTCTGGTGAAAGCTGGTAATCCAGGAGAGTTATAATCTCTAAAATAGCAGCGTACCTTTTCTCCTGGAAAGTGGAAGTGGACTTGGCCTGTTCCATTGTAGATGATAGCTTTGGTGGTGCTGAGGAATGGCCTTCCAAGTATGATAGGTGTCTTATCTTCTTTTCCCATGTCCAAGATCATAAAGTCGGTAGGGACAGAGTGGGTGTGGATCTTAACCGTGATGTTTCTTGCTAGTCCCTCCGGGATTCGTGTTGTGTTGTCTGCCAGCTGTAAAAGATATGTTGGGTCAATAGGTTCATTAAATAGTGTATTGTATACCTCTTTTGACATTATATTGACTGCTGATCCAGTGTCACAAACGATTGAGTAGAAAGAGCTCTGTCCAATGGTGCACTCTATCGATGGCAGACCAGGATCTTTAGCTAAGACTGGCAAAGCTGAATGATGACCCTGTCTGTATTCTGTTACTTTGACTATCTGCGTCTTTTTTCTTTCCCTTTGGACAGGTCTTCCGTACTTCTTCTTCTTTATACATAGGCTTCTCTGGATAGTAGGTGTTGATAGGATCTTTAAGGGTCCTGTCTTTGAAACTGAATTTCTCTTCATTGCCCTTGATGGTGAAACATATTGTTGCACTATCTACATAGATGGTTGCTTTTGTAGTACTCAAGAATGGTCGGCCTAGGATGATAGGACTCTTCGGATCTTTGCCGGTATCCAAAACCATAAAGTCTACTGGAACATATGATTGTCCCACTCGTATGCATACGTCATCTAGGATTCCTTCGGGGTGTTTAACTGTCTGATCTGCAAGCTGCAAGTACATATTCGTGTACAACAAAGTTGCCCATGAAAAAATATGATCAAAGATTACCTTTGGTATGATGTTGACACTAGCACCAAGGTCACAGACAACTTCAGAGAAATCATGTTGTCCAATAGAGATAGGAATCACAGGCCTTCCTGGATCTCCTCTCTTGAGTGGCATGGATTCATCCTTCCATCCTTCTGACATTCCTTCTATGTAGTAACCTGCACAGACATCAACAAGATTTATGGTTTCAAGCTCTAGGGCCTGCCCAGGAATCTTACCATCATGGATCGATGGAACAGCGGCCGCCAGCTGAGCTAATTGTGATTCTAACATTTTATTAAAGCTAAGCTGGTTCTTAATAGCAGAGGTTAGACTATCTATTTTAGTATTTATATTTTCTAGTACTTTATCATTGGATGCTACCCTCTTAGATAAATTTTGTACAGCTTTATTCTGATTAGAAATCACTTCTCTTAAAGGTGGTTGATTGCTATTGAAATTATTGTTACCTTGGTTGTTACCTTGGTAGTTGGGCCTTTCTTTGGTTCCATCCTTGATTGGGTTGATTCCACCGTTGATTCGATTGATTCGATACTTGATTTTGCTTGAGGGCGATAGTTGGTGTTGTTGTTGATGAAGTTCACATCCTCTTGGAGTGTAGGGCAGTTGCTTCCTGAGTGTCCTATATCTCTATATTCTTCATAAGTCATGCAGGAGTCATCAATGTGCATGACTTCTCTATTCTCATTGCTTTTGCTGTCGAGCTTCTTCATTATGAGGTCTAGCTTTGCAGTGACCATGTCAATCTCCTTAATATGATGTATGCCTCCTCCTCTCTTGCGGGGTTGCACACATTCTTCATTCCAGCTCTGATTTGAGGCTATCTTCTCCACAAGTGCTGTTGCATCGGCGAGCTTAAGTGACAAGAAAGCTCCTCCAGCTGCAGCATCCATGGATTCACGGGTACTAGAGACTAGCCCATGATAGAAGGTCTGCATAAGTAGTCAATCCTCCATCCCATGATGAGGACATTCTGTAATATAATCTTGAAAATGTTCCCATGCCTCAGCGAACGATTCATCATGTTGTTGATGAAAGCTTGAAATTTTCCTGCGTAGAGCATTGGTCTTGCCTGTAGGAAAGAACTTTGCTAGGAAAGCAGTAAAGCATTTGTCCCATGTAGTGTTGGTTTTTTTATTGTTGTAGAACCACTGTTTTGCTTTTCCTAGAAGTGAGAATGGGAAAAGGCGGAGTAGAATAGTATCTCTTGATACTCCTCTGATAGTGAAGGTGCTGCAAATCTCTAGAAAGTGTTGTAAATGTGCACTTGCATCTTCATGAGCCTTTCCCCAAAATTGACTAGCTTGAACCATAGTGATAAGAGCAGGCTTAAGTTCAAATCTATTGTCACCAATATTGACATTTGGTTCAATGCGGATGTTGGCGGTTGTTGGAGCAGAGAACTCGCGTAGCGTCTTCTCAGCCATAACTTCAAAGGCTGGTGCTAAGTTTCCTGATTCTTTTGATTCTTCTCCTTCAGATGTTAGAGCTTGATTACTTGAAGATTGAGCTTCGGTGGAGGGTGTTCTTGATGGTGATTCAAAGATGTCCCTCGTATCAGCAAACTTCCTTCTTCGTAAGAGTCTCTCTGGATCTTCAACGTAATTATCTGGGAGAGCAAATCCGTTCATTTATTCATTCATTACCCTGCATAAGATATACAAATAAAACAGAATAAGGGTAAGCCTGTTTGAGTTAGAGGTCAATTGGGTGATTAGTCTTATTCATTATGCATATATGTTATCAATACTTTTCCTAAGTTTATTAGCCTTCCCCGGCAACGGCGCCAAAAATGCTTGTTGGCATTTCTAACGTCACTGCAATAAAACCCAAATCTCTATCCCACGCAATGACACTGAAAATGTTGGTACTAATTAACTTACCTTTAGCAACTAGCCACTAACCTCTTGACCCTTACTCCTAACTATGAAACTAGGTTGTCATCCCCAATTGTAAAGTTAGGAATAAATTCTAGTACTAAATCTTATCATTTTATGTGACTAGGCAGAAATAAATAAAGTTAAATATAAACTAAGAACAATTCTGCAAGCGGATAGATAATTATACCATTGTAGCATTTTACCTAGAGTATTACCAGATTGTCATTTATATTCTACCACTGGGAAGGCATTGCTAAGAAGCTACTCATAGTATTGATAACATGTATATGTATATGCATTGAATAGACGATGTAACCAATGTCATACACTACTCATAACAGGGGTAAATCACAAGATAAATAAAATAATGATAATAATTATAATAATGATAACGAGCCATTAATCAGTCATCTCCTAATGATACTAATCCATCATAGCACTCTAATCATGTCGGCGTTGTCTAGTCAGGTAATAGAGAAATAACTCCTATGTATTTAACTACATGTCAAAGCTACGTCAACTAGTGCAAGTACATCTAGAAATCATTGTCAAGTTATACTACTATAGTTCCCAAACACATCGGAGCAATGTATAGGAAAAGATAAGTACAAGAACCTCCTCTCAACCTAACAATCCCACTCTACCAATCCACCGTACGGGGGAAGGCCTACAAAGGACTCAATGGGTCTATCACACCCACGATCTACCTCACTACCCGGCACAACTGGGCATATCCGCAGATAAGCAAAGCATTTAGACACCATGTCTACATATTGCCTACCACTCACCATATGATCAACTAGATGAGCGCTATACGAACCAGTGCATGAATATAATAGCAAACCAACAAACTAGATATATTGAAGTAGACAATGAACATAATAATTAAACTAAGATGAAGAACAATGTTGCTAGTAAATATCATACGAACGCAGATAATACAATAAGAAAGAAAAAGCTTAAGAACTATACCAGACTTTTCTCTTCTTGACAACTTCTGGAATCCAAGACTGATTAACACGCCTTGACTTCCTCTTATCTAGATCTAACTATGCTAAACTATGAACTAGAAGGCTATGAGGAACTAGAACTTGAAGCTCTAGATGACTTGATCTTTAACTGGCTCTACCTTGAATGACTTGAATGAGGTATTGAATGAATTGGAATGAAATCTAGGGGGAGGTCTGGCTCCGCTTATATAGCCCGGTGGGATGCACTTCAGCCGTTTGATCAAACCGACTTCACGTAGGGCTGAGATTGATCTTCAAAGGCGGTAGAGGAACATTCCAGAAGGGGGAGAGGGTTCCCCTCATGGGAGGCCGGCCGGCCGGCAGGGGGGGGCCGGCCCCACCTGAAGGTGGCTTCGCCTCCTTCGCTCTAGTGTCTTCTAGATCCTTCCGGAGTAGTTTGGCGTATTTCGAAGTTTCGGATAATTCCGTGGTGTAGATTTGTAGTTATGCCCCTTTTTCTCGATGTTTTCTCGTTCGGTTCCCTAAAAAATTGATAAATAACCAAAACTCGTGGAAATTGTTAGATAAACCCCTAGCCTTCTAGATATTGATGTGTGTTTCATGCCTTTCGATATATATAAATGTTGACTCTATCCACCGTCAACAGTGCACCGGACACTCATGACCGGACGCATCCGCTACTGTATTTTCAGTACGTTGGGCTTTCATATTTTGGCCATAACTTTTAGCTCCGAACTCCAATTTTGATGATCTTGAACTTTTTGGAAAGCTAATGAAAAGCTCTACAACTTTGAGCTGGTCTCATGTCAATTTGAGAAGATCCAAAAGCATGAGACAGATCCAATTCATCACCTCTTTGTCTCAGCTTGAATGGTTTCAACATTTGTTTATGTCTTTGCATCTAGGCTTCTACTTCTTGTGTTTTGGACTTCTAGCATATCTTGCATGTCTTCAACATGGCTTCTAATGTCTTGCTCAAGGTGTTGATCATTTAGATCACCAGTTGCCTAAGTACAAGTCCTCCTTGCATCCATTTGATCTATATCTTGTGTACTAGCAAACAACATTAGTTCAAGTGATCATGTTGTTCATCAAACACCAAAATCCAAACTAAATGGCCCATAGGGTCCATTTTTCTTACAATTTTATACCAATGGCAGGATTGATAAACATTCAACATAAATTCCAAATAGAGTTCTCAAGTTTAGGAGCATTTTAGCAAGAATTAATTGTGATAGATGGCACCATGAAGGCAATTTGAAAATATTGTCCAGTAAAAGTTGAGTATAAGCAAGAAATGAGGTGCAAACAACCCACCAAAATCATATTGCTCAATATTGCTAAAAATCAGAAAAGAAGATAGAAAAAATTTCTTTTGCTACAACAAAAAAACATGCCTTAAAAAGGCTCATTTACCTTTAATACTCAAAAGAGTCTTGAGTTAATGGTAATATGATACAATGGGCTTGAGTTTTATTCAACAAGTTTAAGGATGCTTGCTAGTTTTGAATCATGGATTGTGTCACTACAACATACTTTAAGTTGTATTGGACACCAATGTTTAAGAGAATGAGAAGTGATTTACAAAGTAACGTTTAGAGCACTAATTCTCACATATGCTTCACATCTGATATTTGGACATCAAACCAAAGTTAGGTTACCTTTACTTGGCAGGTCATAATATTGCTCCTAACTTTATGTTGAAGAAAAGGACCCTTACATTCAATGGATACCCACGTGATAGTTTAACAATTGAGGGAGCGATTACAATATGTCTAGTAGATTACAGAACAAAAGCAAAATTGTTAACTAGAAGTCTGAATAGTTGATCATGCGCATAAGATGTAGGTAGCATAGGGTCAGTAACATAGTTTAGAAACATAAAGCTAATATATACTAGTACGAATGAAAGGACACTACTATTAGGTATATCGCTCAATATCTAACCTGAGGAATCCAAAGAACACGTGCGAGAAGTTGAGAGAACACTTGCGAGTACTTGAGGTACCTACCATCCGCTACCTAGAATAGTATCTCACCAGGTGTCTCGGCAATAAAAATGCATCCGTAGCACCTGATCCTATAGATCATGGGCGTAAGCTTTGCTGTGCTTGCAACTAGTATCAACTCAGTCATCATTACATGTTGTGTTATTTTGTTTCTTGTAGTCAGCTAGCTCTCTTGCCTACACCACCACTATAACAAGCAGCTTTGGATGGTTTCAGGCTACTCACATTGTAGTTTTAGTAAACCCCATAAGTGCAGTTCATTATCACTAGGTTATCCTTTGACAACCATTTGGCCGATGTGTGATTTGCAAAGTATAATTCTCACATATGCCTCACATCAAACATTTAGAAATCAAACTAGAGTGAGGATACCTTTTGCTTGGCGGCCCATTATATTGATCCTAACTTTGTGTTGAAGAAAAAGACTATTGCTTTCAATGTCTGGTAGATAACGGAACAAAAGAAAAAGTTGTTAACTAGCAATCTTACAATGTTTTGAGTAATAAAACAATTTGCGATCTTTGGCAAGAAAGTGGGAAGGCTAAGATGTTATTTGGTTGTGGACATCTTTTTGTTATATGTTGTGCTCACATAATAAACATTTTTGTCCAAGATGGTATAGATGTTCTAATAATGCTACAGAGATTATAAGAAATCTAGTGAGACATATGATTGCATAGACATGTTCTTATTTGGTTTGATCTTAGCTTGCTCTACCCTCTGGACAACTTTTTTGTATCATGGAGTATTGGTGTTGGTAGGTTTGTTTGATGCAAGTGAAGGCTACTCCTAGGTTGGCAAGTTTCATCCTCTCAAGCTAAAATTGTATACTATATATTTTCTATATAATACATTGAAACTATGAGTTTATCATTACGTTTATATAGTAAGCTATATGTACTAGCTATTGAGACACACATAATAAAGATAACAATGCAAACTTTATTTATCTTAGAAGCTTCTATAGGGCAGACACATGACATCTTTCTATGAGCCCCTGATGGTAGATAATGACCATTTAAACTATCAAATAAGGGCATAAAAGCAATCACCAACATAGACTTTGGAATTCATGCTAACAAATTCTATAAGTTTTGGTGAATATGTGTTTTAGCAGGGTTTAATCAGAAAGCCATCAAAGATGGACCTCATGTCAGGATTAATTATGTATTTCGTTGCGGTACCAACTCTAGAAGCTTCTAGAGGACACCAGAAACCACCACGCCGAGGCAGACCTAGAGCCACCACGCCGAGGCAAACCTAGAGGGGCTACCAAGTGGGGCTGACCGGCCACACCTACATGTCGGCTGCCCCCTGGTCCCACCAGTCAGGCTTTGCTTCGAACATTAGTTCTCCACTGCCTTAGAGTGTGCATCTATGCCTCCTTTTAAATCGGTTTGATCGGAGGCTCAGATTCATCGCTCTTGTCTATATAAGCATCTATATAAGCAACCCAGACCCCCCCTAGGGCATCGAAGATCAATCATTAGAGATCAGAGTTATGGTTTCTAGAGATTCTTTCAAGTTCTAGTAGAGGCTAGCTAGCAAGATTCAAGTAGAGTTGGGTTAGTACTCAGGATTCTGAATTTATCATCTGGAGGCTATCCCTTCTATTTTATGACTTTGTTCCTTCAATACTATGTTTTTGTGTATTATATTCTTACTTTGTTTGGTAGTATATTGATCTAGTCATGATTGATATAATGAATTCATGCATATGGTCTTAAAGCGTTTAGCTTAGTACTCAAATGAGTTAAGTGGTCGACATTATGTAAGCGTGGTACCTATATACTATTTACTTGCGGATGCACCCTACATACCGGGTCATGTGGTAGATCACGAGCGTGACACTCTAGTTGAGTCCTTTGTAGTCCCCTTCCCATCTATAGGATGAGTAGAACCTAGTTGCAAAGGAAGACAAGCTCTGTTCTTAATCTTTCTTAGTAATGTTCCTTATGAGTACATGAATACACATTGATGCTATAGATGAAAGTATATATGCTTGAGTATACAAAAGACTTAGTAATAAATAAGAAATGACATAAGAATTCTATCTCTGAACTAATCTCTTATTTAGCCTTACACCATTTTTGAGTATCTATTTTTATCTCTGGGTTTACCATCAATAATGCCTTATACTTATCATTCATATCTACTTAGCTTTCCGCTGTCAAAGTATATGCTAAGTTATGGATTTTATCATAAGTATATATATTTGTTATAATATCTCTAGCCACAGTTTCTTCCTATGGAAAATATAAATAACAATAATACCTGGTTCACTCCCAGTGAAGTGCTACAATAGTATTTAATCTTTGCACTTGTGGATTCCCTCATATATATTCTTTCCATAATTCAAGTGCAGATAATGATCCATAAGCAAAGAAAGACAATAATTCATAATCACCACAAATAAGAACAGGTAGATAATGATCCATTTTCAAGAAAGTAGGCCTTTTGCAAAACTAGCATAAACAAAGCATCTAGTGTATCATGAACAAGATTTGAGACAAAGGCAAGGCACTTGACTTTTTCTTCGAAATAGATCACTGACTATTATCACTTACTAGATTTAGAAGCCTACTCTAATGTGACTCAGGTTACTACAACATGATCTTTAACTCTTATCTCATTTTGCAAATTGAGAAAAAAGTGGGAACATGCATGAGGCCAAAACAATATGTAATTTTTCTGTCGGTGCAGACAAAATCATAGAGAAGTACTGTTTTCTAGTAGTGGTAATGGCAGTCAAGGTGGTGGTAATTTTTGCATAGCACGCTATACCTCTGATTTAAAGTCATAGCACTAAACAGTCTTTTCCCGAAAGACATTGCGGCGACAATGCCGAGCAAACATGTGCCGATGCAATCAATGGCCACACGACTCATAAAATACCTTGTATTTTTTTTAGAAGGGAACACTGACCTCCTCTAGAAATTGCATTTTTAGAGGTGATTATTGCTCCCATTCCCCTTTAGAGATTGATTTTTAGAGCCGGCTAGAAATATGGTATTCTATACAAAAATGCGTTCAACAAAAAAATCACAATTTTATAAATGATAATTTTCTTTCATTTAAAATCATTTGGAGGTCCAAAATTTTGATATACAGTGATGATGTATTGGCTCGTTTGGGAGGGATTCTCCGCACTGATTATATTCCACGCCTCTTGAAGAGAAAATGTAGGTCTCCTTTGAATCCCTCCCACACGAGCTGTATAAATGCTGAAAATTTGATGAACAGCCAATCCTACAGTCCACCATATGTTTTTGAGGTCCACAGTCATCGCAACGTGATTCTCACGCGGCAGGATCGTTGACGCACTGCTGTCACTGTCAAGCGGCAACAAGCTAGTATACGCTGCCTTGGTCACTGTCGCCGCGAATAAACAAGCGTACACGACCCGTCGGGCTATAGCTTGAATTGGCTGCGCAGCGGAGAGCATGCAGCGAGCAGCCACCGCGACCTACAAATTGAAGACCGAGGCACCACAGATGCACATCCACGAAACACAAAAAGATACAGAGCCGGCGCACACAAAAAGGATAAAATGAAGGCGCCTCGTCTCGCTCCTTGCAGTTGCTGGTTGTTCTGCGCTTCTTGGCGATCTTGGCAGCAGCGTTCTTCATCGTTCTCGCCTTGCACGTTCATCCTGCGCAAGGTACTAGTACTATGCTCATCGGTCGCGCCACTCTGATCCGGTGGTTAATCTATACTGGCACAGCTACACGCGTGAGGATTAAGCAGCTGACTTGCATGTGTTTTTCTGCATCATCTCTGGTCTGCATGCAGGAGGGAGACAGCCGAGCTCACCGCCGTCTCCGGATCCACATCCAGGCCCGAACTCACATTGCTGCAATTAATCGTAGGTGAAGCAGAGAGTGACCGGCGATATAACTGAAAAGTGCGCCTTTTATTTAGTGGAACGCAGTGTAACAGTTAGAACCTTGTGATCTTACCCCATCCCCCATCTCTGAAACGATAAACGTATTTTTGTGAGGGAAACGCCATATAAAATGTATTCTCGTTTTTAATTACTTTTTTTCAATATATTGTCATTTGCTAACTAATATCATATCATCACAGAAGCACTTTGAAAATCAAGTTTACCAATTCCATTAAATTCTTGTACCAGTCAAAATAAACAGTATTGTTAGACTTAGTTCTTAATCAGGATCTTAACTAGCCTAATCACAAGAACACCTAATCCAATACTCTTAATCGCACTTAATTAGTACTGAGTTGTACTCTTGTAGTGCATGCCCTTAAGCCATTGATGTCCCCTGTGCCTGCTCCTATCAGCAGGCATGGCGTCGGTAGCGAAGATGAGCAATGTCAACGTGTGTAGCTGTGGTACGACGTGGATAACCATCACTCCAGGGTCGGTGACTGACCTCCGGTCTTCAGTTCTACCCAAGAAAACCTAATGAGAATGTGTCTAACAACCCTAATTACAACCAAATTGCAATCGTGGGTGCTTCGCTTATACCTGGGGGTGGAGTTGAACCAGGTAGTTATTGGGCTCACTGACCATGGGCAAGACAATCAATATTTGTTAGGCCCCCATAACTCAGTCAAGTTATTGACAAAGCTGAGAGCAATATTAAAATTCTCCCCCTGATCGAGATCTTAACTAATCATTATATCATTATTTCTCCACTTTCAAAATAGCAACAAGCAAGATCAAGAAAACACAATGGTCAGTTAAGTACCATTGAAATTTTTGTAGTCGTAGTCTGTTACCCATTTATACCCCCCTTTTTCTCTTTCTTTCTTACAATCTATTTTGCCAACACAACAATTCCAATATAATCAAGCAATTCATCCTAAAACATTCGAGTCAGCATCCCCCACCCGGGAGACCCTGAAGCCATGAGGAGGCCCAGGAAGGGAACAAGGCCCAAGAAGCTCAACGCCAAGTACTGTGGGCCAGATTGGTCTTGTAATACATGCGAGGGATGTGAGGCTAGGAAGGAGGATAAGTAGGAGACGTGAGGATTCTGTAAACCAACTTGAAAACTCTAAACTCTTAATCTACTGAAGCCAGCCTCGCCGGCTGTCTTCCCCTACCTCCAGATCTCCCTTCCTGTTCTTCTTCCTCAGCGCCGATCTAGCGCTGACACTGGTATCAAAGCCACCGCCCTCGGCCGGGGTTCGTGCTGGAGCCCTCCCTTCCCACCCATACCCATTTCACCCGGTTCCAGCGGGCGTAGGGCGTCATGGACCCCAACGTCCGCGAGACGTTCGATGTCGTGCTCAAGCGGCTCGACGGCATGGAGGCGCGCTCCTCCGAGCGCTGGAGGCGCTGGGAGCAGCTCTTCGACGTCGCCCGCGGCGAGTGCCAGGAGAGGGATGAGGCCGTCAAGCACCGGATCTCCTCCCTAGAAGCGGACGCAGGGGCACGCATGGCCCACATCGGTGCGCTGGAGCAGCGGATCGACTACCTCGAGCTCTGCACAGCCGACCAATCCAACGCTGCGGTCGTCGCCGACAACTGGGGCTTCCACTTCGGGCGGGGTTCGAGTCTTCTCCGGGCTGTCCCGCCGTTTCCACCTGTCCAGAGTCGGCCGCTGCGCGTGCACCTGCCGACTTCCAGTCCGACTGGCCCGACGGGCACCACATTGCATCGACTACACGGGAGAGGAACTATGGCTCGGTATCGACCATAGTTCCTAGCCCGGCCAATGGTACGTGTCCTCAACCCCACCCCAGTTCGTCTGCTTTACCCATGGTTTCCTTCCATCCTCCTGATCCAGCCGGTTCCCTCCATAATTCCCACCTCTTCCACAACTTCCCCACCCAACCACAGCCTCATCCAGCCCCAATTGCGTCGATTCCCCATCCCATTCCACAACATTCAGCCAACATCGTACCTCAGCAGCCAATAACCTTTCCTTCCAACCAAATCAACAATTCCTATTCCTCAAACAGTCTCGGCCAATTACCTAAGATGTTGTTTCCCCAATTCGATGGTGATAATCCCAAGTTGTGGCTCTCACAAGCTCGCGCCCACTTTGAGATGTATTCTGTCCACCCGTCGGTTTGGATCCGTGTAGCCACCCACCACTTCACCCATTCGGCTGCTCGTTGGTTGCAGTCCGTCAAACCCAAACTCCATAACATCTCTTAGGATTCGTTCACAACAATGATTCATGATAGATTCAGTCGTGATCAACAGCAGCTTTTGTTGCGTCAGCTGTTTCACATTCGGCAGACTTCCTCTGTTTTCGACTATGTCGACAAGTTTACAGACCTGGTCGACCAGCTTGCAGCCTATACATCCACACCTGATACCCTTTACTACACCACCAGATTTATTGACGGTCTTCGTGACGATATCAGACCTGTTGTCTTGGTTGCTCGGCCCCGATCTTGATACTGCCTGTACTCTCGCTTTGTTGCAAGAAGAAGCAGCGGACCAAGGACGGCGCAAGGAGTTCAGGAAGTTTGAAAGCTCCCTATTCTTGAAGTCCGCCTCAATCAGGGGCGCTCTGCCGCTTCCCTCACCTCCTCCTCGACCCCCAGCCACGGTGGCTGATGAGAGGCGGTTCGTCAGTTCTCTGCCTAAGCTTGATGATAAGCTGTCTCAGTTGCGCTCTTCACGCAAGGCTCGTGGTCTGTGTGTCCGCTGCGGCGAAAAATGGGTACCTGGGCACAAATGTTTGTCTACTCCCCAGTTGCATGCATTGCAGGAAGTCTGGGATCTATGTGAGGGCTATTTTTCCGAGTCTGACAATGCACCTAAGACAGAACCTGACGCTCCTCCTCAGCTGTTTATGATGTTGTCTTCTGCAGCTCTTTTCGGACAACCTGGCCCGCGCACTCTTCAGTTTCAGGGCTGCGTCTCCGACAGTTCAGTGCTGATTCTCATTGATTCAGGCAATAGCCATTCATTCATTGATTCTGTCACCGCAGCTCGTTTACCAGGTGTTCAGCTTCTCAAATCCCCGATGGCAGTTCGAGTCACTGACGGCGGGACCATCACCTGCTCGGCAGAGATTCCCAATGCAGAATGGTCAGTGCAAGGCCTCAAGTTCCATTCTACATCGCGTGTTCTCCCTCTGGGCTCTTATGATCTCATTATTGGCATGGATTGGCTATAGGCATTCTCTCCTATGGAAGTTCATTGGGATCACAAGTGGATGTTGATTCCTTATGGAGCAGGCCACGCTGTATTGCAGGGGTTGCTCCCGGAAGCTGCTCAGTCATCCTTGATGCAGTTGTGCCATGTTACAATTGATTCCCATGGTGATTCAGCAACAGTTTTGCTTCCTGAGGTTCAGTCTCTGCTCGATGAGTTCAGTTTTGTTTTCACTGTGCCCTCTGAATTGCCTCCTCGTCGCAGTTATGATCATTCTATTCCATTAGTGCCCGGGGCTTCTCCAGTGGCAGTCAGGTAGTATCGCTACAAGCCAGCACTGAAGACTGAGATTGAAAACAAGTGTTTGAAATGCTGAGCAATGGTTTTATACAGCCGAGCCACAGTGCCTTCTCCTCCCTAGTGCTTTTGGTGTGCAAGAAGGACGGCTCTGGAGGTTCTGTGTTGATTACCGCATGCTTAATGCCATCACTGTCAAGAGCAAGTTTCCAATTCCGGTCATGGACGAGTTACTTGATGAGCTTTCTGGTGCCAAATGGTTTTCCTACCTAGACCTCTTTGCTGGGTTCAACCAAATTCGGTTAGCCCCGGGCGAAGAACACAAAACTGCATTCCAGACCCATTGGGGCCATTTTGAGTTTACGGTCATGTCGTTCGGGTTGACTAGAGCACCAAACACCTTCCAAGGGGCCATGAATTCTACCCTGAAGCCTCTCCTTCGCAAGTGCGTGTTGGTCTTCTTTGACGACATCCTAATATACAGTCCAGACTTGGCTTCTCACTTGCAGCACCTGAGACAGGTCCTTTCCCTGCTGTCCATTGATCAGTGGCAAGTCAAACTGAGCAAGTGCAGATTCGCCCAGCAATCCATAGCCTATCTGGGTCACATGGTCAGTGCGGAAGGTGTCGCAACGGACCCAGAAAAGATCTCATCCATTAGGGCATGGCCGCCACCGGAAGACGTCAAGCAGCTCTGCAGTTTCCTCGGTCTTGCGGGGTATTACCGCAAGTTCGTCCGCAACTTTACGCTGCTAGCACGCCCCCTCAGTGATCTTCTAAAAAAGGGAAGCCAATTTGTATGGACAGCCACTCATTAGAATGCATTTGAGGCCCTGCAGCAAGCTCTGTCGACCGCCCCTGTCCTAGCCCTGCCTAATTTCAACAAGCCATTTCAGATTCAGACAGATGCTAGTGACACCGGTGTTGGCGCTGTCCTTCTGGAAGACAGCCACCCTATCGCGTTCGTCAGCAAGGCACTTGGACCCCGCACCCATGGCCTGTCTACCTATGAGAAGGAGTCCCTGGCCATCATGGTTGCTGTCGACCAGTGGCGCTCATACCTGGTGCCTTGGGAGTTCACCATATTCTCTGACCAGTGCAGTCTTTCTCACATGGCCGACCAACGCCTTCATACTCCGTGGCGGCTCAAATTGTTCACAAAGCTAGCTGGGTTACAGTACAAGATCATCTACAAACCCGGGCACTCCAATGCTACGGCCAACGCCCTGTCTCGCCACCTGGTTCCCCCTGCTCAACTCAATGTTGTCTCAGCTTCTACGCCAGCATGGGCTGCAGGAGGTGGTTGAGGGCTACTCCCAAGATCCAGAGTGCCTCCAACTGGTACAATAGCTTGCTGTTAACCCGTAGGCATGGCCCCCTTCACCATATGCAGTGGAATCCTTCGCTACCGCAACCGTATCTGGCTCGGTACCAACAAGAAATGCAGCGCCAGGTGATGTCTGCATTACATGACAGTGCCCTCGGAGGACATTCAGGATTTCCAGTAACTTATAGCCACATCAAAAAGCTGTTCGCCTAGAAGGGTATGAAGGCCGACATTCACGGATTTATGACCTCTTGCTCAGTATGTGCTCAAGCTAAGCCGGATCGCGTTCGTTACCCCGGGCTACTGTCTCCTCTCCCGATTCCATCCAATGCCTGGCAGGTCATCTCCATGGATTTGATTGAGGGGCTTCCACATCTGATCACGCCAACTGCATTATGTTCGTTGTTGATAAATTCAGCAAGTACAACCATTTTGTTCCTCTGCACCACCCGTTCACAGCTGCAAAGGTTGCTCAGGTCTTTTTGGACACTGTCTTCCGCCTACATGGTCTGCCCACTCACATCATTTCCGATTGGGACCCCATCTTCACAAGTTCTTTTTGGAGAGAACTCTTCAAGCTTGCTCAAGTCCAGCTCTGTATGAGCACCACCTACCATCCGCAGTCCGACGGCCAGAGGAGCGGGTAAACCAATGCCTCGAGACATTCCTCCATTGCTTTGTACATTCCTGCCCCAAGCAATGGCTACGCTGGATTCCTCTCGCAGAGTATTGGTACAACACGAGCCATCACTCATCTCTGGGGCGGTCTCCTTTTGGGGTACTTTACAGGCATGTTCCTCGTCATTTTGGTATTACTGACACAGATGCTCTCCCTGTTTCCGACGCTGCCTCACTCCTCTCGGAGCGTGCCACCATGCTCTCAGCCGTTAGGCAACACCTTCTCCGGGCACAGCAGAGGATGAAACAGCAGGCCGACAAGAATCGCTCCGAGCGGTCGTTTGAGGTGGGCGACTCTGTCTATCTTCGCCTTCAGCCTTATGTACGTGCAGCGTCGTTGGCCTTCAAATACTTTGGCCCGTTCACTATTCTGGAAAAGATCAGTTCTGTTGCTTACAAGCTGAAGCTGCCGGCGACTTCATCCATTCATCCGGTCTTCCACGTCTCGCTGCTCAAGCCAACTCCTCCTCCGCGCGATCCAGTCTCCGTCACGCTGCCCGACCTCACGACAACCTCCAGGTTCTTGAGAAGGTCCTGCAGCGTCGACTGCATACTCGTGGCTCCTCATCAGTTCCACAGCTCCTCATCAAGTGGTCCGGCTTCGACGAGTCACTCGCCACCTGGGAAGATGCCATCGCCATCGAGCAGCGTTTCCCCAACGCGCCGGCCTGGGGACATGCCGGCACCCAAGGAGGGAGGGGTGTCAGCATCCCCCACCCGGGAGACCCTGAAGCCATGAGGAGGCCCAGGAAGGGAACAAGGCCCAAGAAGCTCAACGCCAAGTACTCTGGGCCAGATTGGTCTTGTAATACATGCGAGGGATGTAAGGCTAGAAAGGAGGATAAGTAGGAGATGTGAGGATTCTGTAAACCAACTTGAAAACTCTAAACTCTTAATCTACTGAAGCCAGCCTCGCCGGCTGTCTGCCCCTACCTCCCGATCTCCCTTCCTGTTCTTCTTCCTCAGCGCCGATCTAGCGCTGACAATTCGACAGCATTAAAATTTAAGTTTTAAATGTCATTGATCGAATTTAAATTCATCCAACAGGTCTTCATTTTTAAACATTAAAACATATTTTTCCACAGGCCATCACAATAATATAAATTCATATTTTCCAAAGGTCATCATTTTCCACAGCTCTTGAATTATTGAATCAAGAAATATACGACCATGCACTTCGTTTAAAGATGGGATCCGTACGTATGTAAGCGTGAAAGTCATTTATTCTACCCAAAAGTATGCTACCGATGACTGGTAAGATGCGAGGCTCCTCAAACCTGCCAAAATTTGAGAGGGAGATGAAGGAGATGGTTGTACAGATGGAGGCAGCGTTGGATTGTTCTTTCGTACACGTGGGGAAGCAAACAGCTGGAGAGTTTGTTGGTAAACATATTTTCCACTGAAAATTGCTTCTGAAAATAGAAGGTACCCAATTGTTTGCCACCCAATTGTTTGCCCATACCAGCAGCCAATTACTACAATATATAGAAATGATTTTCAAAGACATTTATGTTCATCTTTTTTTCCTTTGGACTGAGTGAGTACTGTACAAAGTTCATCGTGGCCGTAAGTTGTACAAAATGTTCCCGTACCATAAGTTATACAAAATACATATAACATTTATATCTTTAAATAAATTTTATTATAAAAATAGATTGAACCATCTATCTAATGATATTAATTGTGTATCATAAATATTAATATTTTTAACATAAAATTAGCTAAAGTTATTTCTCGAAAAACGAAAATGTACCGGCTTTCCTAGCTTGGGCTCCTTTGAACACTGCAGCATGGAATCAGAGCAGAGAACGAAGCCCTCCCGAACGAGCTTATGAAGTTATGATGACGAAAATAAGATCAACACCCAATCGCACAGTCCATCGTCATATCGTTTCTGGAGGTCCAAAGTCATCGCAACGTGGTTTGCCCGGGCAGAATCGTTGACGCCGCCGGCTCTCACTGTCAGTGGTAACATGTATATGCTAGCTGCCTTCGTTCGTCGCTGTCGCCGCGCCTAACAAATCAAGTCGACATACACGACCAGCCGGAGTATAGCTTGAATTGGCTGCGCAGCTGTTAGCAGTCCAGAGAAGAAGCGTGGGGAAGAAGAAGATCGAGGAACGAGGAAGGATTGATTTGAGTCGGGAAAATGAGTTTGTTACAAAATTCTTTGCCTCTCTCTCTCTTACAGAACAGAATCTATATATGCTACTTCTTCCACTCAGGGCCTGCAATGCGGACATGGGCCTTCTGAGCCTGTTGGGCCTTGGGGACGCCAGGGGTTCACCTTGCGTGTCTTCAGGATTGTCGTTGTCAGTAGAGTCCCTTGGGGCAGGGCTGACATTCCCCCGGTCTTGAGAAGCGGCTTGTCCCCAAGCCGGAGCCCGAGGAAACTGTTGGCGAAGACGTTCAACCGGCTCCCAGGTCGCGAAAGATGGCGGCATTTGGGACCACTCCACCAACGCCTGTTCCACCGGTTTGTGTCCTGATGTCCAGCGGCGCTGCAACAATCGGTTGGGAACCTGCAAGTCGACCAGATCAGAAGGAACAGAAGGACTCACAGATTGGCCGCCAGGAGATTGCTTGAGTTGCGACACATGGAAAACCGGGTGCACAGCAGCACCAGCAGGTAACTCAAGATGATAGGCAACTTTCCCAATGCGTTCCAGAATACGGAAGGGGCCAAAGAAGCGAAATGCGAGCTTCTGATGAGCACGAGCTGCGACTGATGACTGGATATAAGGTTGCAATTTGAGGAAAACTGAGTCACCAACAGCAAACTGTCGCTCAACACGGCGCTTATCAGCTTGACGCTTCATACGATCCTGAGCTCGCAGCAAATGTTGTCGAACCAAACGATGCATCAGGTCGCGTTCCTCCAGCCACTGAGACAGTTCCGGGACTGGTGCTGCCAATGCAATATCCAAGCCAAGGTGACGAGGTGGGAACCCATATAACACCTCGAATGGAGTACGACCCAGAGCAGAATGGAAACTTGCATTATACCAAAATTCGGCCAAGGACAGCCATGAACTCCAACGGCGAGGGCAAGCCTGAGTAAAACAACGAAGGTAAGTCTCGAGGCATTGGTTGACGCGCTCGGTCTGGCCATCGGACTGAGGATGATAAGAAGTGCTCATGCGCAAATCAGTACCAGCCAACTGAAACAGCAACTGCCAAAACCGACTGGTAAACACACGATCCCGATCAGATATAATGGCTATCGGCATACCATGGAGTTTGAAGATGTTATCCATGAAGAGGCGAGCTACTGACGCTGCCGAAAAGGGGTGCTTCAAGGGTATGAAATGGGCGAACTTGGAAAACTTATCCACAACAACTAGAATAGCATTGGCCGTGCCGGAAAGAGGAAGCCCCTCGACAAAATCCATTGACACGACTTCCCAGGACGCCCGCGGCACTAGCAATGGCTGAAGCAGTCCGGGGTACCCAGAGCGGTCAGGCTTAGCTTGAGCACAAGTGAGGCAAGATTGCACATGTTTCAGCACGGCTGCCTGCATTCCTAGCCAGAAGAATAGCTGTTTCAGTTTGTGATATGTTGCAGGTGCCCCTGAGTGGCCTCCAACAGGACTGTCATGCAAGGCAGTGATCACACTGTTCTGCAGATCAGTATTGGAACCCAACCACAGACGATTCTTATAATAAATGATGCCATTCCTTAGTTGAAACGGTGGCCGGGCAGAAGCATCCACTGAGAGCTGGGTTAGCAGAGCACGAGCATCGGGGTCTTTAGGATACCACTGAACTAACTCATCAAGCCATGAATGCACTGGGGAAGAAATGGCATGCAGCTCAAGAGGATGGTGTCTACGGGATAGAGCATCAGCAGCTCCATTTTCTGCTCCTCGACGATAAACCACCTTATACCTCAGACCCAGTAATTTGGTGAACAACTTTTGCTTGCCACGGAGTGTGCAGCCGTTGCTCATTAAGGTGAACCAAACTCCTCTGATCTATATGAATGACAAACTCGTTTTGCAGCAAATAGTGTCTCCACTGCTCCACAGCCATGACAATAGCGAGATATTCTTTTTCATACGCTGACAAACCCAAGTTCTTAGGTCCAAGTGCCTTACTGAGAAAAGCAAGTGGGTGTCCCTTCTGTAACAGAACTGCACCAACTCCAGAACCGGATGCATCGGTCTCAATATGAAATGGAATGGAAAAATCCGGAATTCCCAAAACAGGAGCTGAAGAAAGAGCATCCTTGAGTGCAATGAAAGCAGATGCCTGAATGGATGTCCAAATAAACAGCGTATCCTTTTTCAGTAAGTCAGTCAGTGGCTTAGAAATAAGACTGAAGTGTCTGATAAACTTCCGATAATACCCCGCTAAGCCAAGGAATCCCCTCAGGGCTTTGATGTTTACTGGAACAGGCCATGACACAATAGCCTGAATTTTTGCAGGGTCAGTTGACAGGCCGTGCTCAGACACCACATGTCCCAAATATGCTATCTCCCCTTGGCAAATGTACATTTGGAAAGCTTCACACGCCACTGATCCTTTTCCAGCCACTGGAACACCAGATCAAGATGATGCAAATGTTCCTCAAAGGAATTGTTGTACACTAAGATATCGTCAAAGAAGACCAATACAAACTTGCGCAATCCTGGGGCCAAGGTAGAGTTCATGGCGCCCTGAAATGTTCCCGGCGCTCCGGTGAGACCGAAAGCCATGACACGGAATTCATATTGTCCAAAATGCGTCTGGAACGCTGTCTTCGGCTCCTCACCAGGCTGTAACAAAATCTGATGGAACCCAGCATGGAGATCCAATGTGGAGAACCAGCTAGCATTGCCCAATTCATCAATTAGCTGATCAAACACAGGTACTGGGAACTTGGATTTTGCAGTGACGGCATTAAGCTGGCGAAAGTCAACACAAAACCGGTAAGAACCGTCCTTCTTTTTAACCAACAGAACTGGAGAAGAAAATGGACTAGCACTGGGGCGGATAATTCCTTGAGCAAGCATTTCTGATACCTGCCGCTCAATTTCGTCCTTGAGACCAGGGGGATACCGATACGGTCGCACAAAGACGGGCTGTGCGCCCTGAATCAAAGGAATAGTATGATTGCAGGCTCGAGAAGGAGGCAACTCAGTTGGAGGATCCAACACTGCTGAATACTTGTTCAATATAGACAGTACTGCAGGTGGAACACCATTAGAACACCGCTGGATTTGGGACTGCTCAAAGAAACTGGTTGGGATGCCTCGGCTGTAAGATGGCACACCTGTAGCCACAGCTTGTCAGGACTGACTGCATGTAATCCTTGGAGGAAGATCCACTGTCCTTGGTAGGGCAACATCAGCCACTTCTCCTGCCAATGAATCTGCATGGGACTGAACTTCTCGAGCCAATCCATCCCCACAATAAGATCATTAGAACCAAGCTGCAAGACGCGAAAGTCTGAGACAAATGTATAACCAGCAATCTCCCAAGGAACTTGTTGCAGCAACTGAGAACTATGTAACACACCACCACCAGCCACACGCACTGAACTCTGAATGTTAGATACTGACAGGCCAGACAACTGAGTGGCCAAGGATGCACTGACAAAGGAGGCCGAGCTGCCTGAATCGATTAGCACCAGCGCTGGGCGCCCTTGCACGCTGCCCTGAAAGCACACTGCACGAGCCTGGACTGAGCGACCCGCCGCGGATTTGGACATAGTGAGGAATAGCTGTGTCTCAACTGCATCAGAAGCAACAGACAAAGAATCATCAATAGCATCAGGCACTGAATCCCAAATAGCCTCGACTGCCAACAATATTTCCTGAGAACACTTGTGCTCGCGGGTCCATTTGTGGCCGCATTTGAAGCAGAGACCAAGCGAGCGACGCTTCGCCTTGAGAGCAGCAAAACGGTCTTCAGGCGTTGAAGCAGTAGGCACAGCTGCCTGAATGGCTGCAGCCGGATGCTCCACACGAGAAGGTGGGGCAGGCAATGGCAACAGCGGACGAGCCTGCGACGAAGCTCTAGAAGCAGATAGCCAATCCCCAGATCGTGATGGCCGTGAAGACGGTGCTGACGACACCTCGTCCTGTAACAAAGCCAGAGTAGCAGCAGTATCCAAGTTTTTGGGCCTTTGAACAAGCACGACAGACTAATATCATTGCGTAAACCATCAATAAAACGCATGGTGAAATACAACTGATCGTGCTTGGGCGAGTAGGCTTTCAGCTGATCCACTAATTCATTAAAACGGCCAATATATTCAGAAATAGTGGATGTCTGCTTAATGTGGAACAACTGCCTAATCAAGGATTCATGTTGATCTCTATCAAAACGATCATGAAGGAGTTCACAGAACGAAGACCAAGTGCAACTAGCGATTTGAGACTCAATGGACTGGTACCAACTAGAAGCTGGCCCCTCAAAATGCATCTCGGACACACTAATCCACAAGGAAGGCTCTACATCATACATGCGAAAATATTTTTCGGCACGAGTGCGCCAACGACGAGGATTCTCGCCATCAAACTTGGGAAACTGAAGTTTCGGCAAGCGTCCGGAAGGATGAGAATCACGAAGGTACTCAGGGAAGGGTGGGCGGAGTGGTGGTTGAGATATCATAGCCGGGTGAACCAGAGCATGAGGAGGATCTGGTGGAGGGCGAGGACCAAGCACAGACGAACGATGCAATGGGGAAGAAGGTGCAGTGCACGTACCCTTTGCCGGGACTGGGATCCAGGTCGTAACGACCCCAGATCCCGAATCCCGTGTAGTCAATTCGACGCAGTGCCCGACCACGGGCCGATTGGCGTTGATGCCGGCAGGTGAGCGCGCGGCCGCCTAATTTGGAGTCGGCAAGATACCGGGGCCGTGGGACATTTCGTCGAACGCCTCGCGGTCCTTGGCCTTCACCAACTTGTGGATGTCACCACGGAGTTCACTGAGGCTGGCCTCCAGGTGCTCCAGCTTCATGTCGCGATCTTCCTTGCCGGGGACGACGCGGACGGCCTCGAGCTCTGAGAGGCGCTTGGTGAACTCGGCGTCGCGGTCGGCGTAGGACGCCTCCCGGGGAGGCGAGGCGATTCTCGACGGCGGGCGCGCGAGATCCGCGGGCACCGACTCGAGCCCGTGAGTCGACGCGAGAACGAGACCGCGGCGGAGGAGTTGGACGCCTCCACTGACTCGACGCGGGCCTCCAAGTCGGCGGAGCGCTCGGAGATGCCGCGCTCGAGATCCGTGAATCGGCGACTCCAGCGCTCGTCCTGCTCGTCGAAGCGGCGGTTGAGGTTGGCGAGCTCGTCGAAGAGCATCTTGAAGTTAGGATCCATGGCTCCGCGCGATCGCTGGAACCGGGTATAGTGCTGGTGGGAGGAGGAGAAGGAGGGGTCCAGGATGAGAACGAGTCTCTGATACCAGTTGTTAGCAGTCCAGAGAAGAAGCGTGGGGAAGAAGAAGATCGAGGAACGAGGAAGGATTGATTTGAGTCGGGAAAATGAGTTTGTTACAAAATTCTCTGCCTCTCTCTCTTACAGAACAGAATCTATATATGCTACTTCTTCCACTCAGGGCCTGCAATGCGGACACTGGGCCTTCTGAGCCTGTTGGGCCTTGGGGACGCCAGGGGTTCACCTTGCTTGTCTTCAGGATTGTCGTCGCCAGTAGAGTCCCTTGGGGCAGGGCTGACAGCAGCGGAGAGCATGCAGCAGCCGCCACAGCGGCGACCTACAAATTGAAGAACCCACCACGGATGCACATGCACCAAAGACGACTTAGATATATAGCTAGAGATCCTCAGTCACCCACAAGATAAAATGAAGGCGTCTAGTCCCTCCTTGCAGCTGGTGGTTGTTCTGCGCTTCTTGGCGATCTTGGCGGCGGCGTTCTTCATCGTTCTCGCCGTGCACGTTCAGCCTGCGCAAGGTATATATTATGCTCGTCGCGCCACTCTGGCCGTCTGGCGGCTCCTGGAGTCCTGGTTTCTTCAGTTCACAAGCTGCTAATAACACAGTCACACGTGAGGATTACTATAAGCAGCTGACTTGCATGTGTTTTTGTGATGCGTCATCTCTGCTGTGCGTGCAGGGGGAAGACAGCCGGACCCACCGCCATCTCCGGAGCCACATCCAAACCCGGAGTCACATTGCTGCCAGCGTAGGTGAAATAGAGAGATCGAGGCTGCCGGCTATAGAATTGGGATGTGCTGCGCCTATTATTTAGTGGAAGCCATGCCAATGTCCAATTTCAACCTTGTGATCTTGCTTCATATACTCCCCACCCCCCCTCCATCCTCAACACGATAAAAGTATTTTTGTGAGGGAAAAGTCATATAAATTGTGTCGTCATGATTTTTAAATATATATTTGTCTTACAAGATATTGCCATTTGCTAAATAATCAGTAATATCATCTCAGAAGCACTTTGAAATCAAGCTTATCAATTCCATTGCGGTACCAGCCCAAACGATATTGATATCTAGCCTAATCAGGATCTTAATTAGCCTAGCCTAATCACAGGAACACCTAATCCAATACTCTTAAGGTAATCGCACTTAATTAGTACAGACTTGTACTCTTGTAGTGAATGCCTTTATTAGGCCATTATATTGATGTCCCTGTGCCTGCTCCTATCAGCAGGCATGGCGTCAGTGGTGAAGATGAGCAATGTCAACGTGAAGTTGTGGTACTACGTGGACAACCATCACTCTGCTAGGATCGGTGACTAGCCTCCGGTCTTGATCAGTCCCGCCCAAGGAAACCTAATGAGAAGGTGTCTAACAACCCTAGTTACAACCACAACTATTCGCAACTCAAGGTGTCTAACAACCCTGACTGTCATGTTTTTGATGCATCATCTATCTATCTGGTCTGGGTGCAGGAGGGTGGCAGCCGAGCGCACCGCCATCTCTGGATACCAAATTACCCGTTGCTGCTAGCATAGGTGACACAGAGAGTGATCGGCGACATAACTGGAAAGTGGACCTCTTATTTAGAGGAACACAGTGTCCAATTTGATCCCTGCTGTGATCTTCCTCTACTCCATCCTCCATCTCTAAAGCGACAAACGTATTTTTGTGAGGAAACCGTCATATGAAATGTATTCTGGTTTTTAAATATTTCTCTCATAATATATTTTTGTCAAATAGACAATAATATCATCATGGAAGCACTTTGGAATCAAAGCTTATTAATTCAATTATAGTACCGGTAGGAATATAACGGCCAGTATTGTTAGACTTAGTTCTATCTGAGGCACCGGTGCCCTTCAAACGACTTTCTTTAATGGCTACAAAACTAGCCATTGCATGTGTCAGAGAAGTGGTTTACCACTAGTGATAGCACCCATAACCACCGGTGCACTAAGTGGTGGTTTGTAACGATCTAACTACTAGAATCAGGAATTTGGGGATAGGATAGCAAGAATTTAGGGTAGGATTGGACGAACGCAGTTGATGTTTGCGAGGTACAGTTGTATTCAGTTACAAAGTTAGTTCGTAATTCAGTTACATGCCTCTCCTCCACCCGAGCGTACACATGGGCCAAGGCCAAAGACAACGACTAAGCCACAAAATCAGCCCATTACTCCTCGGCAGGAGTTCTTTTCCTAAAAATACCCTCTCATAACCATCATTTCCCCAAGCTGGTGTTCTTAGATACCAACATAGATCATATACTTCTTCCCATATAGCCATGTCCACTGGTAGAGATTTTCACTGAACTAGAATTTGCTTGACAGTGGATGAGCCTTTTGTATTGTACCTAGTGCCCAAGAAGACTTCTGGTTCCAGCTCCTGCATTGGATCAGTGCACACACAAGACAAATCCATCGATGTCTGAACATAAGGAGCTATATATTTCTTCAGCTGTGACACCACTGGGTGTATTTTACTAGTGTCAGGCAAGGCCAGTTTGTAGGCTACAGCTTCAATCTTCTACAGTCCATAAAAGTTGAAGGAAAGCTTGTGATTACTGCAATAAGCTACTGAAGATTGCACATGTGGTTGCAATTTTAGATACACCGTCTCTCCTACTTCAAAAGATCTCTTAGTTCTTTTATATCTGCTTGAGCTTCCATCCTTTGCTGGGCATGAATTAGCTACTACTGAATCAATCTGTTTAGTAACTCTCTTTACTACCATCTCTCCTACTATTCAAGGTTTGAGACAGTACAGGTTTGAAGGTTCTTGATTCCTAGTTGCCTTTGTATGTATCCATGAAGCACCTCAAGATCTGCCCAGAGGTGAGTGCTTGCTTGTGTTGTACCAAAACTCTGCAATGGATAGCCACTTGGCCCACTGTCTTGGGCAAGAATGAACAGTAGACCAAAGAAATCCCTCCAAACACTGATTCAAACATTCTGCTTGACCATCAGTTTGTGGGTGATAGCTTGAGCTCATAAGCAGCTTAGTGTCAGTGAGTTTAAACAACTGTTGCCACACATTGCATGTGAAGACTCTATCTCGATCAGCCACCATTGCCCTAGGAAGGCCATGCAGTTTATAGACATGCTCTAAATATAGTTTTGCATTGTGAACGGCTGTGAATGGGTGGTGGACTGGTGTGAAATGAGCACACTTTGTAAATTTGTTAATCACCACTAAAATTGCATTGAACCTGTCTAATGTTGGTAGTTCTTCAATGAAGTATAGGCACACAATTTCCCAAGATTGAGAAGGAATTAGTAGTGGTACCAATAGCCCTGTGATTTGATAAGCTCATGCTTTCCTTGCTGGCAAGTCTTACACTGCTGTACAAATGCGTGTACTGTTTTCTTCAGAGTTAGCGAGGCAAACAATTGCTTAACTCTACTATATGTTGCTGTAATATCTATTGATACGCACCTCTTGAGACATGAGTGGCGTTGGTGTGTTGTAGGGAGTGTAATATTGTTGAACACTTACAGTGTTGTTAGCACTAGATCGGGGCCTTCTGGAGATGGAAGATGATCTGTCGTTGCAGGTTCGTTGGTGGTGTTCTGTGCTAGGGCAGCGACGGGCGGTGAAGGAATGACGCAGTGGCGACGCCGGTGGACTTCCCGTCACTGGCAGCGCCACCCTAATCGGCAGGGTTTCCTTAGTGGGGAGTGGCGGCTACAGTAATCGCGTCGCTTGCCCTTGGCCCCCACCACTGTCTTATATAGGCACTGTGCGATGGGCTGAGCGTCCCCGAGCGAGTCAAGGCCCAAGTGGCCATTGGGCCATCTTGGTGGGAGATCAACCTAACATTCTCCCCCTTGATCTCTCATCATTCCTATCATTCTTTAATTTCTTACTCAAACTTAAATTTCATTCATTCTTACTTCTGTCTCATTTCATTACAGATTAATGCATAGAGCGTGTCTCATCGTCACAGCAATTAGTGCTATTAGACTAACAGCCACAACACACCTCTCTGTTTTGAAATAGATTCTTTACTCATTCTGGACCCTTATTGTCCGGAAGTCATAGGCTATGCCGTAAACCCATGTCGACTGTGTGTTCTTTGAACACACTGGGTGGCAAGCCTTTGGTAAACGGATCCGCAAGTACTTTCCTTTCACTTATATGTTCATTCTTTCAATATGATTCCGGACTTTCTCCTTTACAACATATAACTCAATATCAATGTGTTTGGTGGCACACTTGACCCGTTGCAATAGGAGTAAAATTACTTAAACGGTTATTGCTGTTGTCAACCATTATCAACTCCGGGTACAGGTTCACTCAATCATTTCGCCTGTCCTCCAAGCCTCATAACATGCCGTAGCATGACTTTTCTTCATTCATGATATCACAACTGTTTCTTTTTCTTTGGGGCTTTTCCACAATAAAGCTCCAATAGCGAGTGTTCGTGATTGTGGATTTCACTACACATCTCGCTAAACTTTCATCTTCGTACCCACAACTATTTGAGAATACTTGATTTTCTTTATTCAACATGAGGCTATAAATCTCTTCAAGACATTCTTTATTCTGTTCCAGTGATCTATATCTGGATTGGACTTCTGCCAAAACATCCCTGATACGTGAAAAATGTCAGGGTAACTTCTTGCTTATAAGCATTCATTAAGCTTCCAACAGCTGTTTCTCAAAAAAAAAGAGCTTCCAATAGCTGAAGCATACAGGGCGTCCATTTGATCGATCTCATATCGGTTCTTCAAACACTTGAAGTTCTGAAATGTATTACCCTTGACTATAGGAACAGGCATAGGTTTACTCGCTTGCATGCTTCATTTCTTTAGATCTTTTCTAAGTATACCATTTCGATAGTTGTAACACCCCTTTCTCTTATCTCGGTAAGTTTCAACTCGAACAACACTTCACCGAGATTATTCTTATTGAAATCTGAGGACAAAGCTTCTTTTCTCTATCAGTGGATTAACATCACTACCAGCAAGCAAGATGTCAACCACATATAGGATTAGGAAATGAATTCTCCATTCTTAAATTTTGCATTAATGTCCTCTACATTCGGTTCAAAAACCCAAACTCTCCAATTGATTCTTCATATTTGAATTCTGTTTTCTAGAGACTTGCTCTAATTCGTATGTTCTTATCTTTTCATGATAAAACCATTGGGTTATGCCATGTAGGCTTTTCATATAAATCCCCGCTTAGGAATACCTTCTTTACATAACTCAAATCATAATGTGCCACCAAAAACATTCATTGTAATCTCTTTATTCTATTTGCATAACTAAATCATTTCGATACACGTCGTGTTTTATTTCTCTACACATTCCCTTTGGTGCCACATTTCATCGTGTAGACCCTTTACAGCCTACTGTATTGACTCCATTAGGAATTCTTTCTTAATCCCAAACATCGTTGGTAACTTTTGCCATAAGTTGCCCTCTATGTTTCTTTATATATGTTTCCCTCCAGAGCCACATTTCATCTTGTAGACCCTTTACAGCCTACTGTTTTGGCTCCATTAGGAATTTCTTCATGGGCAAGTGAGCGCATCTCACGGCTTCTTCAAATGAGGTGGAATTCCTCGATATGAATTTATTTCTTAACACAGATTTCATTGCCAAGAAGCAATTTCTTTCTTATTCTTTGAGATCTAGTAGGGCCTCATGGCACTTCTTTCATATGGAGCTATTGTTGCTCTTCATTGCCAAGAGGCAATTGTTCTATAGGCTCCTGTATTACAAGATCCTTGTTTATTTATTCATCTTCAACAGATATCGAGCTAGGTATCTATATACCATGCTCCCCTAGATTACTCCATCTTTTGTTTATTTTTGGGTTTAATCTTTCTGCATCTAAGTATCTTTTACTATGCTATCTTCCCATCAGGACCATATATGGTCTAGGAATTTAGCTATTTCTTTACTTAGGGGTATCATTATTGTGATCATTGTACTCCTTCAACAATCACATTAATCTTTTATATATCACTCTTATTCAGAATGCACACCATGCATCATATTTAGTCTTGGGGAGTATCTGTCTTCATTAACATTCTCATGTCATAATTCTCCCCCTCGAAATGTGGCAATGACTTTACTGCCACAATTTTGAAACTATTCAAAACTCTTGTGAATGAGAAGACTTCTATAACTTACTTCATTCATATGATTGTTTCATGTAAGACAAAGTTATTTCTCAAAACTTTTAGGAGTACACTTTTCTCATTTCTTTTATGAACTCAACAGAGTCTTTCAATACTTCTTCAAGTCACACTTGCATGTCATTCTCATCTTTTGGTTCATATACAGTCTTTCTTCTCCTGCCATGCAGGATAAGTTCTATCAAAACTTTTGCCCGCCATACGGGATAATTCCTTGCAAGGGACATAAATACTAGAATTAGCTAAATCAAAGTAAATCTAAAAACTCTTTAATACGCAAGCTTAATCGGACGTTGGTCAAATTAAACATGCCTATGACTTATTATCTTTTATATCATGAAGATTAAAATTGAAAACATACAATTTATTATATCTCTTACCATGAAGATTAAAACTAAAACAAGGAAGGTTCAAATTCTTCTTCATAAAAGGTATATAAATGACATTTCTTAAACTGATCTCTTATTATTCTATCTTCTTTCTTGGATCAATTTCCCTGAATTCTTTCTTTGGAGCCATTCTTGAAGGGGCACAGTTTTTCATGTAATGACCTTCTTTCATACAAAACTGAACTTTTCATCTTCTGAGTCACAAGTACCCAGCTTATTATCTTCTTCTTTTGCCTTCAAGAATGGGAGCATGGAAACATGCAGTTCTTTATCTGAAAACAAATATTAATCAATAATCAATAATGAGCATGAAATAACCCCATGTTGGTCTGGTTAAAGACATGCACATTAAACTTTCAAAAAAAAACTTTCAGTTATATTCTATATTCTATATCACCGTTGGACAGAAATAGAACATCCTTCTTCATCAATTCTAAATCACCGTTGGGCAGAGATAGAATTAATGCATATAACTCATAAATAATATCATGATATTGCTATTGAATACCTTTGCTCAGGAATTTATGCAATATCATCGTTTACTGAATTCGATTAATTTCTCTTCAAATTAAATTCTCCCGTTGGTTCGAATTTAATAAGAAGATAATCTTCATCATTGCAGCGGAAAAATAAAATTTCTATTTCACATGCATTTCTTTTTCTCTATATTCTTTCTGAAAATTGGTCACTATGATGCAAAATTTATCAGAGATTTAAAATTCAATCTTAAACTCATAAATAAACTTATAACATTATTATCATCAACGTTGGCTAGAAAATAACAATATTATAATTTCTCATCACTATGAGCTATTGTTCCTCCAATTAAATTTTCTCATTGGTTCCAATTCTAGTGGAAGAATAAACTTTTATCATTTTCTGAATTTCTATATCTGCTCTTCAAAAAATTAAATCCTCCCATTTGTTCAGATTTCATAATGAAAATAACAACTTCAAATACGCAGCGGAAAAACTTGTAAAATATTCTATATATTGTTAAATTCAGAAGCATGCCATTATTCTTTATCTATTCTCTGAAAATCTTAACACGTTGATGCCAAAATTTACAAAATTCAAACTCGAATTCCATTCAAGGACAATAACATTAACTTTTGCAACGAAAACCATGAAAAACAATCTTAAACTTGTTACATCCAGTTGCATTTTCATGTTCACACAAACTCTCTGACATTTCTAACACGTTGGTGTAGAGTTTTGCAGAGGTTTAACCTTTAACAAATCATTGAAATTTGCTTCTGAATAAAACATAATTCAATGCCGTTACTGTTGCATGCTCAATCGTCAAAACAGCCCAGCCGGCCTGCTTGGCCCGCGCACAAGACAGGTGCTCATGGCCCGGTCGCGGCCTGCCTGGCGATGCCTCGCATGAGCGCGCACCGAGCGGCCCAACAAGGCCCGCGGCCTGCTGGCTTGCCCTCCCCCCACGCATCAGGCCGCAACCTGGGCCTGGGCTAGGAATTCCCTGCCTCCGCTCGCGCCCGGCTTGGGCTTCTTTCGGCCCGGCCAATCCTGACCGTCCAACGCGATCGGACGGCTGTCCGTCGATCTCGCTGGAACAAAACCAGCAAGCGGCGGCGGCAACCGAAACCCTAGCTTCATTTCTTCTTCTCCTTTCTTTCTCTCTCGGTTCTAAGCATTGGCAGCGGCCCTAGTGCTGGCCAGACCAAGACGACCGGCCGGCGGCGGGAGGTGCTTCCCTGGACAAGTCCCGGCTGGTTCCTCCCTTTCCTTCTCCCTTCTCACCTACTCGCGCACTCCAGCAGCACGACAGACGGCCGCCCTTGGCAACCGGAGTGGAGAATGGTGATGGCGCTGCAGCCGGTCCCTCGCCGGGCGTGGCGCGCTCTCCCTCGGCTGAGCGCACCGCCGTCGAGCAGTCTCGGCGGGCGGCGCCTGGCCCCGAGCTTCGCGCCCGCGCAGCGAACTGGGGTAGCTTCGGCCGCTCTTCCCGCACACCGACAAACGGCGGTGCGGGATCTTCGTTCAACGCGCCGGCCATGACGGCGACAAAGAAGATCAGGTAAGGCCCTCGCAATCCCATCCATTTCATTAGGGTTAGGGTTTCAAGATCCCCAATTTCTTGTTCTCTTCCCATTGGCCGGCGAAACGGCGTCGCGAATTCTCTTCCCGTGCGCCGTCGGGCGGCCGCGCGGTATTCTGAGCCTGCGTCGGCGGCGCTTAGCCCCTTCTTTCCCGCAGTGGCGAGTTCATTTCACGCATGCCATCGATGCGGTGGCGCGACCATTTCTCTTTCCGCCGACTGCGGTGCGACGGACGGTAGTAGCATCTCCCCCCGTCCGTCCTCTAGTGGTTTAACAACCCCGATCTGGATCGACTCAATAGATCCAGGCGTCTGATACCATTGTTGAACACTTACAGTGTTGTTAGCAGTAGATCGGGGCCTTTTGGAGATGGAAGATGATCTGTCGTTGCAGGTTCGTTGGTGGTTTTCTGCGCTAGGGCAGCGACGGGCGGTGAAGGAATGACGCAGTGGCGACGCCGGTGGACTTTCCGTCGCTGGCAGCGCCACCCTAATTGGCAGGGTTTCCTTAGTGGGGAGTGGCGGCTACAGTAATCGCGTCGCCTGCCCTTGGCCCCCACACTGTCATATATAGGCACTGTGCGACGGGGGCCCACCAGCCATGTCATTGGGCTGAGCGTCCCCGATCAGGACGCGAGTCAAGGCCCAAGTGGTAATGGCAAAATCATAGAGAAGTTCTGTTTTCTAGTAATGGTAATGGCAGCCAAGTTGGTGGTAATTTAGCATAGCACGCTAATACCTCTGATAAGTCATAACAGCTCTAAACAGTCTTTCCCAGAGAGCATTGTTGCGACAATGCCTAGAAAACAATGTATTGATACAATCAATACCGACACGACTTATGCATGCACCTCCAGACACGGCTTACGATGGCCATGGACGCTGCAATGTCGGTTTGAGGCGCTTCCTATACCAGCAGCCAATTACTACCACACAAACAGTAGAAACGATTTTGAAAGGCGCATTCATTTTTTCCAGGACGTCTCCATCAAGAATAATCGTCTCTAAAAATAGTTTCAAAACAGTTTGTTTGTAGCGCTTCCTATACCAGAAACCAATTACTACCACAGAAACGATTTTCAAAGGCGCACTCATTTTTTCCAGGGCGTCTCTGTCAAGAGTCGTCTCTAAAGTTAGTTACAGAACAGTATTTGTAGAATGAAAAATCAATTTCTACGTAGTTAATATTTTCATCCACATGTAAAAATGCCTTCTATTTTTAAAAGGGAACACCAGCCGCCTCTCGAAATTGCATTTTTAAATGCGATTATTAATTGTTCTAGAGATTGATCTTCGAGCTGGCTACCAAAGCGGTCACCTCTAAAAAGGTGTTCAACAAAAATGTTGATTTTCTTTCATTTAAAGTTCCAAAATTTTGATATATACAATGAGGATGTATTATCACCGTCCATGTTCACAGAAAGTGACAAAAACTAGCAGTGAAGAACCGTGTTACAAACAAGCAGTGATGAACATTTTGTAGTAGTAACCATTTCAAGTTATTAAAATCTAGACGCCTCTTGAATAGAAAAGGTACGTCTCATTTAATAGGGCTTTTCCCTATCTTTGGTTCCTTTGAATATTTTAGCATGGAATTCGAGCAGAGAAGCCCTCCCAGACGGCTCTCTGAAAGAATAGATTTTTACAGTTGTTCTAAGTTAAATTTTTTAGACTTTAACCAAGTTTCTAGAAATATCCGTTAAGTTATTTATGGCATTAAATTAGTATCATTAGATTTATCATACAATATACCATTATAATATGCTTATTTTATGTCATAGAGGTTGTTACTTCTTGGATTTTTTATTTATTTTAATTCTTTTTTATAAGATATTTCAATAGTAATCCCCACTAAAAAATATTTGCACATCCTAGCCCTTTTGGTCGCGCCAGCCCAGCTGGCGTGACCAAATAACTTAGTTACGCCACATACATTGGCGTGACAAGATGTTCCACGTTTGGACGGCGTTTCCGACGTGAAAAACCTTGTCACGCCACTCCCGTTGGCGTGACAGTAGGGTCTTGTCGCGCCACCGAGAGTGGCGTGACAAGATCGATTTTCAAAAAATCATAATTCTTCGATACAACGTCGGATGAAGATGATTTTTATATAAAAATTGTAGAGCTCGACGAGATCTACAACTTTCTAGTTTTGAGTTTTTTTATTTGATGATATTAAGAAGGTCAAAAAAATAATATAAGATTTCAGCACCATAATAATCGCGTACTAGCGCTTCTCTCGCAGTAGAAAAAATAATATCTTTTTCGTATGAAGTCAAATGAAGATACATGTTATATCAAAGTTGTAGCTCTCAATGAGATCTATAACTTTGTAGTTTGTTGTTTTTACAATTGAGCTTGTTAAGGTGCTCGAGAAAATAATATAAAGTTTCAGTATCGTAATAATCTGTAACTAGCGCTTACCGCAGTTGAAAAATAATATCTTTTTCGTATGGAGTCAAATGAAAATACATGTTATACCAAAGTTGCAGCTCTCAATTAGATATACAACTTTGTAGTTTTATGTTTTTACATTTGATATCGTTAAGATGCTCAAAACAATAATATAATGTTTCAGCACCATAATAATCGTGTACTAAGCGTTTACCGCATTAAAAATTAATATTTTTTTCGTATAGAGTCAAATGAAAATAGTTTTTATACCAAAGTTACAACATTGATATAAAAGTGTTTCATTTGACTCTATACGAAAAAAAAATATTAATTTTTTTGATGCGGCAAGTGCTATTACGTGATTATTATGGTGCTGAAACTTTATATTATTTTTTCGAGTATCTTAACAACCTCAAATGTAAAAACACAAAACTATAAAGTTGTAGATCTCATTGAGAGCTACAATATGGTATAACATGTATCTTCATTTGACTTCATACGAAAAAAGATATTATTTTTCTATCATGAGAAGCGCTTAGTACGCGATTATTATGGTGCTGAAATCTTATATTATTTTTTGACCTTCTTAATATCATCAAATGGAAAAACTTAAAACTAGAAAGTTGTAGATCTCGTCGAGCTCTACAATTTTCATATAAAAATCATCTTCATCCGACGTCGTATCGAAGAATTATGATTTTTTAAATCCAGTCTTGTCACGCCACTCCCCGTGGCGCGACAAGATTTCACCGTCACGCCAACGGGAGTGGCGTGACAAGGTTTTCCACGTCGGCAATGCCATCCAACATGGAACATCTTGTCACGCCAATGCATGTGGCGTGATTGAAAGATTTGGTCACGCCAAAATGGGCTGGCGCGACCAAAAGGGCTAGGATGTGCAAATATTTTTAGTGGGGATTACTATTAAAATATCTTATAAAAAAAGGATTAAAATAAATAAAAAATCCTTACTTTTTTTCTATAAATTAACTTTTCTATAAATTAAAATTAGTCAAACTTTAAAAAATTGACTCACATGATGAATTCTAAGAATTAAATTTTTCAGAGACACAGTGAGTACGATGAAAATTTGATGAACAGCCAATCGTGCAGTCCATCATCGCAACGTGATTCTCACGCAGCAGAATCGTTGACGCACTGCTCTCACTGTCAGCTGCAACAAGTATACGCTCCTGCCTTGGTCGCTGTCACCGCTTATAAACAAGCGTACATGACCAGTACGTCGTCGGTCTATAGCTTGAATTGGCTGTGCAGCGGCGAGGATGCAGCAGCCACCACCGCTAGCTACCTACAAATTGAGGAGCCAGGCATGGGTGCACATCCACGAAAGACGTACGACCTAGAGACATAGAGAGAGAGAGAGAGCCGGCGGACACCAAAAAGATAAAATGAAGGCGTCTCGTCGTCCCTCCTTGCTGGTACTTCGCTTCTTGGTGATCATGGCAGCGGCGGCGTTCTTCATCATTCTCGCCGTGCACGTTGAGCCTGCGCAAGGTACTACGTACTATATATGCTCGTCGGTCGCTCCACTCCGGTGGTTAATTTATAGGGCTCCTGGAGTCCTTGGTTTCTTCAGTTGACAAGCTAGCTAAGCACACAGAGATACACGTGAGGATTAAGCAGCTGACTTGCTTGTCTTTCTGGTCTGCGTGCAGGAGGGAGGCAGCCGAGCACACCGCCGTCTCCGGATCCGAATCACCCTTTTTCTCAATTTCATCCTTGCTGCTTTCGTAGGTGAAGTGGAGAGTGAACGGCGATATAACTGGAAAGGGCGTCTCGTATTCAGTGGAACGCAGTGTCCAATTTGAACCTTGTGATCTTACTGCATATACTCACCCCATCTCTGAAACGATAAACATATTTTTGTGAGGGAAACGTCATATAAAATGTATTCTGATTTTTAAATATTTCTCTTATAATATATTGTCATTTGCTAAATAAGTGATAATATAATATCTTCGTGGAAGCACTTTGGAATCAAGATTATGGATTCAATTCCGGTATCGATCGGAATGGACAGTATTAATGGTTAGACTTAGTTCTGTTTGAGGCACCGGTGCTCTTCAGACGGTTTTCTCCAATAGCTAGTACAAAACTAGCTGTTGCACGTGTCGGAAGAACAGTGTACCACCGGTGCACTAAGTGCTGGTCGTGCTCGAAAACAAGCTCTCTGGAGTTCACACCGGTCACACATTTGAACTTCACGCGCGCTTAGCCAGGTAGTATCGCTCATTGTACATGCTCCCACTGTGACCACCGGTGCACACTATTTGAAGTTTGCGCGCTAGCTCAGTCAGGGAGCACCGCTCACCACCAGTGCTAGGCCACCGGTGTGTGCACCGTGCATACCGGTGCACCGCCCAAGGTTCAGCACACCCCAAGTACACGACCGGTGCACAGAGAACGGCTGCACCGGGAGCATTTCTTCGTCTCCCTGCATATGTGCTGACACCTGAAGTGTTCCACTAATTTGTACACGTGTGTTAGTTTTTCATGAACATTTTTCAAAAGAATTTTTCACTCTTCTTTTTACACCACTAGATCCTAGCATCGCATGCAAAGTTAGATCGCTCAAGTGACACTAGATGACCGATATAGAAAAAAGTTTGTTGCTCTTGGTAGTACAACCATATATCCTAAACATGGTCTTGCTCTTCTCTATACAACATTTGATCGCTGAAATGAAATGCCCTACAAATTGTCTTGTGTATTCCATTTCCACTCCTCCAATGTTGATGCCATAAAGCACCAACCTTCATCAAGCCACTTGTAATCATTACAAGTCTTGCATGGCTTGATCTCATATAAACGATATGATCCTCTTCATATCATCATGTAGCCTTATTGGTTTATCGATCTCAACGTTGCTTGCTCTTCACCGTCGCTACTTCACCATAGTAACCAGTCTATCGATGCCAAGCCTTGTCTCTTGATCTTCTCCGTGAAGCCATATGACTATGTCATGTATCATATGCAATAAGCTAGGTAAGCATTTCAACGCATCCAAACCATCTACACCTCCATGGCATAAGTTTCCGACACTAGTGTACCTATAGAATATTTCGCATGTGCATCTAACACAACCACATATTAGCCTACCTAGATCGTCACTCAATTACCAAAACCAAATAAAGACCTTTTAGCTCTTCACAACTTTATTTCACCTCGACGCAAGCTTTATTTGCGATGATACCAAGTGCCTCTTCCCATTCCCATAGAACTCCAATTGGGTTTTGAGACCCAAACCTAAGAAACCATCCTACTTGTGGTTTTGGGCCCAAACCACCAATTCACTTGGAGAAGCATACCTGCTACACCTTCTCCATGGTCTCGACACATGTCAATGTCGTTATTTACCATCTAAGCACCAAGTTCACTAGGTGTTGGTCAGCTGCTACCTTGACTTGTGTCGACCTGGTCAACTCGTTTGCATGTACTCTTGCTTGTGGTCATTCGTCTTGTGGCCATCTATCAACATGAATCATCTCTGCTTGACCTTTTCCGTATAGTCGAATGCTATCTTTGTGCTCTACATCTACACACCAACACAGCTAATAGACATGTTGTACATACACTCGCACAATGGTTAGTCACCAAAACTCAGCCAAAGCCGATTGTCTTCGACAATAATCACTGATCACAAACTCGATACAGGAGGGCATACACTACCATGTATTCACGAATCCAAACCATAATCTCCATGTTTCCTATGCAAAAACACTTTAAAAATCTGATTTGGAAATTAATGGGGTCAGACTCTATTAAGAACCCAACCTGGCCAGATCCTAAACCGGACAAGCTAGTCGGGCAGGCCATGGTGCAGGAGGACTGGCCTGGCTAGGTATTCATTGGGGACAATGTGGTGGAGGCCCAGCAGGCACACAGGGGAGAGGCGCTGGCTTGGCTGGTTTGGGACATTGGCTAGGTCGGTTCAGTAGAGGGGGCACGCACCTCTTCTTCTAGTTTTCTCTGCGGATCTTTACGCAATGTTCCAAATATATTTTAAAAACTATTGTTCTTTATATCTTTGTATAGTCTTCCTTAGATATTAATACAAAGTTGTATTTTTAGAGGCGACTATTGTTCCCTATTCCCTTTTAGAGATTGATCTTTAGAGTGAGCTAGAAATGCATGTGGACACCACTAAAAAGGATATCAATAAAAAAAATTTTTTTTATATCAAGTCAGATGAAGAGACAAACTTCATGTCAATGATCTTCAATTTTATAGAGGATGATTTTCTTTCACTTAAAATCATTTGGAGTTATTTTTTTATATAACTGTTGGTCAACGGTGGTGATAGAAAGGTGGATTATTTATATAACTAGAAGGATTCTCCGTGCGTTGCGGGGGGTATTTGAGATGGAATTGGGTTCCACTGAACGTAAGCACCGTAAAAAATAACATAGATTAAAAGGCTATGCAATACCAATGATTTATACTGATTTTGGAGAACATATCCGATGTCATACATAGATAGATTATATTTACATGAAAGTAGTATTTAGAAGGAAAAAAAAGAAACTCACACGTTTCAAGTGAATGGTACTCTACGTGTCGGAATGGTTCAAGTCAGTCATTTTGTCCTTGATCTCTTCTTGCTTTCTGATAAAAAGTTCAATTGTCATCCCTTTAGGGTTCATAAGTATCCTTCAAAATAAAAATAATAATGGCAAAGTCAGAGTCGATCAGGAATTAGCAACATTGCACGTTCAGGTGCAGACATTCAGCTCCCTAGCTAGTAGCTTCTAGCTCCGACAATTGATCCTACTGTTCCAAATAAAGTATCAATATGAATCAACTACAAAGTGGAACTAAAAGTGACCATACCTGACCTAGTGTGGCGGAGCTAGAGAAATATTGAGGGGGGTGCGGCCATGTAGGCTTATTTCATAGCAATTACTCATCAGATATATAATATACATTCACAAAACCAATTTCTACTCATCGAAGCAATACGATCAAAAAATTTTAGGATTACCTTATTCCCTACGTCGAGGGAAAACCTTTCCATGTTTTCTAGCATTCACAAAAATATGACATAGGGAAAACTTTTTCATGTTTTCTAGCATTTACAAAAATATTTAATTTTTAGTTGCTTCTTGCTTTCCCTAATATCAATTTTCAAATATGTGAGAAAGAATCGGCCTAATCCTAGAATCCGAACAAATAATAAAGAAGTTTTTTTAACACACAAAAGACGTACATATTATTGCATTAAGAAAAGAGAGTTTTATAATGTGCCTTGGCGTCGTCTTAGGTGAGGGCCACAAGAATATGAAACTAGCTCAACCCCTCCCTGGACACTGAGAATTACGAGGAAGGTAAGAACCACAAACTGTAACCAATTTAAATACTCAGATTAATGGAAAATTAAAAGTAGATGATTTTTTAAGTCTTACTTTGCCATGGAATCTTGATCAAGAACAAACAGTAACCAATTTAAATAGTCAGATTAACAAGGAAGGGGCAGGAACGCAGGGCGGCACTCCTGTCTCCTCTCCCTCCTGGTGACATTTAAATGGAAGCAGCTGACCGCTCCGCCAGCAGCATCCAGCAGCGCCGGCGTGCAGGGGGTGCAGACGTTTGGCTTGTGGAGGTGCGAATATGGTAGAAACTTGTATACTATAACGTATTTCGCATTTGAGCCTGGGTGCGGACACACCCACATGATCCTATATGGATCCGCCCGTGCCTAGTGAGCTTGGCAACATGCAAACTTGGAAACTTGCGAAGGAGCCGGCTGTTTCATGCTGCGGACTTCTTGCGGCATGGAGGAACTGCTGATGGCGCAAGCTGTGCAGGCGTGTGCAACCTGGCGTGTTGCCGCCGGCTGCCACCATGCTCAGATGTGTGATCCTTGATCCTTCTGCCATTGGTTCTGCTACACGCGGCACCATAAGTTTGCAAATCACAATTGCAACGAACTGACGAATCGATGATTAAGTTCGCTAGTTTGGCAGGGTGACGACTGACGGCCCTGCTAGCCCTCTTCCCTCCACCGTTGGGGCACCGGCCACGGCCATTAATGGAGCGAGAAGGCGTCGACTCGGCTGCTGTCTTGGGTGGATGCGGAGGAGAAAAGGTAGGGAGAGGAGAGCTGCCGAGGTAGGGGCTACGGCCATTATTGTGGCTTCGATTCTATGGGATGGGATGGTGCGGATTGCAGAAGCTTGTCAAGGGGCAGAAGCAGTACGGGCGGGCGTCGATTCTGTTGTTCAGCGCATGCAAGAAGGGGAAGCGGCAGGGACGCATATGTAGGAGGGGGCGGCGATGTTGTTGAACTTGTGGGTGGCTTAGATGAACGGATGGATGCATATGATTGTAGAAATCGGATGGTCTGTATTAGTTGATGACGTGGATCGCTCTGAGATAGATAGAATAGATAGTGGGAGTTAACTTTATAAGAGATATATAGATAGATTGGCTATTTGCAATTGCAATCGATGCCTCCTTGGTCCTTGGTTATAATTTCCACTGTAGTGATAATATATTATCACCGTCCATGTTCACAAACCGCGACGAAGGGGGTTGCGAACAAGGGCTGATGAACTTTGTGCAGTAATGTAAAACATTTCCTTTGCATTATAGCCGGTGAAAACAGGAAAACGGGCTTTCCTACCTTGGGCTTCTTGAATGCCGCAGCATGGAGGAAACAGAGCAGAGAAAACCTCCCAAAACGAGCTGCATCCGCGGTTCGCACGCGGCAGGCTCGTTGACACCGGCAGTCACTATCAGCGGCAACAAGTATATATTAAGAATATACGCTGCCGCCGCCTTCGCCGTTGTGGCCGCGCCTAAGTCGACGTACACCCTACACGACCAATCGATCGAGCTATAGCTTGAATTGACTGCGCAGCGGAGAGCATGCAGCGAGCCGCCACCGCGACCTATAAATTGAAGAGCGAGGCACCATGGATGCACATCCACAAAACACAAGACGACATAGAGATAGAGATCCGGAGGCCGGCGCAAAGCAAAAGGATAAAATGAAGGCGCCACGCCGCTCCTTGCAGCTGGTGGTTGTTCTGCGCTTCTCGGCGATCTTGGCGGCGGCGTTCTTCATCATTCTCGCCGTACACGTTCAGCCTGCGCAAGGTATATGCTCACTGCGCCACTCCGATCCGGTGGTTAATTTGTAGGGTTCCTGGTCGTGGAGTCCTCTGGTTTCTTCGGAGCTAATGTGCTAGCTAGCACAGCTACTGCTACACGCGTGAGGATTAAGCAGCTGATTTGCATGTGTTTTTGATGCATCATCTCTGGTCTCCGTGCAGGACGGAAGCAGCCGAGGTCACCGCCGTCTCCGGTACCACATACACACCCGCAATCACATTGCAGCTAGCGTAGCTGAAACAGAGGGATGGGCAGGCGGCGCCTACACAATTGGGATGTTCTGCGCCTCTTATTTAGTCGAAGTCAGTGTTCCAATTTGAACCTTGTGAATTGTGATGTTTTTTCTCTCGAATAAGCAAATGATTTGCACGTCTTTATATTAAGATAGAGAAAAGTTCAATACAACACGTTTTAGAGGCATCCTAAAGGGTCAAAAACTTGTAAATGAATGTTTAGATTGTCATTACATTGGACAGAGATGGACCCAAACTGTGCTGCTGGCTAAGAGACCTATCATGTGCTGCCGATCGGCAGTGGCGCCTCTTGCACGCGCCCACTTCGCCATCTGCTGGAAACAAGAAACAACTCACGCATGCGCCTACATATGAGCGAGGTTACAGCTAAAAATTTCTTTATACGCCTTCCGGAGCGACGTCGATGGAGACGGCATCCCATTGGCTAGTCCTAAGCATAGCATTACAAGAGACTCCCCTCGCTTGGAAGCCAGGATATGAGATATGCTCTGCGTCGCGATCCACTTGCTTCGTGTGGGGAGCGAGGCCGCTACGTACATGTCTTGGGCAGTATCATCACCGGGCAACTCTAGGAGTGGCAGCTCCTTCTTTGTACTCGCTCATTGAAACGCTTGAGGCGTCGCTCATTTGAGGTCACTTAAGCTGATGGAGTGCGGTCAATGGCGCCCATCGCAGCCTCGAATGTTGCATCTCTCGAGGTGGCTGCCTCCACACTGGCCAGCGTAGGGCTGGCTGGCCATGTGGTGGGGTGGTTGTGTCCTCGCTCTTGCATGGACTGAGGGGGTGTTTAGATGGTGTGAAAATAGTTTTGCCTGTGTCACGTCAGAATGTCAGAAAGATGTCGAGACGGGGTTTTGAATACTAATAAAAAACAAATTACAGAACTTCGTCGAGAAACCACGAGACAAATTTTTTAAGTATAATTAATCTATCATTAGCAAATGTTAATTATAGCAGCACATTGCCAAATCATGGACTAATTAGACTTAAAAGATTCATCTCGCAAAGTTATCGCAATATGTACAATTAGTTTTTTTTAGACTACATTTAATACTCCACGTATATGTGTGACAAAATTCGATGGGACAGGGCAAAAGTTTTGCCCTACCCATCCAAACACCCCCGATATTGGTGGATCGTTCCTTGTCATCCACGTTGCCTGGCTACCGATCCCATGGTGGGGTCCCTTGAGGTGACCCTATAGACTGCTATCGGAGCAGGCGAGCACTACAAGGTGCTCCTCCTGCCTACTCTACAAGAAATGTGTGGCTTTTGACATTAAAATATATCATAATGTAAGCAATTTAAGTCACAAATTAAGATTTATGACATCCAGATGATAAAAATCCTAATGTAAAAAGTCATCGTTAAAAAATTATTATGTGACATTAATATATTTATTGTCATAAGTATATGACATTGCATTTGACTGTCAAAAAGCCATCTTGGAAGCCAGGATATGAGATATGCTCGGCGTTACTATCCACTTGCTTCATGTGGGGAGCGATGGCGCTACATACATGTCTTGGGCTGTGTCATCACCTGGAAACTCCAGAAGTGGCAGCGGCTTCTTCTTTGTGACTCGTTGAAACGCTTGATGCGTCCCTCATTCGTGGTCATTTGACACTACAGGAAACTAAGCCTTTGCCGAGTGCTAAATGCTTTGCCGAGTGTCAAATATCGGGCACTCAGCAAAGGCTCCCTTTGCCGAGTGCCGCACTCGGCAAAGGCAGGCACTGGGCAAAGGGCGATTCACCGAGTGCCCGGCACTCGGCAAAAGCCAGGCACTCGGCGAAGACTCCCTTTGCCGAGTGCTCCACCGTCGACAAAGGTAAGCACTCGGCAAAGGTGGGTGGCCGGTTGGCGGCATCCGTCACCGTTAACTTTGCCGAGTGCCAGGTTTTAGGCACTCGGCAAAATATTACTTTGCCCAGTGTCAAACCTTGGCACTCCGCAAAGAAGATACTTTGCCGAGTGCCAAACCTAGGCACTCGGCAAAGAGGATACTTTGCCCAGTGCCAAACCTAGGCACTGGGCAAAGAATTTTTTTTTTTTTTGAATTTTGGCCCCAAATTTTTTTTGAGGCTTTTATACAGTGCCACAAACAACATGTTAAAGTTTGGGGCATTTTCAGTGAATTTTGTTATATTTCTCTAGTTATTTTGTTTTTTTGAATTTTTACGGGAAAAGAACGTTTGAACTGCAGGTGCATCGAAAAATGGTTTTGTTTGGTTCCAAAAATGTGATTCTTGTTTGTTATCATAATGTTAGGTTAAATCTAGGGACGGTCTCGGAATTTCGATCAACGTGTGAGGGCGGGGCGCCGACGTGCGTGCGAAGTCGATTTTTTTAATTATATAAAATGCAAATGAGTTCGAAAATTATGAAACTTGGCGAGAAGTCATGATATCATATGCGTGTGCTGTGGTAAAAATTTGAAAAAGTTTCGATCACACGGCGACCTATGGTGGTTACAAACCAAGATAACCTCACATGTGATATAAGACACACATGTGATGATCTTTTAGTTTGTGACCACCGTGGGGTCGCCGTGTGTTTGAAACTTTTTCAAATTTTTGCCACAAACACGCATATGATATCATGACTTCTCGCCAAGTTTCATAATTTTCGAACTCATTCGTATTTTATATAATTAAAAATCGACTCGCACACGTTGATCGAAATTCGAGACCGTCCCCTAGCTTTAGCCTAACATTAGGATAACAAACAAGAATCACATTTTTGAAACCAAACAAAACTATTTTTCGATGCACCTGCAGCTCAAACGCTCTTTCCCGTAAAAAATCCAAAAAACAAAATAACTAGAGAAATATAACAAAATTCACTGAAAATGCCCCAAACTTTAACATGTTGTTTGTGGCACTGTATAAAAAGCCTCAAAAAAAAATTTAGGGCCAGAATTCAAAAAAAAATTTTTGCCCAATGCCAAGGTTTGGCGCCGGCAAACTATCCTTTTTGCCGAGTGCCAACCCTAGGCACTTGGCAAAGGCTGTGGCGGCGTTGCCGAGTGCCGATCACGGCACTCGGCAAAGTTTGGCACTGGGCAAACTATCCTCTTTGCCGAGTGCCAACCCTAGGCACTTGGCAAAGGCTGTGGCGGGCGTTGCCGAGTGCCGATCACGCCTTCGGCAAAGAAATTCCGCCTTTGCCGAGTGCCCGTGATCCGGCACTCGGCAAAGAGTGAATCGTGATAAAAACCGTGGCCGCCGTTGTCTCTCTATCTTATCTCTCTCCCTCTCATCCACCGCGCCGCCGCCCTTGTCCGCTTCGCCCGGCCGCCCGAGCCCCGCCCGAGCCACGCCGAGAAGTGCCCTCCCCGTAGCCCCACACGCTGGCCGCCCGCCCACCCCGAGCCCCGTGCGGCGCGGCGGCCGACCCGGCCCGGCAGCCCGCGGCAGCGCGGCAGGCCGCCCCTCCACGACCCGCGGCCGCCTCGGCCGACCGCCAGCCGCTCCCGCCCGGCCACTTCCCACGCCACCGGCGGCCGGCCCCGCGCCCCCGCCCCTTCACCGCCCACCGGCCCGCCCCACCACGCCCGGTCGGCCTCAACAGCAGCCGCGCCAGGCCGCAGCCGCCCCCCCCGGCCCCGCCCCGGCCCGGCGTACAGGGTGGCCGGCGGCCACCACCGCCGCCCGGCCGATCTCCAGCGGCCCGGCCGGCCTCAACCACCTGGCGGCCGCCCCGGCCGGCGCCCGTGCCCGGCCCCGTTCTCCTCCCTTCCCGCCCCCGGCCGGTAATGCGCAGCCGGCCAGCCCCTCCCCGGCCGCCTCGGCCGTCGTCAACCCGCAGCCTCCGGCCGGCTCTCACTCCTCGGCCGGCCAACGGCCGGCTTGCGCAGCCCCCAACCCCCCGGCCGGCCCACGCGGCATCGGGCCCCTGCATTTCGGTCACCGCTCTTCGGCCGGCCCCAGCTGCGTCCCTACTGCCCCCACTGCAGAGATGAGAAGGGCGAGGTAGGGAGAAGAAGGAGAAGAGGAGAGGAGGAGGGGAGAAGAGAGGAGGAGAAGGTGTCGCCGCTCTCGTCCCATCGATGCTCACGCCGCTACGGTCAACGCTCACGCTGCTACAGTCGTCCCGTCGACGCCCTCGCCTATAGGTATATTCACTAGACTTTGTGTAATAGTTGTAATGTAGTGGTAGTTAGTAAGTATTAGTAGTTAGTATTAGTGTTAGTAGTAGTAAGTATGTTTGATATGTGGATGGATGTTGGCCTTCGTGCCTATGTGTGATAAATGTGTGTGTAGGCCTTCGTGCCTATGTTTTCTGCAGGTTTTGGGACCTCCCTGTGCAGGAGAGGTTCTGCCGAAATTTTTAGTTGACACTTACCAAATTTCTTTTTTTAGGAGAAGGACACGTGAGCGACCTCGATCGACTTCGTCGGTGTTGCTGGTCTGCCTGCACTGCCTCGCCTCTTCACTGCACCGCCTCTCCACCGCCCCGCTAGCCTGACCTCACCGACACCTAGGGTATAACCCCCTCCTCCTTTGCATGCATGTTTAATTAACGTAAACCAGTTAGGCGTCTCCCGTCTGAAAGAGATACGATCGGAGGTATGCAGATCTTTTGCATATCTCTGACCGTATCTCTTTTGGATTGTCCACGTATTTTGGACAACCTGCGGATGCGTAGATGAGGTTGGTTTTCATGCACCCCTCCGGTTCGAGACAGACTTTTGGCATCACCTCCCAGTTGTTCTCCGGATACACACAAGGGCGTGTATCGGGAGGAGAACAGCCGGAGGTGCCGCCGAAATTTCGCCTCTCTAACCGGAGGGGGGGAGCATGAAAACCAACCTCATCTACGCATCCGTGGGTGGGATTAGGACCTATCCTCACCTATTAGAGAGTAGGAACGACGTGCAGATGCAATTCCTAGTTATGCTACACCCTTACATATATATATGCCAGAGGATGGAGACCCGTGATTGGATGTACACGGGGCACGCACAATTGACCCCAGAATGGCTGACTAAGACTAATGCTTTCCTGGAACATTCTTTTGGTGTGGCTGCTAAAGGGTCCAGTCGAATGCCGTGTCCTTGCTTCAAATATGACAACCGTGTAAGAAAGAACAAGAAGCACGTGGGGGAAGATCTTGTCTTGTATGGATTCACGCCAAACTACACCTGCTGGATCCACCATGGTGAAGCCGATCATATTAGGGAGGAGGTGGTGAGACCACGTCTCGACGCTTTTGATGGAGAAGCCGGGGTAGCAGAATGGATGGATGACTTTCAGGAGGCACGGTTCGGTGAAGAAATTGAGGACGAGCCTGAGGAAACCGCGAAGGCGTATTACGATATGTTTTCTTCCGCCCAGAAGCCCCTTCATGAGAAGACAACGGTTTCACAGTTAGATGCCATTGGATGCCTAATGGCGTTGAAGTTGCAGTGTGCCATGATTCAAGACAACTTTGATTCTTTGTTGACAGTGGTTGCATCCCTCCTTCCAGAGGGTCATGTTTTGCCGAAGAACTTGTACAAGTCACAGAAACTTCTTCGTGCACTTAAGATGTCATATGAGCCAATCCATGCTTGTCCGAATGGGTGTGTCCTATTTTAGAAAGATCATGAGAAAGCAACACACTGTCCACAGTGCAAATCCTCTAGGTATGTGGTGGAACCTAGTGAAGGCAAAAAGGGACACCCTGGTATCCCCGTAAAGGTCCTACGGTACCTTCCTTTTATACCGAGGATCCAACGGCTATACATGACAGAGGAGTCTGCGAAACAGATGACATGGCACAAACATGGGAAAAGATACAACGCCGACAAGATGGTACACCCATCGGATGGTGATGCATGGAAGCATTTCGATGCCATACATCATGATAAAGCTCGGAGGCTCGCAATGTATGCGTGTAGCGCCGGGCAAAGATGGGTTCAACCCCTATGGAATGATGGCGGCCCCGTACACTTGTTGGCCTGTATTTGTGATCCCCCTCAATCTTCCCCCCGGCGTCATGTTTCAACCCAAGAACGTTTTTATGTCGCTCATAATTCCTGGACACCCGGGCAACAAGATGGGTGTGTTTATGGAGCCTCTCATTGATGAATTGATCCAAGCTTGGAAAAAAGGTGTACTGACATATGACCGAGCTACAAAGAACTTCACAATGCATGTGTGGTACCAGTACTCCCTTCATGACTTTCTGGCATATGGAATATTCTGCGCGTGGTGTGTTCAAGGCAAGTTTCCATGCCCAATATGCAGGAGTGCTGTGAGGTTCATTCGTCTGAAGATGGGGGGCAAGTTTTCTTCATTTGACCAACATCGTCAATTCCTCCCTCTTGACCATCCATTTAGACGAGATGTCAAGCACTTTAGGAAAGGAGTTCAAATCACCGACCCTATACCTCACATTATGACCCCTGCCGAGGTCCGTGCTGAGATAGAAGCTCTCAAAGAGGATAAACAGAAAGGTGGTTTTATTGGATATGGTCTGGAACATCAATGGACTCATAAATCGGGCTTGACTAGGCTCCCCTATTTCAATGACATTCTTCTTCCACACAACATTGATGTAATGCACACAGAAAAGAATATCGCCGAGGCCCTCTTTGGAACACTCATGGACACAGATAAGTCCGAGGACAACGTGAAGGCTAGACTTGACCTAGCAGTGATGTGTGATAGACCAAAGCAAGTGATGAAGCCTCCCGCGCCGAGGGGCAAATGGAAAAGGACTGCGGTCGACTTTGTATTGAAAAGAGACCAAAGGAAGGAAGTCCTGCTGTGAAAAGTTTCCAGATGGGTATGCCGCGAATTTGAGTAGGGGAGTGAAGTTGGACACTATGCGAGTCTTAGGGATGAAGAGTCATGACTACCACATATGGATTGAGAGGCTCCTTCCTGCAATGACTAGGGGATATCTCTCCGACCATGTGTGGCGTGTGCTGGCAGAGTTGAGCTATTTCTTCCGACAACTTTGAGTTAAGGAGTTATCTCGAGACATGATTGATGACTTAGAGAAAGTGGCACATGTGTTGCTCTGCAAGTTGGAGACGATCTTTCCACCCGGGTTCTTCACGTTGATGCAGCATATGATTTTACACCTACCGTACGAGGCCCGAATATGGGGACCCGTGCAAGCCCGTTGGTGCTATATGATCGAGAGATGTCTAAATATTCTTCGAAAAAAGTGTAGAAATAAAGCCAAAATTGAGGCTTCTGTTGCAGAGGCATTCATTCTGGAAGAGGCGTCAAACTTCACAACAACATACTATAAGGATACCCTTCCCAGTGTGCACAATCCTCCCACTCGTTATAACACTAACGAGAGTTCATCTAGCCTCAGTCTGTTCAAAGGGCAACTCGGAAAGGCAAGCGCACCTGGCACCAAGAACTTAAGGCATGATGAATGGCGCATTATCATGCTTTATGTATTGTTGAACCTTGATGAAGTGAAGCCTTATGTACAGTAAGTTCTCAATGAGCTTGTTACATATGTTATCACTATCCTCTATATATCCAACCTACCTGTCTCTTGTTTTTCAGGGAATTTCTGAATACATATTGGACAGGGAGTAGACCTCCTTCTCCTCAGGAAGAAGATAGTCTACTCAAAGACGGTGCGCCTAATTTCATTTCCTGGTTCGATACGAAGGTATCTCCTCAAACTTTGTCATCCCACTTTGCTCCTACGAGCGAGTAATGTAACGATCTATGCGGCCTCACCTTGCAGGCCCGCAAAGATGGACAAATGGATGCTGAGTTGAAAGGGCTCACCAAAGGCTTCGCCTATAAGGTCAAGACATTTAATATTTATGATGTGAATGGCTATCGCTTTCACACAAGAAACTATGAGCAGAAAGATGAGAATCAAAAAACCACGAATACTGGAGTTCGTACGCCTAGCACCGTTGGGTGTGACTACTACGGCATAGTAGAAGAAATATATGAACTCGATTTCTAGTGTCACAAAGCTCCTAATCCAGTCGTATTCAAATGTCATTGGTTCGATCCTAATGTCACGAGAAAAAACCCAGAGCTTGGATTAGTGGAAATTCGACAGGATTCTATGTATCAAGGAGAGGATGTCTATATTGTGGCTCAACAGGCCACATAAGTTTATTATCTTCCATGGTCGTGCCAAAAAGACCCTAATCTAATGGGTTGGTACCTTGTGCAGTTGGTATCGCCGCATGGTAAACTGCCGCTCCCAGATGATGAGGATTACAACTTTGACCCAGACACATAGGAGTTCTATCAACCTAAGGGGTTAGAAGGGAGGTTTGACATAGACATATTTGCGATGGAAGTAGACAATGAATTTGATCAAGACGATGGAGATGAGGACGAGGGAGAAGAGGTGGAAGATGAGCAGGACTTACAAATTTTAGAGCAAGTATTGTTAGGCAATGAAAATGATGAGGACGATGGAGATGAGGATGAAGGAGGAGAGTTGCAATATGACAATGTTGATAGTGAGGACGACACCTATGATCCAGACGCCGCGGATCGTGAAGAGTATTTCTAGTGCATGTAATACTATATTAGTACTATTATTATTATTATTGTAATCATGTTTTATTCATTTTGCATCTTTTCATAAGTATTTACAATTTATAATTTAACTGTGCTAATTGGTTTACTCTTTGAAATTACAGGGACTCCCAAAATGCCGGGGCGGAAGACAGTCCCCTGGTTCGGTCAACTCCCTCTACATGAGGGAGCGCTCACCACCCCCCACTGAGGAGGACCACCCCTTGTCGGAGCCGGTGACGAGGAGGACGAGGAGAGGCCACCGTCAGAGGACCGTGCAGCCGGCTTCCACCCCATCGGTGGAGGAGGACAACGACCAGCAGGTGGGCCTCGACACAGCAGGAGGTGGCACTTCCTCTGACGAGGCGGACCCTGAGGCGGCGTTAGCGACAGTCGGGGGATCCACTTCCACCGCCACGTGCTCTACCTCATCGAGAGTCTACTTGCGCCCCTCGAAGCTCCCGGCGAGGCCGATCCCACTAGCCCTGGGTCCCCGTGATTCGACCACATGGCGACGAGTAAGTATTATTTCAGTACCATTTCATATGACATGTTGAGAATTATATTGGACACTAACAATTCTTCTTAATGACTCTTGCAGCAATTGGGAAGTAGTGTTCGAAAAGGGGCGCCACATCAACGGCACCATGGGCCTTCTGATTCGGAAGCACTACCCTGGCATGGTCACGTATGCCGGGGTGACTTCACCACCTTGGTCGTGGGACCACTTCTACGCCGCCGTAGACAGCGACTACAGCACCATTGCAGCGCGGATCAAGCACAAGTTCTGGGTGAGTGTTTCTAGTTCACTCTCAATTGGTTAATAATGAAATAACACATGATGTCTCTATGCAGGACTACTACACGTGCGACCCTGAGTTTGAGGACCGAGCGGCGCAAGTGCAGGACAGGGTCGCCAGGTCCCGACTCGCGGACCTTTACTACGAGGCGCGGCTCCAGTGCATCGTGAACTACCACGCCGACGTCCTTGGTGTACGGCTGAAGAAGAGCGACGCTAGGCCCATGCAGCTCACCAGGGACCAGTACCTCTCGGTAAGTATGAAACATCAATTCGTACTCCTTCCATGAAGAATAGGCAGCACTCATTCTATATTCTGACATATCAATAATTTGTTGGCATGCAGCAATGTCCTGAATGGTGCTCCAGGCACCGCCTTTGCTGGGAGGCAATAGTGGACAGGTGGCTCTCGGAGGAGTGGGCGGAGAAGCACAAGGTCCGCCGGGACTGCCGCTTGCAGATGGGTGGGCCGGCACACCACCAGGGCAACCGGAGCCTCAGCGCGTACGCCGCCACTTGGGTAATCTTCTTTGTGTTTTTATCTTTATTTATTCTAATACTCAATTCACGTTATTTGTAATCATCTTTGTGTTTCCCATGCAGTCCAAGACACACCAAGGCCAGGATTGCAATGAGTTCATGGTGTTCGCCATGTCACACAAGGGCAAGGCGACGGCTCCTGATGTCACCTACAACCCGGCGGACGGCCCTGAGGCGTACACCAACCCAAGCGCCTACACCAAGATCAGCGAGTACACCTCGGTGGCTCGCGAGCGCCATGGGGAGGACTTCGATCCGGCAACGCAGCCCCTGGACATGGACCTTCTGATGAGGCTTGGTGGAGGGAAACAGCACGGCAGGTACTGGATGGCGAACAGCACGGTCGACTCCGCCTCTGTTCCCAACCTCGCCGAGATTCAAGCAAGGAGCATGAGCTCCTCCGTCCCCATACGCCCTCGGCAGCAGAGCTTACAGCAGCAGATGGTAGAACTCCAGGTTAGTACTGTTTCATGCGTCGATCACTGCTGTTACATATCTACCTAGCATTTGAGTTGTTCGAACTTTGCGTGTGAATGTTGCAGGCCTCTGTGCGGAGGTTGGAGGCCCAGTAGGCGGCGGTGGAGGAGGCCCATCGGCTCGAATGGAGGCTGTACAAGCCCAGAGGGCGGCCGAGGCGCAGAGGATGCGGGACATGTTCAGCTTCTAGTCGAGCCTTCAGGCCTTACCAGGTGTGGTCGTGCCCCAGTCGTTGCTTGCTCCACTTGAGCCTCCTGCTCCTCCTGTTTTTGGGACCTCGGTGAGTATGTCTGGTTTTTTGCTTACTTGTACACCATATGCGGCCCTCATGCAGATACTTATGAATTCGCTTCTCTTTGGTGCAGCCACTGTCGGCGGGTTCGAACCCGACTCCTTAGGGTGGCCCTTCGCCACAGGGCGGGTGGCCAACTGGCCCTTCACAGCCTGGGCACTCCGCTCCACACTCCGGGTGGCCAGGATGGTAGTAGGTATCTGTCGTTTGTCACGTGATAGGCTTCTGTTGGACCCAGACATGTGTTCGTATGTGACTTGTGATGGATTATGACTCGTATGTGATGGACTATGGATGATATTTGTGTATGTGATGCATTATGGACGATATTTGTGTATGTGATGGATTGTCGATGAAATGCATATGTGTCGTATTATGTATGATGGATGTCATCTCTATGATGTGATTTTATTGTTTGTGTTGGCGGAAAAGAAAAAACAAAAAAATAACATTTTTATCCTCTTTGCCGAGTGTAACACTCGGCAAAAAGAGATTTTGCCGAGTGCCATGGTACTCGGCACTCGGCAAAGCCGGGAAAGAGAGGCACCGGTCTCCCGTGTTTGCCGAAAGTGCCAGTGCCATGGCACTCGGCAAAGAATTTTTTTAAAAAAATAAAAATCCTCTTTGCCGAGTGCCCTCCTCCAGGCACTCGGCAAAGAATTTTTCAAAAAAATAAAAATACTCTTTGCCGAGTGCCCTCCTCCGGGCACTCGGCAAAGAATTTTTCAAAAAAAAAAAAAAACTCTTTGCCGAGTGCCGGCCGTTCGGCACTCGGCAAAGAGATTGTCAATGGTAACGGCTGAAAAACCGTTTGCCGAGTGCGGTCTTGGCACTCGGCAAAGCCTTTGCCGAGTGCCCGACATCCGGCACTCGGCAAAGAAGGCTTTGCCGACCCTTTCTTTGCCGAGTGTGCTTTGCCGAGTGCGGCACTCGGCAAAGTCTTTGCCGAGTGCAAAGGCGGCTTTGCCGAGTGCTCCCTGCACTCGGCAAAGCATGTGTTTCCTGTAGTGTGAGGTGATGGAGTGCGGTCAACGGCGTCCGTCATAGCCTCGAATGTTGCATCTCTCGAGGTGTCTACCTCGACATTGGCCAACGTCGGGCTGGCAAGCCATGTGGCGGGGTGACTGTGTCCTCACTCTCGCATATTGCTAGATCGTGCCTTGCCATCCACGTTGCTTGGCTGTCGATCCTGTGGCGGAGTGCCTTGAGGTGACCCCATAGGCGCCTCCTGAGAGACGGCTATATATCGGAGCGGGCGAGCACTCCGGAGGTGCTCCTTCTGCCTGTCTCACAACAAGCAAGCAGGGGGTGAGCTCCTCCAACATGGGGTCGATCCAAGCTGGAGGCCCCTCGTTCGCGCTTAGTTTCAGCAGCGATGGATCTAGGTCAGGGGAGCTGTGAGCAACATCGATATTGTCAATGTTGACACCCCAACTGTCGCGCCCTGGCGCCACCAACGTCATCGCTAGGTTCCATCGGCACCCCCCACAGCACCCCGTATAGCCCCATCCATTCTTAGTGGACCGCTGTGGGAGCATGCTTGGAGGCCAATGGGTTGACGCCATGAGCCGTGTGCTGTCGCAGGTTGCCACCCTTCATCATAGCATCAGTTCAACAACTAGAGTAGGTGGTGGTGGCGTGTCGTGTCGGGCTCCCCTCCACTGCAATGTTGGAGGTCCTGAATCAGGTCGTTGGCGGAGGCGCCGGAGAAGCGACGGATCTAGCCTATCCATGCCAACATCGTTGCCTACATCAAGCCTCTCTTCCTGAAGCCCCCTCGCCGCCGAGATGGACGTTGCAACTGTGGCCGTTTCTTCCACCTGTGTCTCACCGCCCAAGCCACGGAAGGGCCAAACGCAGCCACGCCAAGGACATGCGTGGGGGGCTGGATCTGGCTCCTCCACGCCGCCGTTGATGAGCGGATCCACGACCCTTCTGAGGCTAGTGTTGGAGCGCCACCGGAGGAGTGGCGCGACCAAGGTTTTGGAATTCGGTTGTGTAAATATTTCAGAGCTCACCGAAATAGACGAATTTCTGAAAATTCAGAAAATTCAGACCGGTTCCCACTTGAAATTTAAATGAAATTTGACTAAAATTAAATGAAATTGGCCCATATGGCGAGACATGGCTGTGGGCATGAAGAGGATGTGCGCAGCGCTTGATTGATACCCAGTGCCGCATTGGTGACAGGGAGCCTCGATGGCACGCCGAGGAGCTACTCCGGCGCTGGTGTGGGCATCGATGGGCTGCACCAATCTTGTCTCCATCACCGGGGAGGGGTGCTCAGCATCCACGACGCAAGCAGCGACAGTAGGCAGCTGCAACGGCGCTGCAGCTAGCGATGGGGAGTGGAGCCAGAATTGCCGGCGGCGGAAGAAGACGCGCAGGCTCGTGGAGAGGAAGGGTTTTCACGTTCTATCCCTACAGTAGTGTTTGTGGGCTGTCGCTTAAGCATTGGATGGGCTCAAAATTTAAATTGAGCTGAATTATTTTGGCCGGTTCAATTTTATTTTGAGCCCTGCCGAAATGGGCGTATCCCACCGAAATTCGGCCCATTCGGACCGAATCCCAGAACATTGGGCGCGACATGGGCAGAGTCGACGGCTGCGTGGCGCTCGTGGCCTCACCCGCGCAACGGCGAGGAGGCGTGGGGAGATGAGGGGAGGGGGAGGGTGCCGGCAGCTACGATAGTGAGAAGGGGGCCTGGGCCTTTAGGATTGGGGAGAGCCTTCAGCTCCGGTTTCCTAGATCTGAACTGTGATCTTGCTCCATATGCTCCAATCACCTCCATCCCCAACATTATAAAAGTATTTTTTTTAAGGGAAAGGTCATATAAATTGCATCATCATGCTTTTAAGTTTATATTTATCTTACAATATGTTGTCTGTCGATACGGGACGTAGACGGCTACTCACCAGCACGGCTCCCGTCAGGACAAGAGCAAGAAGGACGGATCCGAATAGAATACGGATCATCCTAGTTAGACGAATAGAAAGTAACCTCCTCTGTCGAGCAGAACACTTCCTATGGATCCGACTAGGATTAGAAACCATAGCTCTAGCTCTTTTCCTCTTATAAAAAGGAGCCAGAGCACCCTCTTTTGTAACAGACGAACAACACACAATCATACACCAATCCAACGCAAAAGGCCAAGGACGACTGGAGTAGAGCTTTTACTCGACGACGAGGACTCGAACCAGGATAAACTGTGTGTCTCTTGCGTCAAACCGCCGAGTTCTAGTCGTTCGCCGAGGTCCGAATCAACTGCTACGGGAACCCCGTGGCAGGCTATCGGTGGTCAAACACCGACAGCTGGCGCGCCAGGTAGGGGCTTTCGGTGAAATCAACGTCAAAGGCTCGACGGACCTACGCATGATGATTTTTCCGACGGGATCAACCTTCGTTTTCGGAAGCTAGGTCTGCGAAGCAGACGAACAAGAAATTCTCCATAGTCGACTACTTCAAGAACCCGAGCCGAAGATACAGGAAATTTTTTCAAGACTCAAGCTCACAGAGGAAGCTGAAAACCCAAATACACAAGACAAGCCGAGTTCTTTTCACTACGGTTTCAACAACTCGGCACGAATATATCAGAATATCACTCAGAAGGCAATGGAATCTTACGACCTCAACCGATGGAACATCTTCAAACAAGATAAGTACTCTACCCTCCTTCCTTTTTAATACGGCAAACCTCTAGAAGGAGAAGAACTCGACCATCCACCCAATACACACGAAGAAGTGTTCATGATAAGGCAACCTCTAGTACCACCAGTCCAACCCGACTACAGATCTTCAGAAGAATCAGAAGCTGATATTCTAGCAAATTCCGTCACAAGAGAAGGAGAGACTGACAGCTAGAAAGCAGCAAGAGAAAGAAGAAACAAGAAAAGAGGAGGAAGAAGGAACCGAGTTCATGAACGTAGAGAAGCATGGCGCAAATATGAAGAAGAGCTAGCCGAGTACAATCAAAAAAGAGCTGAGAAAGAAGCCGAGGAAAGACGAACTGCAGCAAGGACAAGACTTGATCCTATCAACAAGATACAAGAGTTAATTAATGAAATTGATGCCATACAATGACCAAGTTGTTGACACTCGTTAGCGTCAACTTTTACTAGGGCTTTTTATCCGAATGAAAACAAGAAAACACACTAGTCTAGGGTTTTATCTGACAATTTCCACGAGTTTTGCATATTCTGTATTTTCCAGGGTGATTTTCAGAAAAAGCTGAAAAAGAGGGATTCTAGTGCATATTTAGCACGAAAACTTATCCGCCACGGAAGTATCACGATTGGGCTTAGAAACCATCTAGAAGACACCTGAAGCAACCGGGGCCCGAGGGGTCCGGTGGGGGCCGGCCCCCCCACCATGGCGCCGACCGGCCCCAACTCTAGGGTTTTGGCCCCTCTTCTCGGAAGCTTCCTCCACCGCCTATGAGGAGTCATCTTGGCCCTTGGTTATGTCGGTTTGATCCTGCGGCGCACGTCGATCCCACCGGGCTATAAATAAAGGGGTAGACCCCCTCCCTAAAGGCATCAAGTCATTTGGAGATCCAGCCATCAAGAGCCTTCTCTAGTTCATCAGAGCCTCTCTAGTACATAGCTTTAGCCTAGTTAGATTAGAAGTAGAAGAGTTCTAGTTCTTCGGCGGGATCCGAGCCCCGGCGTGCAATGCAGAGCGCGGAGTTCGGTATAGTTCTAGTACCTTTCTCTTATTGTATTCATTATGATTCAGGCTACATTGTTCTTAATCTCTTATATATTCTTAATTGCAATAGTCATTGTCTACTTTGATTATATGTCTAGGATAGTTGGTTTGATCTTATTGAAATCATGTAATTGCTCGTATAGCGTTTACCCAAGCGGCCGCTGGGTAGATGGTAGACAATATGTAGACGTGGTGTCTAGATATCTTGTTTATCTACGAGTGCACCCTGACGTGCCGGGACGTGTGGTAGTCCGCGCAGGTGACAGCTGCGTTGGTTCCTCTGTAGTCCACCCTCCGTGCGTTTAGGACTAGCATGGGCACGGTCCGCGAAGGAGGTGACCTTTGTGTCTTAATACCCTCATTAGTTGATGCCTCTTTACATGTGATAATGATATAGGGTTAACTTAACAATGATTGCTAGATGTAGTTGCACTAATTAGAGTTATTCATTGATGTAGTTATAGAATTACCTTAGTATTTATTCCCGAGTTTATCCATTGGCTAGCTATTGTTATAACTAGAAGAGCTCGATGTTTATCTATTTATGATGACTGATCATTATTATTATTTATCATATATATCTTTTATCACGTGACTTATCCCTGTTATGAGTAGGATTCTAGTTATGGTTTGCCTTTCATATCAATAGTATAAGTTATAGTTTATAAGTCCTACATATAGACCTTCCCAGTGGTATAAATATAAATCGACAACCTGGTAGACTTCTCTAGGTAAAATGCTACAACGGTATAATTATCTGTCCGCTTGCAGAACCTAATTAGTTTATATTCTTATCTTTATATTCATATCTTTTATTTCTGTCTAGTCATATTGAATACATGTAAATCTATAGTTATTTCTTAAGCAATATGATTGAGGATGACAACTTAATTCATGCTTAGGAATGATAGTGATAAATAGGTGGCTAGTTGCTAATGACAAGTTAATTATATACCGACTATTTCTGACGTTGTTGCTAGGGGTAGTATTTATCTCTGCTTTTTAGTAATGACATTAGAAATGCCAACAAGCATTTTTGGCGCCGTTGCCGGGGAAGGTAGCTAGACAATTAAGAAACATTGATAGACTTGTACTCAATTATATGATCGAGATAACCATTAACCCCTGCTCAAGCAGGATTTGTTTGTCTACTTTAATATATTATGCAGGGTAATAAACAACCGGTTTACGACCTTCCGGCATGCCCCCATAAAATAAGAAGAAATATAACAAATCCAATGTTGGAGAAAGAGGTCGACGTCACAGGACTTTAATTCATATCCCAAGTGACGGAAACATAGATGTTGCATCACTCACAAGTTCCAAAGTGTGAGTCATGGTAAGTATGATCAAATACAGGTGAGAAAGTCTTGCTCATGGACTTTAAATTTGATGAGTAGTTATCTTTTGCATTCCACTGCATGTTTACTTTTTACAATCCAAACATCCATATCATTTAGTTTAAAATTTTTCATCCATAACATGTTTAGTTTCATTCATATATCAATTCCAACTTGCATTCTTATAAATAACTTAAAAAAACTCACTACAATCATGTTTTTTCATCTCTACTTGAATAAACTTCTACAGTACTTTCATGCTACTTGTATTTGCTATAGTATGCTTAGGTTTAGAAGTATCTTCATACACCTTTGAAATTGAGCATTGACTATTTTCCTAAGTTAAAATAGACATGGTGTCTAGTTTAATTTTTGAATCATAAGGTGATTTGATCTTACTTCTAAAAGGTTTTTGAATTAAGCAAGGGGCTTAGGTTAAAATCCTTTCCCTGATTCAAATTGGACATGAGTCTATGTTGATTCTTGAGCTGATAGTACACTTTAGTAGATACTAGTTATTTTGTCAGACTAACCCCTATAGGAGAATTCTCAAATTCAATCTGGGTAAGTCAAGAAAGGAATTCACATATGAGATGAATCAAGGCAGATGATAACTTTGCACAAGAAGTCCAAATTATGAGTATTAATATTTATTTATCTTTTGTTACAAGTTATCTTTGCCTCGAACTATGCTAGATTGCAGCAACAACATAAAACATGATAGACACAATTTATGCTAAATAATCTTAAACCATATATCATCTTGATTAGCATAAAAGAAAATCAAAATAATAATAATAATAATAATAATAAAAAGAGTATGGACAACAAAACCCGTATTTCAATCTTGCTATTCCCTCGGGTATGTGTCCATTAACATTTTACAGTAAGAACAACTTTAATCTATTGGAGAAGAAGTTTTCAAGTGAGCATTATTGCATCTCCAATAGACCTGAACCCTCCTCTTTCAAGTAAGTTCGTCACCACTTACTTAGAAGGATGAAGATATGAGGTACGCGTTTGTCCAAGCCCCATGCAACATGTAACTACAATTAACATCTCATACCATGTTGCTAATTTATCTTGGTCATTTCTACCCTATGCTATGCTAAAACATAACTTGCTAAATATATATATATAATAAAATTCTCATGTGGTTCACCATACATATTCTTGGTTCTATATGAAAAAATACTTTTAGTCCTATAAACTTTCTTAGTCTATTATAAGTATGCTTTAGAATATTACTTAAATATTATGAAAGTCAAGCATACTTATATAAGAATTTAGTTGTACATATAGACTAACCCCTCCTACATAAAAAAATATTTAAATCATATGAGGAGACTATTCGTAGAATCAATTCAAGGTTAAGGGTATGCTTCAAAATAATATCCTCGCTTTGACCTTGATGGAAAATTTTTGAAACAGTGATGAATCATTGAAAACACGAGCTACAAATTAATCTTTAACTCTTAGGCAAACACTATCCGTACTTTGATAAATAGTATATTCCTTTGGGTATGTGTTGTCCACTAACCCTTTGCAGAGAAGACATAATGAGAGAAGCAGGAGATCTGAAGAGTGAGAAAGGAGTACAAAATACGAGACAAGATGCTAATGAATAACCTATGATCAAGAAAGAAAAAGAGAGACCATTGAAGTTCATTTACCCTTCATCATGCTCTAATAACGAAGGTAACATCTTAAGGTAAGTGGTCATTAATTTTCTCTTGATCGTGGTATGCAATAAATGAAAATACAACCATGTTATAGTTACAACTTAATTTGATCAACCTTGATTAAACTTAACATAATTTATTCTCTAAGTTTATTCATAGCACCATTATCTTAATTTCAGTCTTAACCAAGTAAGCTATAAATACTTCGTCTATTATTATTGATACATTATAAAGACGGATAGCCTTTCTAAGGGTTAAGTAACTTTACTCTTTATCTCACAAGTTTAAATGCCATATTTATACTTCTAGTCCTTTCACCCGAGATATGAATGAACAATATGAATAATATCAATCTTATTGTGCCCAAGGTTAGAGGATGAATAAATTTTTGGTTCTGTTGGTGTTTTCCCATCAGCAGAGCCCATGCACTTGATCTCTACCTTGTCTTTATGGGCAGAACACACTTCAATTAAAGTGTGGGAAGACAATCCCCCGAATTCTCTAAGTGAAAGTTCTCAACTATAATAATGATGCACATAAGATTGACTTCGAGATGCCTACAAAAGAAAGAAAGAAGGTGGCACCGCCATTGGAAGCCACTAGTGGAGGCACCACCTCAATCCTTACCCTGAAGAGCAACTCGAAGTACTCAATGAACCACTGCAAGGAGAAGTCTAGTTCGAAGGACTATAAATATCGAACCCTCGCCGTGAGGTAACATCGGTAGTTATCTATATGTACTTTCTTGCATCGTATGATTTATTCTCTCTTTAGCATGACTACTTTTCTATATTAGCAATGTATAGAAATAATAAAAATAAATAGTCTTGCATTAGGCTACATTCATGCATCTTAAAAACATTAAGCCCCATGTGAAACCCTTATAGTATAAAAACTGTAGGAGTTCTCACTGTGGTGGCATACAGAATAAAAATATATATCATGTATTTGCACTTTATGCATATAAACCCATAAAATCCAAAAAGATTAACTGAGCATCCTGCTGCAATACTGCTATCTTAAAAATACTTTCAAACCTTCACAACAACCAATCCTCTAAAAATGGCTAATCATCAATGTTTTATCCTAATACCGTTCCACGAGTTTTTGGTGTTTTGTGAGAGCTTTCTAGATGACTCCAAGAGCCGACTTACCTAGGAATATTCATCTTCATCACTTGAAGTACACCTTTCCGACATGCAGCTGACCCCTGTGTAAAGGAAGTAACTTCTTGGGTAATGAGATTGAAGTATTCCTGGCAACACTTGCTCTTATAAGCATGAGCTCCTCTGTGAGGACCACTCAGCTTCAACGATCAACCATAAGCAAACTTCTAGCTTGGGGGAGAGCATCCCCTAGTTATCAGCACGGTTAGAAGCAAAAGAGACAGAAATGAGATGAAAGGAGGCACGTGCGGCATCACCACGAAACGGGGAGTTGACTGAGGTTACCTCAGACGATGAACCCACTGAGTAAGTGTTCTCCTCTATCTAAGTCCTGTCGGTAGACTTTAAATTCCGTACCCTAGCCATAAGGTTAGAATGGTAGATATCTCATTAAATGCATTTGCAATTTATTTAGCAGCATAATTTTGTTTACACACTAAAAGATATAAAAACAATAAAAATATTTACTGCATTACTCATGGCATCACAAAGCCCCATGTGGATACCCTATGGTATTTTCCAAAGGAACATCCGCTGTGGTGGCATAAAATAAAAATAACAAAATATAGCATTCATATTTAACTTCCTACATAATAAATAGAAAATTTAAAAATAAGATAAAAGTGAAATCCTGTTTAAATTAGACAATATTAAAGCTAGCCCATAAAGGTGATCAATTACTCTTTGGCTGACCGCTAACCCGTTAACAAATTCAAGCCTCGAGTTTTAGTTTCTCTTTGTGGAGAGTATTTATGCAGGAATAACATAATAGCAAGGAAAGAGTCTATCGGTGGCACCCACCGGGCCCGCTCTTGGTTAGCTCACTCTAAAGGACATCTACACCAAGTATTGCAACCATCCAAATTGGGGAGGAGCATCCCCAAGTTATCGTGTGACTACACCTAAGCGATTTTTTGAGTCTACTTTATATAGTCATAAAATACCAAAAATATGTGGGCACATGAAGGTCCACGTCTGTTGAGTCTTTTATGAGTCTGTGGTTAAATAAAATCTAAAAACCAATAAAAAGAAGTCTTAGTTAGTATTAATTATATTAGAGTATGTTTAGAGTCAGTCTAGGCTAGAGTTAATTAAAAACTGATAAACATTAAAATTTTATCTTGAAAATGATGAATAGTTGCTCTGTTATAATGCTTACTAAGTACCTACTTGCCAAACTTAAAAACTTTCCGGTTCTAAGCATTATTGTTTTAATTGAAAAATTTATTCTGAACCTTAATTGTGGAGGCATAAGCTTGCGCTAAGTCTAAGTAGTTGATTGATATGATTCATAAAGGTTGAGCTGCTATTTATCTTATTCCTAGCATTGCTAAGTTCTGAGGTTTATTTTAAAAATCTAAAAAATTACATGATGAGCTCTTGTATGACAACCGTGGATTCCTACCAAAGCCAGAATTAATATCTTAGAGGATAGGAAAATCTTTTCACATTTAAGCTGCTTGCTTTGCATTGAGTTCAACCAACTTGTGTTGTATACCTTATGAGAGTCTTGTCATACTTTTAAAAACCAAGAAATACTTGCGCACTCCAATCCACATATGCATTATTCCTACTTTAGGGGTAATCGCAATCATTCACCATATTTCTATACATATTCATCATAAAATGTTCACCTCCTACACCGGGAGAGGACACAAAAATATACAATCACCCTATAGGATAACCCCCCCTTTTTTAATGCTCTAAGTCCCGATTATATCTCTCGATTCATTTATTGTGTTCAAAGAATGCATGTGGCTATGCAAAAGAAAAGAAAAAGAAAAAAAAGAAAAAAAGAAAGAAAAGGGGGAGTAAAAGATGGACAAGTGTCCCAAAGAATTAAAAAATGGGTACTAGATGCCCGCCTCCCTAAATAAAAAGAAATAATAAAGATAGCCCATGTCTTTCCTGAGAAAAGCTTTAAAAGAGAGTCATTCCCAAAGAGCAACAGTAGAAATAGAAATTAGCCATAAATAACACATATGCACCTATCCACTATATTCCATACACATGCACATCTTGGTTTGATTGTATGCCTTGATTCTCTGTGGATCCACTAGTTGACTTTACAATATATGTTTTGCAAGTATGTCTATCCTTGTTATTGCCACCCCTATGAGCTCCACCATATATACCTTTAGCTATAGGAGGCATAACATCATTAATGTCTCAAGAGAGAACCATAAATACCACATACATTGAGAGACTTGAGGGAGTCATACAATTAAGCTCTGAGTTTTATTCTAAAAACTTATGAAAAACTCCGGAATATTGTTATTGCAAAGAATTTGAGATATAGTACTTAGCTTGATTGTTCTATCTTTCGATTGCTCAAGACCTATGCAAAAGCTGTAAAGCCCTATAGTTGCAGGTAACACGAGTAAGTTTGAAGGTTAGAGCATTCATTGTTTGATCCGGAGGAAATTTCCGTTTGAAAGCATGTGTACTGGAAAGTATAACAACATTGTAGCAACTCCTGATCCAAATACAATAACACTTAGGCTTAGTTTGTTTGCCAAGGGACTGGCAAAAGGTAAGCTTGGGGGTATTGTTGACACTCGTTAGCGTCAACTTTTACTAGGGCTTTTTATCCGAATGAAAAACAAGAAAACACACTAGTCTAGGGTTTTATCGACAATTTCCACGAGTTTTGCATATTACGTATTTTCGGGGTGATTTTTTGAAAAAAGTCTGAAAAAGGGATTCTAGTGCATATTTAGCACGAAAACTTATCTGCCACGGAAGTATCATGATTGGGCTCGAAACCATCTAGAAGACACCTGAAGCAACCGGGGCCCGGGGGCTGCCCGGTGGGGCCGGCCCCCCCACCATGGCGCCGGCCGGCCCCCAACTCTAGGGTTTCGACCCCCCTTCCGGAAGCTTCCTCCACGGCCTATGAGGAGTCATCTTGGCCCTTGGTTATGTCGGTTTGATCCTGCGGCGCACATCGATCCCACCGGGCTATAAATAAAGGGGTAGACCCCCTCCCTAAAGGCATCAAGTCATTTGAAGATTCAGCCATCAAGAGCCTTCTCTAGTTCATCGAGCCTCTCTAGTTCATAGCTTTAGCCTAGTTAGATTAGAAGTAGAAGAGTTCTAGTTCTTCGGCGGGATCCGGAGCCCCTAGCGTGCATGCGGAGCGCGGAGTTCGGTATAGTTCTAGTACCTTTCTCTTATTGTATTCATTATGATTCAGGCTACATTGTTCTTTATCTCTTATATATTCTTAATTGCAATAGTCATTGTCTACTTTGATTATATGTCTAGGATAGTTGATTTGATCTTATTGAATTCATGTAATTGCTCGTATAGCGTTTACCCAAGCGGCCGGGGGTAGATGGTAGACAATATGTAGACGTGGTGTCTAGATATCTTGTTTATCTGCGAGTGCACCACGACGTGCTTGGGGCGTGTGGTAGTGCGCGCAGTGACAAATGCGTTGGTTCCTCTGTAGTCCACCCTCCGTGCGTAGAACTAGCATGGGCACGGTTGCGAAGGAGGTGACCCTTGTGTCTTAATACCCTCATTAGTTGATGCCTCTTTACATGTGATAATAATATAGGGTTAACTTAACAATGATTGCTAGATGTAGTTGCACTAATTAGAGTTATTCATTGATGTAGTTATAGAATTACCTTAGTATTTATTCCTGAGTTTATCCATTGGCTAGCTATTGTTATGACTAGAAGAGCTCTTATGTTTATCTATTTATGATGACTGATCATTATTATTATTTATCATATATATCTTTTATCACGTGACTTATCCCTGTTATGAGTAGGATTTTAGTTATGGTTTGCCTTTCATATCAATAGTATAAGTTATAGTTTATAAGTCCTACATATAGACCTTCCCAGTGGTATAAATATAAATCGACAACCCGGTAGACTTCCCTAGGTAAAATGCTACAACGGTATAATTATCTGTCCGCTTGCAGAACCCAATTAGTTTATATTCTTATCTTTATATTCATATCTTTTATTTCTGCCTAGTCATATTGAATACATGTAAATCTATAGTTATTTCTTAAGCAATATGATTGAGGATGACAACTTAATTCATGCTTAGGAATGATAGTGATAAATAGGTGGCTAGTTGCTAATGACAAGTTAATTATATACCGACTATTTCTGACGTTGTTGCTAGGGGTAGGATTTATCTCTGCTTTTTAGTAATGACGTTAGAAATGCCAACACAAGTGAAGAACAAGCCAGGCTTAGAAGTCTACTCAGAGATACCGCGCAAAAGGATACAAGACGACCCAGTACCTCCCCGACACATACCATCTGAACAGGACAAGTCAAAGAACTCGGAGGATTTCCGCTTTCGAAAGATTATCAACTCCAAATTATGGGAGAAGAGCTCAACCTCATCACGATTGGACAAAAAAAACAGGGGAAAACAGGGGAAGATCTCCGACACCACCCGAAGTCCCCCTGGGATTATTTTTTGAGATACGACGGCCAAAGTGCGATTCCGACTACGGACCCGGAAAAAAGTACACCGACAGATTTCCTTGCTTCGCAGGAAGACTACTCACAGTCAAACTACCTCACAAATTCAAACCATCCAATCATTCAAAATATGATGGCAAGACTGAGCCAATGCAATGGCTTAGGATTTATTCTCAATCTATAGAACTAGCCAGAGGCGATGACGACATAAAAGCCTTATTTTTCCCAATGGCCCTGGAAACATTACCACTCCAGTGGTTCGATAAGTTACGACCCGGATCTATCAAAGCATTGTAACAACCTGAGTTTTTCCAAACACCAAAAATCTGAACTTTTAAAAACTTTTCTTGCAATCGTGTGAAGCATGTAGTGCTAGGTCGATTCTAGTATAGACACGGGAGAATATTGCTATCGAAACGTCGCATACATATAGATTGATTGTAGGAGTTTGCTTCGTTTCTCAAATCGGTTTCGGATTCGATAATTATTAGAGTTTGGAGTGCACAAGACCATAGAAACTACCTCCCCATTACTTGAGGGATTCCTTCTCGAACCCTCTCTTTGAATTCCTCCAAAATAGCATTGTCTTCCTCTCTAATAATCCTTGACTAAATTAGAAAAGCCATTTCTTCTCTCTTGGGCCCTAAGCCAGTCAGCCAGCCCACTCGGCCTCCTCTCCTGCCCCACTGCGTAGCCCAGCACCCCCCCCCCCACGGGCCTTCGCCTGCTCCCCTCCGCACGGCCAAGCAAGCCCACGCGGCCCGGCTTGGCCGCCAGCGCTCCACTTGCCCAAACCCTAGCACGCTCCCAGCCAGCGGCCGCCGCCGCCCGGCGTGCCCGTCGTGCGCGTCGCCGCCTCTGCTCCACCCTTGGGATCGCGCCCACGTAGCCCTAGCGCGGAAAAAGCCAAGGATCGGCGCCGTCCAACCGCAAGCACCGGGAACCCTTGCCCCAGCCCGCGCGATAAAAAGCCAGCCGCCGCCGTCTCCCTTTCTTCTTCCCCGAAGCGGCGCCGCCGCCCCTTCTTCTACGCTCATGAATGCGCGGTCACCACGGCTGCGTCCTGCGTCGCCATGCCGCGCCGCCTGTTCCCGATGGCCCGCGGCCGCTGCGTCCCGTGCGGGCTCGCCCGGCCACCTCGCCCTCGCCACCACGTCGCGTCCTGCCTCGGCGTCGCGCCGCGCCCGCGTCCTCGGCGCTTCACGCCCAGCGCCCGCGCCTCGCCCCTTCTCCAACCCTGCCCGCGAGCTGCTGCGCGTAGCGTTCTAGTCTCGCCTTGGCGGGCCGAACACCGCAGCCCTTCTTCACCACCTTGGCGCCGTTCACGTCGAGCCAGCGTCGCGCTGGCCGCTGCCTCGGCGGCTCGCGCACTGGCTCGGCTGCTTCACCACAGCAGCGTCGTGCCTCGTCTCCCGTCGAGCTTCGCCCGCTGCTGCTTTGCACCACCACACTGCTGCTCGGCGCTGTCCCCCCACGCCCCGCCAAGCCGCGTTCTCGCCCACGGCGTCGCGTGGAGCCACGCCGTGGCAAGCGCAGCACGAGCCACCTGCGACTCCGGCCGCCCGAGCCCGCGGCGCTGCGATGTGCCCTCGTGCTCGCCAAGCACGAGCTGCCCCGACACGGCCTTCTCTCCTCACTCCCCGAACATCACCGGCGACCACGAGCAGCGGCGTCCGTGCCCGGCGACCCCCTCCGCGTCAAGCACCACTCCGACCAGCGGCTGCCCGCCGGCCACCTCAGGGCCGCCCGGCCAGCCCGGCTAGCAGCAGCCCGCCGCGCCAGCTAGCTGCCGCCCGACCAGCAGCTGGCAACGGCCGGCCAGAGCTGCCTGTAGGCTGGCCAGGGTTGGCCATCACTGGCTGGAACGGGCCAGGGGCAGCTGCCGCTGTTTCCTGAAGCCCTGCCACCTCGCTGAGGGTTCTTCCACCACCGGTGAGCCTCCCCGTCACCCAAGCCTCCACCTTTTAATGCCACAATGAACTCCAAGACTGAGATTGGCCGTCGTGCCACTTCTATACGTTGCAGGAATGTCGCAGCCAACGTTCTGCCACTCCTGGCCATGTTCCGCCTTCGTTGGCCAGTCGTAGCCACTTCTGGCCACCAGCAGCCGCCCAGGACTGGCCAGAGCTGGCTGCTGGCTGGCCTCGGTTGGCTACAGCCGGCCGGAGGTGGCCATAGTTGGCCAGGGCCAAGCCCGGATGGCCACAACCCCCTGCCACTTCCGGCGATGCCCCGCAGAAGATCTACCGGCCTCGCCTACTTCCCCGCCAAGGTCTAACCTTTGAAACCCCGCCGACGCCAACCTCGACGTCGGCAAAGCTTGCTCTTTTCATTCATAATCCATAAGTGTCGCATTATATCTATACCTGCCTATCTATGCCCATGCCGTGCCATCGCGCCGGTCTATCTCCCTCATGCTATGGATCCGTGCACTCGCCTTTTGTGATGGTCGTGTTGGTTTAGTTCTTGTATGGTGTTGTTGTTTCTTGTGTATTTGCGTGGTGCTTGTATGTGGACCGTGCCTTCGAGCCGGTCAAGGGATCGTACCTCGCTCGGACGTCTTGTTTTGTCCTGATGTGATCGTGATGCCGAGTGCAACTCATTCCCTTGCTCTCTAGTGTTTTAGTCGATCTTTGTAGTACTACGATTGCAAAGAAACCCTAGTCGACCCTAGGACATGGTCATCAAGGACTTAGCGAAACGGATATTACCCGCACGGCGGCGAGCCTTTTGTGATCTAGTCCGGTGGGGAGAAGAACTAGGTGGCGACTATCGGGGACAATGGTCGTCGACTCGTTTAGGTGAAGCTCATGGCCGCGAGTTGCCTCGCCATGACCATCGAGCTCCACCTCCTTTCTTTCCTTTCCTTTCTTGTGCTAGTTTCCCCCACCACCTCGTATGCTTGTGCCATGTAGACCATAGCATTCCTTCGGACCTAGCGGTGACAACCGCATCGCTAGGGACCCTAGGAATAGCATTGTGCCGCCCTAGTAGCATGGAGGTCGTGGTGCCCTACGAGTTGGTGTGGATTGCGGAACCGTGCGAGACCTTTGTCTCTTTTCTTCTGACCACCGTCCTTTGCCATGACGGGTAGGTTGGGAAGAGTGCGGAACCATCCTCTACATTACTCCTTCGATTCTTGCTAATCCAGTAAGGCGAGGATCGAGTCATCTTGTTTCGGCTTCTTCGATCAGTGACCGTTACTATGTCATGTAGATCGAGGCGCCGTGGGACCTAAGCCCCTTCTTTGCGCTTGACGGTGTTCTTTTATTGCTATTGCTATCTTGATTCAATTCCTCTGGTTCCCGTCGATTGCAATGGCGAGCGGATCAAAGGAAGGTGAATCCCGCCTCTCCTCTCTTTTGGATCATTCGTGCTTAATCCCTTGTATGTTTGTACCTAGCTTAGACCGTAGCATTCCTAAGGATCTCGCAGCGACCGCACCGCTGACCTGGGGGATGCTTAGTGCATTAGTGCACCTTGGTCAAGGTACCCTAAGAGCGGATCAGGCACTTATGATCTCTCATGCGCCGCTCCTCTCTGATGCCTCGCCTTTTTCCGTGGCGTGTGCGATGGAAGGGGTAGACCACCGCTCCCTCTCTTTTCTACCTTCTACCCTCCCCCTCTAGCCCGTTCTATTCGATCCCGTCTTAGCCATGACGATTGGATCAAAGACCGGACTATCTCTTCTAGTTGGCAAAGCTATGGTCTATGTCATGTTCCCGGACCCGTGTGAGTCGACCCGATCGACCGTTGGAAACCATCCTCATCGAGGATGTGACCGAGGCCACGACATGGACATGCCTAGCTAATTCTCCTTTCTTCCCCTGTTGTGCTACTCTCTTCTCGGCTCTCGACGTTGTTGTGTCGTGCGGGTCACGAGGACCTATAGCCGCTCCTCTGTTGTTCGTGTTCCAATCTCTTTTGCTACCATCGGCTACCATAACGGGTAAGCTAAAGAGCCTTAGAACCAAGTCACAATTCCTCTGTTTCGTATTAATCATTCTTACTCGAATCTTATGTAGTAGTTGTGACTTGCAGGTTAAAGGCCACAAGGGCCAAACCATGCTATTCCTATATTCCCTTCTTCTCTCCTGCCTATGATCCTCTGGTCCCCGCCAATTTTCATGACGTCTTGGATCAGAAGCTCACAACTGTGGTGTTTGGTTAAGCTAAGTTAGGATCAAGGCCTCTTCCTTTGAAGCCGTACAGGTCGACACGAGCGACCTAGGAAGTACTGGCTATACCGTGGTCGTGATCCGGGCTTATGCTTAGCAGACAACCACCTCTATTTATTCGAGCCCGAGGATCGGATACTCTTCGCGAGGGCTAAGTCTTTCGGTGTTTATTTGGAGTTATCTAGTTCCTTCTGTATCTTATTGCCTTTTTGGGAGTATTGGATTTTGGTTAGGGATTGATTGCTCCTTGCCTTGTTTATCGCTATACCGAGGTAGTTGCATCGTGGTGATGATGGATGGGCCAAAGACCCGCAGGAGGCAGGAGGCACGAGGACAACTGGATATGGATGACTATGGAATGCTATAAACAGATGCCACGTCCCACCCAACCTCGTAGAATCCTATTAGACATGCAATATGTAGCTGCTAGCGCTTTACTTTATGCAAATGAACTGTGATAGAATGCATGGTAGATTGCTTGATAAGCCATTACCTTGACGCAACCTTTCTCCTGCACACCCGCTGCTAGGATAGATGCTCGCCTACTTCATGATACTTGCTACACACTTACACTATACTCATACATGCTTGTGTGTGGCTAAGGCACGTGGTGCCGTAAATTGGATAACTGGGGATAACGTGGGAGAGATCTTGGCGTGTGTCTTGGGTGTGTGGTGAGGGTTGTGTCGACTGGGCAGGATCTACGATGAGTCAGGGGACAAGTCTTGCCGGGGGAGTGTGATCTGGGCATTCCCTATGTGAGAGAGTACCTGTGGCGGGTACATGTGATGTGAGTAGATTCCGGGGAGGAGTGTCTTCGTGGGACGAATCCTCAGAATGGAGGTGCCGTCGAGGCACGAGGCGTCGAGCCCCCTCGTGAAGATATCCTGTCCAGTCCCTCTAAGGACTGGTTTGGCGTTCCTAGGGTTCATGGGACCTTTTCGTACACACCACTCGTTCCTGATGGGCGGGAAACGACTTGACGGCTAGCTGGCCCCCTGCCATTACTACTAGGTTGGTAGGTGATAGTGTAGGGAGGTACGGGTAGCGAGACCCACACCCTCCTGAGACAACGTGGAACCCTCAGGGATCCGGTACCACGTCTCACAGTCTCAGCGTGCCGGTGGATCTCCGGGATGCCCTAGAGCTGAGTGGTAGAGTGGCATCGGGCCAGTTAGGCGGCGGCTTGGTATCAGTCTAGACGAGGCATCGTCGATGATGGTGATCTTGTGGTTCCAGGTGTACAAGCTCTGCAGAGTTACTAAATCTATACGTATAGCCGTGTCCCCCTGCGGACATTCCCGTGAGTACCATACGTTCGTTATAGTGAGAGGTGTCCAATTCTTTTCTCCCCCTGGGTGTTGTTGGATTCCGGCTTAGGCCGTTGAGGCAAGGAGGAGCGGGAGTCTTCCTTGCTGACTAGAGAGTGAGAGTGTGGTGAGATGTGTGGACATGGATGTGGATGTGGATGGGATGGATGGATGTGTGATGAGATGGGTTAAAACTTAATGAACTATATTATATTTACACTATGAACTGGCATAGGAAAACTACAGCCAAATGTAGGCCTTTTTCTCTACCCTTGCATTCCACTTACCACATAGCAAAGCAAAGCATAGGGTGGGAGCCCGTGGCCAGTACAAATCGTACTGATAGAGTTGAGCAGGTTTGGGACTCAAGGATGACTACGACGACAATGGAGCTGAAAGAATTAGGCGGTCTCGTCCCTACACTCAAGTTTGGTTAAGGAGATCAAGTCTACGCCCGCTGATACTCTACCCCAACTCTGATGACCGCTCGTGAAGGAGGAGCCTTCACCCGCTATAGCGCTATACCTACTCTGATGTTGACTTGTAAGCATATATCGCTAGGATACGTTATACTTAGGTGTGTCTCTAAGTGTTGTAAAACCTTATAACTTGTACCTTTTTGCGATGTATGAACTGTAGTATCAACTGTAAATGATGTACTCTGTGGATTTCCCTTCAAGGAAATCGCGGGTCGTTTCAAGCATGGGGCGACCTCCAAAAAGCCTTTTGTGAGAATTTTGCAGGGATACTGATCCACCCAATAACGCAAGCCGAGTTGAAAGGTTTAAAGCAAAATCTAGGAGAAAGCCTCAGAGACTTCTATAGAAGATTTGGAGAACTCAGAGCACAAGTACACGACATCACTGATAGAGAAGTAATAGAAGCATTTTCATACGGCTTAAAAGTAAGATGGATGTTTCACGACTTTTGCAAGGAAAACCCTCGGACAAATGAGGAGTTCAAAAGAACAGTTGAAAAAATGATTACAGCAGAAGAAAAGACAAGAGAAAGGTTTCCAGACAACAGAAACAACTCAGAAAGGAGAAACAACACGGACAGAAAAAACAACTCGAACGATCAAAACAACATAAGATGGAACAACCAAAACAACTCAGGATATCAAGACAACTCGAGATACCGTGACAACTCAAGATATCAAGACAACTCAAGAAGATGGACCATTCAAGACAAATGACAAGATTTCCACAACAAAAAAGAGATATTCCGACAACATGGTGGCATCCACCGAAAAGAAAGAAATTCTACCCGGCAAGAAGATTTGAAGATCTGGAAAATATGAAATGCATCTATCATCCAACAGGAATTCACCCTATGGGAGAATGTCGCATTTTTCAAGAAAAATATATGAGAAAGGACAAACAAGACAAAGAAGAAAACAAAGAGAAGAAAGAAGAAGACAACACAAAGATAACGGTTTTCAAAAATCCAAGAGCAACAAAGATCGGTAATATTCTCAAGAGTACCCGGTTCTAGGAGCAAACAAGAAGACAAGCTTGCTTGGCGAACAATCATGGCATAGAGAGCCAAAGAACACCCGGATATTTAAACCGGTCACAATATCCAAGTCGGTTCTCACGGGAAGACCAATGGACAAGTGTCGGGAACGCAGGGCTATATCCATTAGTACTCGGACCAACAATTGCCGCCATAACAAAGAACCAAAGTACTCATCGATGGGGGGGGGCAGGACTCAACATCATATTTGCAGACACCACAAGAAGATGGGTCCGTAATTCTCAAAAATGATCACACCTACAAGCGTACCTTTCTATGGGATAGTACCGGGGAGACCAGCTATGCCTCTCGGACAGATTACACTTCCAAGAACATTTGGAACTCCCACAAATTACGGACGAGAGCTCATCAAATTTGAAGTTGCAGATTTTGAATCATCATATCATGCGATATTAGGAAGACCAGCACTAGCAAAATTCTTGGCTATACCACACTATCCATATCTACTACTCAAGATGCCGGGACCACACGGAGTACTCTCTCTCGGAGGAGACCTAAAAAGAGCCAACGAATGCGATGTACAAGCAATACAAATATCCTCAAAAGTACAAGGTGAAATCAACTCGGCAAGTAGAAGCAATAAGAACGTAAGAACTAGAGATACCAGGCCAAAAACAAAAGTACACTCACCACAAAGTGAGGGAGAGGGCACCAAAAAAAGATTGATCTAGGGACGGGTGATCCATCAAAGATCGCCACAATCAGCGCACACCGCCTATCAAATAAGAACTCGCGCTCACCAACTTCTTACGGGACAACAAGGATATATTTGCCCGAAACCAGCAGATATGCCCGGAGTCCCAAGGGAGTTGGCTGAGCACAAAATTGAAGTCAACAAAGGAGCAAGACCGATCAAACAAAGACTACGACGTTTTTCACCGGACAAAAAGGAAGCAATAAAAAAAAAATAGCCCAACTACTAGCAAAGGGGTTCATTAAAGAAATCTTACACCCGCATCGGGTTGGCAAATTCTGTTACGGTACACAAAAAGAACACGAGATGAATGGCGTATGTGTGTCGACTACACGGACCTCAACAAACATTGTCCAAAGGACCCTTTTCGGATTACCAAGAATTGATCGATAGTGGATTCAATAGCGTGGATCAGCTCTATTATCCTTTCTAGATTGCTACTCGGGATATCACCGAGATTGCACTAAAAGAAGAAGACCAAAGCAAGACTTCTTTCATTACACCTTTCGGCGCCTATTGTTACAAAAACAATGTCTTTTGGACTCAAAAATCGGGAGCAACATATCAAAGAGCAATCCGGACTTGTTTGGGAGATCAAATTGGAAAGAACGCGGAAGCATATGTGGATGACGTAGTCGTCAAAACAAAGAACCCGCATTCTCCGATTGAAGATCTACAACAAACTTTCAACAATCTCAAAAGATGGAAGTGGAAACTCAACCCCAACAAATGTGTATTTAGCGTATCATCGGGACAACTACTCGGATTTCTAGTCAACCAAAGAGGAATTGAAGCAAGCACAAAACAAATCAAGGCAATAACCGACATGGGCCCACCAAATATCAAGGATCTACGTAAACTAACAAAGTTGCATGGCAAAGACTCAACAGATTCATCTCCCAGACTGGGGGAAAAAGGCTTACCTTTTTTCAAATTACTAAAGAAAATGCATAAAATTTACCCGAACGAAGAAGCACAAGAAGCCTTCGACAAGCTAAAAGCATACATCAAAGACATCTCCAAAGATTAGTACCACCAAAGAAAGACGAAGACCTCATGCTCTACATTACTCGCAACTACTTCGGTTGGTTAGCACAAATATTGTGGTCGAAAAAGAAGAACAAGGACACATCTACAAAGTACAAAGGCCAAGATACTACATAAGTGAAGTACTCACAAAGATCAAAAGTGAGATATCCTCACGTGCAAAAAAACTACTCTACGCAATACTTATAACTTCAAGGAAGCTCAGGCATTATTTTGAAGATCACAAAGTAGTCGTCGTAAATGATTTTCCATTCGGAGACATCCTAAGAAACCGAGACTCAACAGAATCGAATTTTAAAATGGGCGGTTGAACTCGGAGCACTCAACCAAGAAAGGCAATCAAATCTCAAGCATTGTCCGACTTCATTGCGGAATGGACCGAAATACAACAACCTACTCCGGACGTTAACCTAGACCATTGGAAAATGTACTTGATGGATCTCTAAAACTAGGAGGGGGGAGGAGCGGGAGTACTACTTATCGCACCCGATGGAAAATAACTTCGAGATATGTTCTACAAATTTTATGGCAAGCTACCAACAATGAAGCGTAGTACGAAGCACTCATCCACGGCCTACAAGTCGCAACATCACTTGGAATCAAAAGATTACTAGTCACGGAGATTCAAAGCGGTAGTAGTCAACCAAGTCAATAAAGAATGGGATTGCACCAAGGAAAACATGGATGCCTATTGCGCTTAAATCGAAAAGCTTGAGAAGAATTTTCAAGGTCTAGAAATACATCATATATTACGAGATTCAAATGTTGCGGTGATGTGTTAGCCAAACTAGGCTCGAGATAGGGCAAAAGTACCCACTGGAGTTTTTGTAAAAGAATTAAACAAACCATCTATCAAGTCGACGAAAAAAGAAGACGAGAAGAAGAAGACGAACAAGAGCAAATTCTAATCATCGGCCTGCACAACTCAACATGGATGCAAGTATTCATAGATTACATCAAGGAAAAGAAGTTACCCGGAAATAAAGCGTAAGAAACTTCGGGTAATCGAAGAAGCAAAAACTACGCCTTAGTAGGAGATAATCTTTACAAAAGAGCAAAGATCATCAGGCGTATTATTGAAATGCGTATCAACAAATGAAGGGAAAGAAATATTACTAGAAATGCACTTTCGAGGTGCTTTGCGGGAATCATGCATCTTCAAGGACACTAGTCGGAAAAGCTTTTCGATCAGGATTCTCATGGCCAACAAAGATTAAAAAAGACGCCAAGAACTAGTCAAATACTGCAAAAACTGTCAAATGTTTGCAAGACAAGCACACGTTCCGACTCACAATCTAATATGCATCCCACCAAAGATGGCCGTTCTCATGTTTGGGGGCTTGATCAAGTCGGACCACTTAAGGAATACAAAGGAGGGTTCGAGTACATCTTCGTGGCCATCGACAAGTTCACCAAGTGGATAGAATACAAGCCATTAGTAAAATACAGCTCGGCCAAAGCACAAGAGTTCATCCAAGAAATTATGCACGATTTGGGATGCCAAACAGGGATAATTACAGACCTAGGATCACCATTCACGACCAATGAATTCAAAAGTTTGGGCTCAAGATCGCGGATTCAAAGATTGATTATGCATCGAGTAGCTCATCCTCAAGCAAACGGTCAAGTAGAAAGAGCAAACGGACTCATCTTGGCGGATTAAAACCAAGACTATATGAAGATCTTAAAGATTATGGAGCCAAATGGATAGACGAAATACCAAAAGTAGTCCGGGGATTAAGAACTCGATATAAGCGAGCAAGCGGCTACTGCCTTTTTCTTCTTGGTATACGGATCGAAGTCGTATTACCGGCCAGACTTAATATGGACATCCTCCAAAATTGAGCAATATAACGAAGGAGAAGCGGAGGAAACCAGAGACTAGAAATCGACAAACTTAGAAGAAGTCGAGTCAATGCAACACTACAATCAACAAGATACATGCAAGGACCGAGAAGATATTACGACAAAAGCATTCAATCAAGAACCTTACAAGCCGGCGATCTAGTCCTCGAGAAAAATACAAAAACCAGATGGAAGACACAAACTACTTAGCCCATGGGAAGGTCCCTTCATAGTAACAAAAAGTAATGGACCGGGATCCTACGAACCGATGATCAAGACGGAGCCCCAATAAAAATTCATGGCACATCTCTCAATTACGACGATTTTACGCCTAGATAACAAAGACATGTACTACTTCTTCCAACAAAGATTCATAAGAAAGATTACAAGATCCCCGCCTTCTTTCCGAACTAGATCCCGACTTCTAGAATACGGAACTCGAATAAGGACCAACGGTCCAAAAAAAGCACTCAACCTCCCGGGCAAACCCCGATGAGAGCAAAAAGCGCTCGACCCCCAGGGCAAACCCCCCGGCGAGAGCAAAAAAACTCGACCCCCGGGCAACATAGAACCCCGATGAGAGCAAAAACGCCGACCCCCCGGTTGTTTTCACAACACCGATGAGAGTACGGCTAAAGAAGTCAACACTCGCCCTATCCTAGCTCCTTTTCAGGACTAGATGAGAGCCAAGAGAGAGCTCGACCTATCCCGACTTCTAGATAAATGGAACTCGGATGAGGGCCTACGGTCTGAATTATTTGTTGAAGTGCAAAATGGCTACAACCTAGCCTAAGCCCAACTATTCCGGGTTGTTTTCACAACACCGATGAGAGCACGGCTAAAAGAAGTCAACACTCGCCCTATCCTAACTCCTTTTCAGGACTAGATGAGAGCCAAGAGAGAGCTCGACCTATCCCGACTTCTAGAGAAAAAGAACTCAGATGAGGACCTACGGTCCGAACTAATCATTGAAGACGGCTACAACATTAACTATTCTTAGATGGATTCATAACACCAAAAAAGAATACGACAGACAGTAAAATATTCAAAGGTCAGCAATAAGATATTTGACCAAGATTCAAGAAAAGAAGTTCTTTTTATAATCCGGGAAGACATCAAAGTTTCATTACAACAAAGAAGTTCACTACTGATGATCATCACCATCATCGGCCGCGACGACCGGCGTAATCTCTACAAGATCGAGAAACTCCCGAGCTAAAGGCAGGACAACAACTTCAGACTCCGCGAGTGCTTGTTCATCCTCAGGAGTATGGGTCCCATCCATCACTCTATCAAGAGGAAAGTTGGGATCAACCACTCGGATGCGAGCCAAAACACCCTGAACGCCAAGCAACACTGCATCCTTGGCAAAATTGATGGTCCGCTCGGTCGGTCGAGGAAGGAATCGAACCCAGTCGAGACCAACATCTTTAGGTCTCCTCGGCATAGTGGCAAGTCCTTGCACGTAACTTCGGCAAAGGCTGACCACCACCTCTTCCGAAACCTTCGGACGAAGCGGACAAGTCTTCAATTGATGCCTTAGCCGCAAAAGATCTCGATCGAAGACCACGCCCTAATCGGTAGAGCCCGGGCTAAAGTTTCTTCAGGATCCTCCTTTACCTTCTCCGAGTCATTGCGAAAGGTTTTTTACTTCAAGCTTCAAAGTTTCGCTCTTCCGAGTACTTTTTCTTCAAAGCCGCAAAAGGAAGCGAGAAAGAAGTCGAGAAAAGCAAAGACAAAATTATACTCAACAAAAAAGCATTTACAAGTACCTTGGAGATCCCGAGAAGCCTTCTTCTCGATTCAACAAAGAAGAAGAACAACCTGAGCTCTCAAGGCGCCTCTCGAGGATTGACGTTCTTGACGCCTCCTCATCAAGCGCCACCCCTTGAGAGAAGCCAGCTCATCCAACAACTTCTTTTGAGACTCGACGAGCCAAAGAAGATGTCGAATCGCTACGTATTCCTGCATATGGATAGAAAGAAATTAAGGAAAAAGAACAAGACAAGAGAATCTACAAACAAGCCGTCCCCATTCCTGAAATCGTTTCGGCAAAAGACTTAAATCCTAATTCAAGCCTCTTAAGGCGAGAACTCGGATTAAAATCCTCTTCCAAATCCTGCATCAACTTCAAATCACGAACAGAATTCCAAGGAGGATAAAAAGGAGACAAAGGAGGAGAACACCCAACCCTAGGATGAGGAGAAGTTAGGGGTTGGGCAAATGGCAACTTGTCCGCTCCTGAAGAAGTCGCCACAACCGCTTGAGCAGCCAGTAGTGAAGAAGTTCCAGCAGCAGAAGAAGAAGTCACCATAAGGGTAGACTCCACAGCAGGACTGGGGTCAGGCAAACGCACCTGACCCACCACACCAACACTCTTCGTCTTCTCGTAGTCGGGCCGGAGCGTAAGAAATAGTAGCGTATAACCTACAAAAACCAAAAAGTCAAAAACAAATGATGCAAATAAAAAAAGAAGTCGAAAAGAAGAAAAAAACTTACTTAGGAGGACGACGGAAAGCAATACGAGGCCGAGGTTTGGAGGAGGCATAACCTGCTCCAGATCCACCAACAACCCGGCAGACAAAGGAGCAGGACCCGGCAAGGGTCCCAAAGCTGGAGGTTGAGAAGAAGTCGACCGGGGGCTACAGGGAGCCAGAATCAAAGTTAAAAGAGCAAAGAAGTATACACACCAAAACCAAGAAGACAACACTCACCGGCGAAGAAGGGGAGAGTTGTCAACATCCTCACCTCATCTTCAAAAAAGAAGAACCGATCCACCTTCTACCAAGAAAAGAAAATCAAGACTATTTTCCAAAAAAAAAAAAAACAAGTCGAAAAAATCAAACAACCTCTCACCTATCGGAAGGTTACCCGAAGGCCGAGGAGAAGGAGAGGAACGCGCCCGTTTCGTGCCGCTGAAGAAGAAGAATCTCCCGCAAGGGTCTCTTAGCACCGCACGACGAGTAACTCGAGGAAGGGCCACCTACCGATAAGGAACATACTTGAAGAGAAGGCTCCATCAAAGAAATACCCGCAAAACAACTTGGTCTTCAATTACCTGATGACCAAGACCAGCCGGAGGAGCAGGAAGAGGAGCAATCTCCCCATCAACATAAAGGGACGCATCGGCATCAAAATCCCTGCCAAAAGGCTTCAAAAAGAACAAAAAGACAAGTCAGTATTAATCAAAAAAGTACTCGAAAAACAAAAATTCAAACAAAAAAATATAACTTACAAAGGGAGGAGGATTGTTGGCCGAGTACTCAAAGCCAATCATGGGGACCACCGACGCTCCCTTCAAAATCTTCCTCGGAGGCGCACAAGCACCTCACCATTAGACAACTTCGGTCGTGGCCACCATTCGAGAGGGATCCTCGGCACCGAGTACTCAAAGCCAAAATGCTCCCGTGCCTTCAAAGGTCAGTACTCGGCGACGAAGATAGCTTGCCACAATGGCGAAACCCGCAAGCCATTCTGCTTCAAGTAACTAATCCTTTCAAAGCGGGGTTGGAGAAGAGTCAACTCAAGAATAGAGAAGTTGCTCCTTCTCCCCACCGATCATTAGGAACAAAGGGACCCCCCCGAAGTAGGTTTGGAGTCTTTGGAGCACCAAAGCACCACCATCAAGATTACCAAAGATAAAACCACTCGGACCGCCAATCCTTCACGGATTCAACAAGATCGTACTCAAAGAAGTGGCTCGATTTACACCCCTCGCCGAATTGAATTCCACATCCACCAAGGGTGTGGAGGGAATCATTGCGGGGCTGTGGGCTTGAGGCGGAAAAGAAAGCGGAACAGATTTAGCGAAGGAATGCCAAGGAAAGTTTCACAAAAATGAATAAAAACAGAAAGATGAAGAACCCCATTCGGGGTAAGATCATGGAGAGAAATGCAAAAATAGCGAAGAAAACGGTGAAGGAAGGAACAAGCCGGAAGATAGAGCCCGCGCGCGAACAAAAAGAAATAAAAGAACAATTTCCCCGGCGAGGAACAGAACACGATGCTCACCAGAGCAACCCAACCGAGAACTCCTTGGGCTGGATCATCCCCCACTCCAAAGAAATCGACCGGATGCTTCTCCCGAAAGCGATGGAGAGGGGAAGTTCTTCGCGATGGCCTTCATAGCAAAGAAACTCGGGATTCAACCGCTTGTCGACCTCCTTCTCAAGAACAGGCTTCTCAACTACCGACTTCTTGGAGGCCACCTTCTTCCTTCCCATGCAACGAATCAAGCACCCAAACTAAGAGGAGAATGCGTAGCGGCAATGCAAGAGCAAAGATTTGGGGATTTTTTCTACGGCGCTAGGGTTTCAGGAAGCAAAGGCAAGGTGAAGAAGAAGAACAGTAACCGCAGCTAATTTATAGACCGGTCTTAAAAGGCCCACTTAAGGGGCAACGGTAAAAAGGCCAACGGATACAAGGCGCAGTAACAGGAAAGGCCCAGTAAACCCTTAAATCACGGGATAACGGTCCTTATCCCGTTACCCACCAACGGTAAAGTATTGTGCCGATTACAAGGAAAGGTAGCTTTGCCAATATTATCATAACAAGTCGACACAAAAGAAGACGGCCACCAACAACTCCAGTCAAAGGAAGCCAGTCAACTTCTGAGCCAAAACAAGTCTACTAAAATATATACAGTCTTCATATCAATCAAAATAAGTCGGCTCGAAGGCTGACAACCATAAACTCAGGACAAAACAACTCGGATCATTGCAGGATCAAATATTCTTCAATATTACAGGATACAAGGTTACAAGTCTTACAAGACCCATCGAATTCAGAAGAAAACCAAAAGCAACAGCTACAAGAAACCCAGTGGAATTCTGCCATAGAAAACAACTACGCAGAATCCAAGACCGTCCTCGTTACAGACCCAGACTACCTCTAAGGCAGAATGAGCCGAGCAGATCCAAAGCAACCTAGATACACCAACATAGTGCATTCAAGATTGCCAAAAGGAGCACTGACTGATCAAGTATCACATCGGGCCTCTCCAAGAACAAGTCGGATCGAACCCCATGTGAACAAGAGAGCTCCAGCTCTGCGTTGGCCGGTCGCTGCTTTGCACCGCACAAACTAGAGGACTGTCTTGGATCGGCAACCTTCCCACCTGAGCATATGTCCGCGAGTGGAAAAGAAGAACTAAGAGTGCAAAATAACCCAAAGATAAGGCACATCTCAAGACTTCTTCTACCTACCGTAACGAGCCTCCAATCACAATGCTACTCCGGGATTAGTCTGCCTCTAATCCCTATCTCAAGAATTCTTCTACCCACTAAATAGACCATACTGGAAGAACAAGAAAGAAGCCCGGGGGCTGTTCAACCTCGCAAACTATCATTGTCACAAGAACAGGAAGAAGCATACTACAAGACTCGAAAACAACCGAAAGGGAAGTGCAATTTATAGACCAAGATCGGCGTACATAGACCAAGTTCACCAATTCGTAGAAGCATTGACAAGGACAATAAAAGAAGGCAAAAAAGAGCAACAAGAGAGTATATTCCGTGCATATCCCAAAGACAAAGAAAAGCCTTTATACCACCACCGCCAACGCCCAACCATAAAAAAAAGACATAAAGGACAAAAAAAAAAAGTCACGAACGTTGTCCGTTTCCTACACGTAAGAACTCGAAAAAAGCTCGGGGGGCTGCAGCTAAGCAAGAACTCGAAAAAAAAGCTCGGGGGCTGCAGCTAAAAAAGAACTCGAAAAAAGTTCGGGGGCTGCAGCTAAAGAAGAACCTGACTACTTTTGAGGAAAAGAATTCAAGCTCGGGGGGCTACAATTTCAAAGCCATCATGCTACTCTGGACCCTCTAGCTCTTTGTTCCAAAAAGCAAGAGGCTCGAGGGCTACACTCATTGAGTGCGCCAATGGGCGCACGTCAATCAAAAAGCCACCACCTGACTACTTTTGAGGAAAAGAATTCAAGCTCGGGGGCTATAATTTCAAAGCCATCATGCTACTCTGGACCCTCCAGCTCTTTGTTCCAAAAAGCAAGAGGCTCGAGGGCTATACTCATTGAGTGCGCCAATGGGCGCACGTCAATCAAAAAGCCACCACCCGACTACTTTTGAGGAAAAGAATTCAAGCTCAGGGGTTACAATTTCAAAGCCATCATGCTACTCCGGACCCTCCAGCTCTTTGTTCTAAAAAGCAAGAGGCTCGGGGGCTACACTCAATGAGTGCGCCTATGGGCGCACGTCAACCAGAAGCCATCGCCCGACTTCTTTTCTGATAAAAAACAACTCAGACGAAGGCTCGGGGGCTACAGGGCATACACCCTCAACTTCTTCTTTTTTCTCAAGATCCTCCAGCTATTTATAAATAAGTAGCAAAAGGCTCGGGGGCTACACTCAATGAGTGCACCTACGGCGCACGAAAGGGAACAATTCTTCAGCTAGACCACTTCAAGCATCACTCCGAAAGCAAGGCGCCCCGAGTTCTACTTCGAAATGCTCGGGGCTTGTCGATACGGGGACGTGAGACGGCTACTCACCCGACGGCGGCTCCCGTCAGGACAAGAGCAAGAAGGACGGATCCGAACAGAATACGGATCATCCTAGTTAGACGAATAGAAAGTAACCTCTGTAATCGAAACAGAAACACTTCCTATGGATCCGACTAGGATTAGAAATCATAACTCCGGCTCTTTTCCTCTTATAAAAAGGAGCCGGCACCCTCTTTTGTAACAGACGAACAACACACAATCATACACCAGTCCAACGCAAAAGGCCAAGGCCGACTGGAGTAGAGCTTTTACTCGACGACGAGGGCTCGAACCAGGATAAACCGTGTGTCTCTTGCGTGAAACCGCCGAGTTCTAGTCGTTCACCGAGGTCCAAATCAACTGCTACGGGAACCCCGTGGCAGACTATCGGTGGTCAAACACCGACATTGTCATTAGCTAAATAATCGGTAATATCATCTCGGAGGCACTTTGAAATCAAACTTATCAATTCCATTGCAGTACGGTCTAAGTGGACAGTATTATATTGTTAGACTTAGTTCTTAATCAGGATCTTAATTAGTTTGATCACATGAACATCTAATCCAATATTAACTCTTAGGTCCCATTTGGCACAGATCAGCTTCACCACACTTTCACCAGTAACTTTCTCGATGAAGTTGAGCTATTTTGGAAAAATTTGTTTGTCCAAACAGCTTCACCATTTAATTGATTGTTTGACTGTCTAAATGACCATTTTATCTGTTTAAATACCCATTTTCTCTGAATAATGAGTTAAACGGTAGAATAACACTGAGTAGGACCATATCAAATTGAAATATTATTCCGTAAATACCCATAGATCCCAATCGTGCTCTAAATGGATGTGTTATGGACTTCCTAATAATGTTGTCGACTGCATGCGAACCAAATTTTAGGCTTCGATGAGTTTCCACTCCAAAATCAGTCTTGTGCATGGTGTATCCATGTCCTCTCTATTGTAGATGTCGCAGAAACACAAACTATCTTTATCAAGTTCACATCATCACCACCTTTGTTCTAAACTCAATGAAAGTACCGACATTATTAGGTAGCAAAAAATTCTTATCGATATAGTTATTAAACATCAAAATGAGTTCACTTTATTTTTAACTTTCATGGCCATATCCAGAGCATCAGTTCTTATGCCCTCCGCGATCAGCATGGAAGTGCGGTTCCGGGTCTTTCGGCCTTTGGGGTTGCAGTCCAAAATGCCAAACGTGCTAACAACTCGAGAAGAGGATGATCAGAGCGCCTAGGGCCGGGGGCGGATCTATGTGGGGGGGCAGCCCCCCAATTGTTTGATTTCAGTGCTAATTACTGTAGCAAAAACGTGATTTCACCATTAAATCATCATGTAAATCAATATCTTCATTGTTTTAGCCCCTCCCGGCCCCCCCTTATCCTCCATCCTGGATCTGCCACTGCCTAGGGCCTTCGATGCTTTAGTGGTCACGTTGTTTTGGTCTATTCTGGAAGGAGTAGAATCGTTGGGTGTTTGAAAGCTCAGGGGAAAAAAGTCACCACACTGGTGCTTAGAAAACTAGCTAGAGAAGATGTGTCTCGTTATTCATAATTTATGATGGATAGTGCATGTCTTGTTTTAAGCCTAGAACTTTTTTAGTAGCTTTTTTTAGCTCAGTGCCCCCCCCCCATCCCCCTCCCCAAAATCCAGATTCATGTGCATGTGTGCTCATGCTCTGCTCTCTTCCTAATGAATTATTACCTCCATACCAAAAAAAGAATGTAAATCTCATTTTATAAGGAGTCAAAGAATCTTAAATTTGACTAAATTTATAAAGGATATTATCTACATTTAGATCTTCAATTAGATTTACGATATATTTTATGATTAGTCTAACTATACTTATTACACATCATAAACATCAAAACTTTGTCATGTATATTTGATCAAAATATAGAATCTTTGACTTCTCGGAAAGCGAGTTTTATATTATTTTTGAGACAGAGGCAGTATGTGCTAAGACATCTATAAACTACTCCCTCTGTCCTAGTTATTTGTTATTTTTGGTTTTCGTGCCATAAGTTTGACTCGATTTATATAAAATTTGTGCAATATTTGTATCTCTAAATGAATTTGTTAAAAAACTAGATTCAAAGATCTTTTCGATGATACTAATTGATGATACTTATTATTTATAAAAATTGCCGGCAGTTCTTTCTTAGAAAGTGAAAGCGGCGGATATTTTTGGGACCGGGGAGTATGAATGTATAAAACTGTACATGGACGGATATTATGAAATGTTTTCATATGCTATAAATTTTTTCAACTAGGTTAGGTCTTGTTCAGATTGCAAATGTTAGAAAATTTATAAGCTGTAACATTTCATTTGTATTTGATAATTATTGTCTAATCATGGACTAACTAGATTCAACAGATTCGTCTCGTGATTTACAAGCAAACTGTGCAACTAGTTATTTTTTTTTACTTACATTTAATGCTCTATGCATGCGGCTAAAAATTGATGTGGTGGAAAGAAAGTGAAAAAAATCTAGAATTTTGAGGAAAAGAGAACAAGGGCTTAATATATTTTTATAGATATTTTCATTCTTATGCCATATTTGTCCAGACTGTTTCAAGCTTTAGCTCAGGCACCATAGTGTCACTGTAGCGGAGCCAGAGCGGAGGAAACCTCCATCTGTTCCGAGTTAGGGTATCCACACTTTTCATCCTCTATATCCATGCTCTAAAAAAGAAATATTCCACCTTGGTCATCAAGATTCTCTCCTCTATACTTAATTCTTCCACACTCATCCATCCTCTATATCACTTGTCACTTTATGTAAATATATTCATATGAGATCTTGTTTTGAAGGATTTATTGAAACGAATTTAATGATGCAATCATAATTTAATTTAGGTTTTTGGTTTGTGAGTTATAATATTTTTTAAAAGATTGAAATAGTAGGGCCCATTCTCCCATGCAATGCGTTCTCTCTTTCATCTCACATGCGTCAGCAGCAGCAATGGACCCGGGCATATAGCGCAACATCAGCTTATCCCCCAGAAGTACCGGTCGCCTGCCCATCCAGTTGGATAAGCGGGGTAGCGCACGCCGCTACACCCTTTTTTACTGTAAAAGTGTCCTCCAGTAAGAGTTTACAGTACCTGCTGTAGTTAGCTTTAGGGCCTCTCCAATGGTCCTCAAATAGCTAGTCTAGGAGAAATTCTATTGGCTATCGAAGCATCTTTGCAAATAGCTAGCTAGATGAGACATAAAAATAATAAAAAAGTAACGCTTCTATTGGTACATTGGGAGAGAGATCAAATAGCTAGCGACTTTCAAATAACTAGCAACTTCCAAATAGCTAGTGACTTCTAAATAGCTAGTTTAACACAATCTTTTAGAAATATCTCTCTCACATAACTCTCCACTATAGTGTTTATATTTTTTTATTTCTATGTCTCATCTAGCTAGCTATTTGAAAAGATATCTTGATAACCAATAGAATTCCTCATAGACTAGCTATTTAAAGATCATTGGAGACGCCCTTAGAGCCAAGAATAATCTGCTAGTACTTTTGATTTTGGAATTATAAATTCAACAGACATGACCCGGCTATATATTGATAATTTTATTAAGGGTGTCTTTGTAGACCTTCGCCGGCGATTACGGCTCCTGGATTAAATTGTATGTCATTGTGCGGCATGTAGTACTGATCAAAATGGCTCTAACTCTTACCTCAAAAAAAATGTATCGCAGTCGAGACATGAACGTTACTTGCTTTTTTTAGAGAAGCGTTTCATATCATATTAGTTTACTCTCTGTACCTCTCTGTAAGATGAATGATTGCGTCTCGAGGCTCCAATTGGACTATCATCTATTCCCTCCGTCCCTATTTAATTGTCGCCGTGGGTTTTCGTGCCACGAGTTTGACTCGATTTGTAGAAAATACGTGCAATATTTATGTCTCTAAATAAATTTGTTAAAAAACTAGATTCAAAGATCTTTCCAATGATACTAATTATAATACTAATAGGTAATATTTAGCATTTATTAAAATTATTGATATTTATTTCTTGGGAAGCGTAAGTGACAGTTAAAAAGGGACGGAGGGAGTAGACCCTTTCTAATTAGGCTTTCGGCACTGTGCTACGTACCTGCAGAATCTTAAATCAGCTGCACAGGCTGCTTGGTACTTCGTTAGAGTGGTGATCGATGAATTCTTTTGCTAATTGACTGCTGGTCTAATCCGTGCTAAGGTGTGACATGTATGCATCGAGACCCAAAATTCAAAAGATCATAGCCTCGAGAGCCAGGAGCCTACAGTTTTTAGTCATAAACGTACAAAAGACGGTCTTTTCTCCGGTTCCTCTCCGTCAAACACGGCTACTAGCTTGTCCCTCTCTGATGTACTACAATTAAACCAAAAGCCGGTTTGCAGCTTTAGTTTCGTCTTTTTCCTTGATCACTGCACGGTTGGTACGGTCGTCTTATTAATTTAGGGGAAGCAGTGTCAGTGGGCGATATGATCCCGTTGAGCATAGATCCAAAGCTTGCTTTCAGTACCATTCCCTATTTTATTTACTCTGAATAAACTGAATGCAAGTATTTTCTTTTTGTTTGGTGAGAGGAGAAAACTCCAAAATTGTTGTCAGGTGTTTACTTGCAACATTCTTTGGATACGCGCATGTAGTACGTGTGTGTATCTGCAGAAACCAGAAGCATATAGCGCATTTTACGTGTGGTGGAGAATCCTGCCGAAACCATTCAGTGAAAGTAGCGTGAGGAATCATCGGTGAAGTCTCCGTTCAAAGTCTCCCATGAATTGTGTGGACTGCTCCATATTGAAAAGAATTGTGTGGACTGCATGTGAAAATGACATCAACAACTAGCATACACACCCTTAAATTCCTAAAAAATCGTTTTAAACAATGACACGATCTTCAAAGAACTTTGGCTTCTTATTTTTATAAATTTTTTTAATTAAAAAAGGTATATAGATATTTTTTATGAGTATTTTCAAGACAAATCTATTTATATGATTTTTTATATTATCAACTCAATAACTTAAAAGTTATTCATTATTTATATGTAATGTTTGACTTAAACTTTATCAAAAGCGACTTTTTAGAACTTGGAGAGAGTAGCCAGCTAGGACTAGATTACTAATTTCCTCTTTGTATATATATATATATATATATATATATATATATATATATATATATATATACAAAAATTGCATTACATAACTTTAGATAGTAATGGAGATTTTGGTATAAAAAAAAGGGAAAAGCATCCCATCCTCTTAAATTGGTGCAGACCCAAATCACTGCCCTCTTGGGCTCACATGCCCCTACAACCGTGATGATCATAGAAAAATATCAATATTTATAGCACAAAATATGTATACTATCAAAATATATTTGATGAATAATATAATAAATATTTATATTTTTATATAAACTTAGTCAAACTTGATAACAATTGCATTCTTTTCCAATAGGAGGAAGTACTCTCTATATTAGTTACTCCCTCCATTCTAAAATAAAATGTAAGTTGTGTTAAGTCAAAGTTTAGTAAATTTTGAACACATTTATAGAAACATATATTAATATTTAATTACCTAATACTAAATAAATATACTATACACGAAGACATATTTTATGGACTATAAATTAAGAGACATATTTTATGGTGGATTTAATTAAACTAACTTAATATTGTAGAGGTTGTTGTATTTCTATAAATTGGTCAGACTCAAAGAAGTTTGATTCAGAAAACTAAAAGTACCTATATTTCGAATCATAAGGACTAAGGAGTAGTAATTAGGTGTTTTTTTTAAAAAAAATTGACAATTTGATAACAATGCAAAATGTTATATCCTTGATTTATCAAGCTAAATTATTTCAACTAGCACATCTAACATAGACATAAATTGTAGAGGTACATGAATAAAATTGGAACCCACATTGTTCTTCCTCACTTGTTCATACTAATACAATACTCACTCTATCCCCGAATAAATCAATTCCTAGAATTCGTGTCCGTTATTTTTTTTTAAGTTTGACTATTTTTATATAAAAGAGTAACAACGTCTATGACATAAAATGAGCATATTATGAAAATATATTCTATGGTCAATCTAATGATGCTAATTTGATGCCATAAATCTTAATGTTTTTCTTAAAAAGTCGGTCAAAATTTAAAATTTTTGACTTAGGACAACTCTAAAAATATATTTTATTCAGAGATAGAGAGAGTATATATTTACTATATAATCTGTAGTTACCAATTATTCATAATATGTTTTCCATGCCAATTCATAAAATTTCCCCCTTCACATCACACTCAGGTTGTCGAAGCATAGCTAGCGATGTGTTGAACTTCAATTGAGGTATGCTTAACACTTCTTACATACATGTAAACAATCTACATGCTCAATATCAAGAAGCACATCATGCATCTATGAGTTGTTTAAAATCATATATGGAGTAATTTGAGATTTCTTAATGATGACAGGGTTAGGTAATTTAGATGCAGATTTAAGGGGTTATATGGTAATTTAGAATAGATCTATCATTTATATTGTTATATGAGTAAACCCATTTTTTCTTTCTTAAGAATGTTTTCATGTCACGGAAACACCTGTGTAACAGACTACTTAATACAACACCCCTAGCATTTTCACCTAGACAGCTAGTACTCTAGTAGAATAGTTTCAGGCGGGCTTAATACTCTTCAAAGCTGCGTCACTTGGTCAAGCTCCTTCGGCATTGCCAACGCGTCACCCTTTTCCTGCGCGTTGATTCACGTTTACTTTGGACTCATCTTTCAATTCCTGCATCTGTGTCAGCGAATCTGGTTCACGTTTCCTACCTGGAACCAGTGATCCCCAGTTTTACTAGCTGGGACAACTGGACATTGGACAAAAGTCGTTTCAAAATTGTAGCTGAGCCAAGAGCACCAACCTCTTTGACCCGGCACCTGGAGACTGCAAATGAAAAACCAAGGTCGATTTGCAATAGCACACAAAAAAGAATTTTAATTCCACATGAAACCATGGAGAATTTCAAATTTTCAAAATGTTCTTACTTTCTTGCTCTGTTAGATTAAGAAAACTATTTTTATTATAAAGTGTGGACAACATAATGCTTTTTTTTTTTAAAAAAAAACTAGATCAATCTAAGTTCTCTCCCAATGAAAATCGAATTCAGAGGCTGCAGGTGCTACTAATGTACTTGCAACCACTAGGCTACTGACTTTTTACCCGTCACAAAGCTTTCATAGGGTCCTGTAGATTTTATGATTTTAGTCATCAATTATGCTATATGATTTAATAAAGTTGTCCTTGGTTTGTGTACAGTGTGGCACATTAATATCACAGAGACATTAAGCCAAGATGAATGGATAAATAACCATTTTGAAAAACTGTCATTCGTATTCCGTTTCACTAAGCAGCTCCTCTTTTTCATTTAGTGTGAAAGTTTAAAGTTGCTCCTTTTTGTGCACAATTCTATTTCTAGTGAAACTTCAAAACTATTTAGTCTGTTGCAAATCTTTAAAGGTACTCTATTTTTAGGCGAATTCTAAAGTTACCACTATCTTTTAAGCCAAACTTTGTATGGAGTAGCTGTTAAGTTGCTCCTAGGACATTAAAGATGCTTTATTTTTAGTCATAGTTCAAAACTGCTAATTCTTTAGTGGAACGTTACAGTTGCTACAATTCTTAGCAGAGTTGTAAAGTTATTATCAATCTTTTTAGTGAGAATTTAAAGTGTGCTATGTTTTCATTAGCAATTAAGTGTGAATATCTTTTTTCTAGAATTTGGAAGCTACTGTAGAAAATACCAAATACTAGCTTTGATGAAATTCCAGCAAAATCTTTATGCTCCCTATAGACCACTGCATAACCTTAAACATTATTCACTCATAATTAGCAAAGACAAACAGGAGGAGAACAGAAAAGTGCTGGACCATTTTGCAAAGCCTGCCATGTTGTCCTCAAATTCTCTATTCCTTGCGGGCCCCACGTTCCAGCCTTTGCTCGAGTTTTTTCAGGCTTTCAGCTCCCAAAATAGCTTTCTGGTCGCTCGCTCGCTCTCGCACAGCAGTTGGCGGTGCTGTACGTCATCGGTCAGTCAACGCTGGACCCAACGCAAAGCCAAGAGAAGGGGCAGCACCAGCCACAAGGAACACCTCAACAAAATCGTGAGCAGACTTGGGTCCTCTGCTGAAGCACCACTTCTCATCCTCAACAAAACCCATGGAAGCCATGGGCGAGCACACCCAGCACTCAAAATCCTAGACAGGGAACAAAAGATCTCGTCTTTTTCTTTCTTCCGCTGCTACTCGAGCCGGTGGAGGTTAGCTGGGATTGAGGAGGGGAAGAGGCGTTAATCGAGCGGGAGGCCAAGAACTAGGGGATGACCATGGTGGAGAGGAGGTATGGTCCCTGTGCCAGCCATGGCTACTTCCTCTTACGGTTGCTGCTTCCGTTCTTGTTCTTCTCCTTCCTTGATGTGCCTCCGGCCGCCGCACAATACCTCCCAATAAACACAACACAAGGCGACATCATGCAGGCTATTGCGAGCCTGGTGAGCTCTGAATCCGCCAACACCGAGTGGAACACTGGAGACCAGAATCCATGCAACTGGAAAGGAATTATTTGCAGAAATTCCAGTTCTTTCTCGGTCGTCACTGGCATCGCCTTGTCCAACTATAACCTATCCGACTCCTCCATCTTTGCTCACCTTTGCCGTCTTGACACCTTGCAGTCCCTTGACCTCTCCCGAAATTCGTTGACAAATTTGTCCGCCCAGTTCTTTGCCTCTTCTTCTTGCTCCATGAAGATGAAGGAAGGGTTGCGGTCACTTAATCTGAGCACCAATCAGTTGGTTAATTCGCTCAGTGATCTATCCGTCTTCCCTCAGCTAGAAGTTCTTGATTTGTCCTTCAATTCCTTTACCAGTAGAAATCTGAGTGCAGACTTGGCCTCTTTTCACAAATTAAATAGCTTCAACGCTAGTTTCAACAATTTGAATGGTGTTGTTCCTACCAGTATGGTCGGCTCTTTGTTGGAGTTGGTATTGTCCGGTAATCAGTTGAGTGGTTCAATTCCTCTGGGTTTGTTTAAATATGAAAATCTTACTCTGCTAGATCTCAGCCAGAATCATCTAACAGGAGCTATCCCAAATAACTTCACGAGTCTCGCCAAGCTCGAGACTTTGCTTCTTTCTGGCAATCTATTGATTGGGGAAATACCATTGAGTCTGTCGAATGTGACAACACTGTCTAGGTTTGCAGCCAACCAGAACAATTTAACTGGTCCAGTCAATAGCTGGATTACCAAGCATATAAGGATGTTGGATCTGAGTTATAACAATCTGAATGGGACGATCCCCTCAGATTTCCTCTCGCATCAGGGGTTGCAGAGTGTTGATCTTACCGGTAACATGCTTACTGGAGCTATTCCCCGCAGCTTGTCTCAAAGCCTCTACCGCTTGAGGCTTGGTGGAAATCAGCTTAGTGAGAATATCTCGGGTTCAGTTTGTGATACCATGGGCTTGACTTATCTTGAGTTGGATGATAATCAGTTGACAGGAATTATACCTTCAGAGCTTAGCAAATGCAAGAGCTTGTCACTGTTGAATCTGGCATCAAATCGGTTGCAGGGTGCAGTGCCCCATCTTATCGGTGAACTTGGCAAACTGGTAGTTCTGAAGCTTCAAAATAACAGCCTCAGTGGGTCTATTCCACCTACATTTTCTGATTTAAAAAGCCTAAGCACATTGAATCTTAGTCAGAATTCATTCAGTGGAGAGATACCAAGTGGAATTTTCAAGCTGCCAAAGCTTTCAAACTTGTATTTGCAGGGGAACAAGATTAGTGGTCCTATTCCGATCTCAATCAGTTCATCACAGTATCTAATTGAACTCAATTTGGGTGATAATGCTCTGACTGGTACCATTCCAACCATGCCAGCCACTGAGACCACAGCTCTTCTTAATCTTAGTTATAACCTTCTTAGTGGGCCTATTCCTTCAAACATCAACTCTTTAATTCAATTAGAGATTCTTGATCTTTCACACAACAACCTGTCTGGTGATGTCCCATCTTCACTAGGGGCCCTGCAAAGCCTGACACTGCTGGAGCTTTCTTATAATGATCTTTCTGGGTCTATTCCTAGATTCCACCAAAACCAAAATGTGGATATTGATATTGTGGGGAACCCAGATCTTGTCAATGGCTCAGGAAACAATAATGAAACTCCTACTACTGGTAAGAAAAAAAGGCACTATTTCATCATCATCATCTTCACTATTGCCGGTGCTCTTGTTGGATCATGTGTGCTTGCTGTTATTATTGTGATGTCATTGTCAAAGAGAATGTATCGTGTTGAAGATGAAGGATTACCAGCTGGAGAATCAGTACCGCAAATAATCAATGGCCATGTCATAACTATGAACAGCATCCACACCTCTGCAGTTGACTTCATGAAAGCAATGGAAGCAGTCGCCAACCACCAGAATATCTTTTTGAAGACAAGGTTCTGCACCTACTACAAGGCTGTAATGCCTAATGGCTCAATATACTCTGTAAAAAAGCTTAACTCTAGTGACAAGATTTTCCAAATTGGGAGTCAGGAGAAGTTTTCTCGTGAAATTGAGGTTCTCGGGAAATTGACCAATTCCAGTGTCATGGTTCCATTGGCCTACATCTTGACTGCAGATTGTGCCTACCTAATCTATGAGCATGCACACAATGGCACAGTGTCTGATTTGCTACATGGTGGAAAATCAGAAGTTATAGACTGGCCTTCACGATATAGCATTGCTTTGGGGGTGGCCCAAGGGCTGACATTTCTTCATGGGTGCACTCAGCCAGTTTTGCTTCTTGATCTGTCAACGAGGACCATCCACTTAAAGTCAACAAATGAGCCTCAGATTGGAGATATCGAGCTTTACAAGATTATTGACCCTTCTAGGAGTACTGGAAGCTTTTCAACCATTGCTGGTACAGTTGGTTATATTCCACCCGGTAAGATATATTATTGTGATTCACTGAGTACCTGAATGTTAACTTAGCTATAACTGTTGATAATTGAGTAGTTTTGTGCCACTCTTTCTTGATATCATATCATTTTATCTCAGGCTTTGAGTATCGCTAAACTTGATGTATTTTTTTTTTGTTACTCTTTAGTTTACTGCAATAGTAATCTTGTCTGACTGTATTTGTTTGGGCATATATTGTTCCTGTGCCTCAAGAACAATTTTGTAATTACATATCTGGTACTTGTGGCAAAACAATCCAATTTGTGGCGAAGTGATCCAAATTTTGCTTTACTGCCTGTTTGAGTGGCATCTGTACACTTCAGTTAGCCCAGAATACTGTCCAAGCTATTACTTTTTTAAGTTTATACAACACGTAGTTTCCTCTTTTAATCTAGTCAGACATCATTCCTAAATAGTGTCTTTCTACTTCTGGTCAAGACTTAAGGATAAGGGCTCTGATCAGCTATGGAATGGAAGAAGATTCTAGTATTTATTTTTTTTTTGTATAAGCTCAAATAATTTTGTTTAACAATTTGTGATTGCCAATACACTATGCTAACACTCACTGAATCATGGTTGCAGAGTATTGTTACACTATGAGGCTGACGATGGCTGGCAACGTCTATAGCTTTGGAGTCATTTTACTGGAGCTGCTGACAGGAAAACCATCAGTCAGTGATGGCACTGAATTAGCCAAGTGGGCGCTCAGTCTTTCAGGCAGGCCTGATCAAAGGGAGCAAATCCTTGACACCAGGGTCTCAGGAACCTCGATTGCTGTTCATAGCCAGATGCTGTCGGTCCTGAACATTGCTCTCTCTTGTGTTGCATTCTCTCCAGATGCTCGGCCAAAGATGCGCAACGTCTTAAGAATGCTCTTCAATGCAAAGTGAATCAGCAGCAGCCTGTAATCATATCATAGATATCATAGATAAATTTTGGGTTGAGTTTCAGGCTTTCAGCTTGGTTTAGTTTATGGATGTCAGTAATCAGTATACCGGCTGCCCTTGTATAGTTCTATAGAAGATAGAACCCTAGCTTATGGTAGATCATTACAAGCTTGATGAATTAGGTAATTAGGTATCTGCTTTGCAGTGAGTGGCGATATGGTAACTATGCTGTAACATGCAGAGATGGTTATAAGCAAAGGCTTAAAAGGTTATGTGTATGCGTTTTCATAAGAGATAATCTATCGTTTTGCAATGTAGACTAGTTCAACCAATCTTTTGATTAGTCATAGGTAGTTTAACTAAAAGAGCGGAACTTGTCCTGAAAAAGGACAGTAAATTATAAGCTAATGCTACTGTTTAATTTGAGAAACTTGTGCGACATTTATAATCTTCATTGCGTAAAATTTTTGTATTGTTTTCTGGGGTGGACAAAGGCCTCTTCATGCATCCTAGTTCCTCTCATGTTGACTCATCTTCAACTCAAGTGGAAAACCTTCCTAGCTCCTCTCAGGTTGGAACCCTTTTTTTTTGTCAAACTATTTTGTCCTTGTGCTTCAATTTGCATTATTTTATAACAATGTGCATATTTCCACATTTCCATTTTGTTTTGCTTATTTAAAAGTTTCTGTGTCACACAATAATTGATATATGAGTTGTATCAATGTTTAAGAAAAACGGTTATATTCGTAATGCTATAGTCTAAGGAAAATTTCAAGAAAACTAGGCATTCCATATCGAGAAGTAAGATGCAAGAAAATCACATGATTTATTTTTTATCATTTCATTCGCTTTCGTTTGCCATGAGAACCAGTAGAATTATTAAACCAGATGGTTGGATTGTGATCCAATGGTTAAAAAATCAAATGATTTTAGAATAAATAATAATTTCCTACAAAGATAAAACATAGTCCCTTTGCATCTTTCCTGCATTATTCTGAATAAAAGCAAGTCTGCTACTCTGCTCTCATAAAATTTGCCAACAACATAAATGGTGAAGAAATCAACATCAATCAAAATAAAAAAAAAACATAGAAGTTCACAATAAGCTATAAGTAACCCCAGTACTATATTGATATTTTTAATAAAACATAAAAATGTTTCTTGTTTAAAATGGAAAAAAAGAGAGGAAAAAGTATTGGCGCAAACCTTGGGCTTGCTGGAGCAATCCCCAAAGCCGGGCTTAGCAGCAGCAGCGACGAGCCCAAGCCTTGGCACCCCTCGTCTCGTCGTCCTCGGCTAATCCGCCGCGCCTCCGATACTCCCAAGGCAGCAGCGCCCGCCCGCCAGCTGCAACAACAGCAGCAGCAGCAGCAGCGAGCGAGGTCTCGGGTAGCCAAGCCACCACCACCATCTCAAATCCTCCCCGCCACGCTCCCTTTCCCTCCCTCTCGCCTCCCCTGCCACCCCGCAATGGCCGGCCTCCTCCAGCTCCAGTCCACGCTCCTCCCCTCGGCGTCCGCGCTCCGCCGCCGCGCGGGCGCACCGGCGCCGTCGTCCTCGTCCCGCCGCCGGTGCCGGGTCGAGGCCAAGATCCGAGAGATCTTCATGCCGGCGCTCAGCTCCACCATGACGGAGGGCAAGATCGTCTCTTGGACCGCCGCTGAGGGCGACCGCCTCAACAAGGGCGACCCCGTCGTCGTCGTCGAGTCCGACAAGGCCGACATGGACGTCGAGACCTTCCACGACGGTTTCCTCGCCGCCGTCCTCGTGCCCGCCGGCGAGTCCGCGCCCGTCGGCTCCGCCATCGCGCTCCTCGCCGAGTCCGAGGAGGAGATCCCGGTCGCCCAGTCGCAGGCCGCCTCCTTCTCCTCCAGCTCCCCCTCGCCGCCGCCTCCGCAAGAAACTGTTGCTGAAGAAGCGTCCTCTCCCCGCCGCCACCTCCTCCCCCGGCGCCCGTGGCAGTCTCTGCTCCCGCGCCGCCTTCATCGGCAGCACAAGGCGGGGGCCGTGTGGTTGCTTCGCCCTACGCCAAGAAGCTCGCCAAGGACCTCGGCGTTGATCTTTTCTCTGTCGCGGGGTCAGGCCCCGGCGGGCGAATTGTGGCCAAGGATGTCGAGGCTGCGCTTGCTGCGCCCAAGAAGGCCACACCAGTGACCGCTGCACGGCCGGATGTGCCGTTGGGCTCGACGGTACCATTCACGACAATGCAGGGTGCTGTCAGCAAGAACATGGTGGAGAGCCTTGCCGTCCCGACATTCAGGGTTGGGTACACCATCACGACTGATGCTCTTGATCAGCTCTACAAAAAGGTGAGCATCGTTTCACATTATTTAGGACCAATGGTTTATGAATTTGATAATTGGATAAAGCCTTTTTCTTTGGCAGATTAAGTCGAAGGGGGTTACAATGTCAGCACTGCTGGCTAAGGCGACTGCAATGGCGCTGGTTCAGCATCCTGTGGTGAACTCCAGCTGCAGGGATGGGAAGAGCTTCACATACAGCAGTAGTATCAACATTGCTGTGGCAGTGGCCATAGATGGTGGGTTGATTACGCCGGTTCTTCAAGATGCTGATAAGGTCAAACACTTTACAACCACAATGAATGTTGATATTTTTGATGATTTGTTGAAATAAATGATTACTTACTGTTTTTTTTCAGCTTGACATTTATTCATTGTCAAGGAAATGGAAGGAGTTGGTTGATAAGGCGCGAGCAAAGCAGTTGCAGCCTCATGAGTACAACTCTGGTATTTCTTTGCCTCATACACGAATCTGAATATGTAGCACATTGTTGTTTATCTTTTCTAATGTTCTGAATAAGATGGTATATTTATAGAGATTAACTTTTATGGCGTCTGTAGAATGTGGTGGATGGTCGATATTGCTTTGTTACTGATTAACCTGCTATATTATCTATAAGGTGAAGAAAGGGTGCTATCCTCTGTGTTATATCAGCTATGATGCCCTGAAAAACTGTACAATTACCAGGATACATATCCAATCCTTCATCTATATTGACACTAAATACAGTTTCGTTTCGTATAACTCCACTCATGTATAGAAAAGGTGTAGTCACCTCTGTAGTAGGTCGCCCTGATTCTTAAGTTTTTCCCTATATACTTTGAATGTGCATCTGATACCATCACCTACATTGCTCTGCTGAACCTTGCTACAAATTGGAGATTTGGAGCTGTCTTGGACTATATGTCACATCAAATGATTTCCTAATACCTGATGCGTCCTGTCCATTACTTGATATGAGTGCAATTCTCTTCATGCAGAGAGGAAATTGATAGACTTACAAATTGCTTATGACTACCTGAATGCGTATATGCATGTTGTCATAAGGGTTTTACTTTGACAATGACTATTTTGTACCAGGCAAACATATAGAACATGGTTATTGGTATTAATGTTAAGGATAGTGCTCTTTATTAATTATAATTTCCATATCATGTAAATACTATGATATCCATATAGCATTGTCTAATTTTGGATAATTTATTAGCAATGTTCAAGTAGTCTAATCAGTTTCCATTCTCCTAATTCAGTCACAGTTTTGTTAAAAATCTGGTAGGCCATAAGCCCATAAGTGTTTTTCTCCTAGATGTGACTTCTGTGCTTTTCTTGGATGTGGTCTTCCGATAATGTAATCTAGGAGTTTGCAGTTAACTTCAGTTGAATATGATAGTAATTTGCTGCTGTCAACACATGCTCCATACTAGAGGTATCTTTTGTGCAGAGCAGTTATGCACTGAGACATCTCATCTCACTTCCAAGGTTAAGAAAACTAAGATAGCATCAAGTTAATTGTTAGTTTACACAAGATTTGAAAAGGGCCCAGCAACATGCATTTTAGTACTATTCTTTTGGCTTTATGCATCTAAGCTTATGAACCCTTACAACACCAGACACCTTGTAGCTTTAACAAACTGACCAAGTTTTTTTGAAGCATTTAAGCTTTATGTTATATAGACAAGTGTAACTGTTATTCCTTGTTTTGTTTATATAGTTTAAAATTCCTACACCTTGCCCTAGAGTTCCTCTGGAAAATCCTTGTGTCTTTGCTGTAGTGTGTCTTGTTGTATTTTCACTGGAAAGTGGTGTACAGACAATGCCACGATTTACTTCCAAAAATTAGATATATATGTTTGTCGTATTTAGCAGAATTTACTCTTTCCATGAAATAAATAAAATGGTAATACGAGGTATTATATTGTTTGCTGATACTTTTATTGAGTATAATGCTTCCTCTCTCAGTTTCTTTACAAATGCTTCTTCTGTGCCCTTTAGAGTAAATGGAATATCCAGCATGCCAGTTTTGACCACGCAGGAGAGCAGCATATCATTATACAAGAAGAAAAAGGGGTTTGAAGCCAATACAATACAAACTTCACACAAAAAGCAATATATACAGAAATAAAAACAACCTCGAACTAGAACTCCTAACTTCTTTCAAGCGCAAGGGCAATGAGATAAGGAATTCCTGGAGCCCTGGCCAATATCCAGCATGCCAATTCCCAATGATATTATGTACGGGATTCATTTGGTTGTTAGATCTGTCAAATGGGATGATCTTAACCAGCCCTTTTTGAATATGTTGATTTTCTTTCCCCTGCTGTTAAAATATAATACTAATTCAAAATTCCAAATCCTGAAATATGGATTCGGTTGCTTTGCTGATGAAAATACCATGTTTGAAATTCTGAAAATTAAAATCGTGAAATAAGGATCAGGAATGATACATTTGATTCACCTTTTAATGTGCTATTGCTTTAAGATGCATTGATGTTTTATTTTAGTCCTCTGTTGTTTCAAAGTTTCTTAGCTAAAAATTTGACTGATTGACTAGGTTCCTATGTTATTTATATCTATTGCTATTTTTGTTACTTTTCTAGTTCTCTGGGTTGGGATGCAAGTTCTTTTTGTATTGGTTCATTGGGTCAACCCAAAACTTGCTGAAGTGAATTGAGATGACATTCCATGTTATTAATTAGGTGGAGAAATGAACTAAAAATGGCATGGAATGTAATTAATTTGCTGACCCAGAAAACACATTGTTTATCCACTTGTGTTCCTTGACAGCCTCTTGGTGTTAACCATATCAAACATGTATAATATGGCGACCATGTTATTTGTGTGTGCTAAGAACTGCTCATGTTTCTGCAGGCACGTTTACTCTTTCGAATCTTGGTATGTTTGGAGTTGATAGGTTTGATGCAATCCTGCCACCTGGAACTGTAAGAAGAATAATTTATTTCATTCTCCATTTCTGTTTTCATGCAATGCTGCATACCTTACTGAAATATGTGGGTTACTGAAAACAGGGAGCAATCATGGCCGTTGGGGCATCAGAACCAACAGTTGTTGGTACAAAAGATGGTAGAATTGGGATCAAGAACCAAATGCAGGTAAGTTTCTTGTGCCTTGTGGAACCTGTCCTTTACCAACTATATTTTGTTTGATGATTTTCTTTTTGCTTGATTTGATCGTTTCACTCATCTGATCAATAAATGTAGGTAAATGTTACCGCTGATCATCGGATAATTTATGGAGCTGACCTTGCTGCTTTTCTGCAAACACTTGCCAAGATAATTGAGGATCCCAAGGATCTTACGTTTTAAATGTGCCGACTATTGTTTCTCCTTGAAGCAATCAGAATCGGGTTCTTGTCACCCATCAGTAGATGTGTAGTATGTCTTTTGGTAATGTGAATTAGTTGATTTAAGTGGTCACCAATGTCAGCATCAGGTAACTTTTCCTTGCTGGTGACCTGATCATCATTGGTTTTTCAATAAATTCTTTTTTTTCTTGTTTATTCAAATAGGTGTGTAAGGATGGGTACATCTATCATTTTACTGGTGTTTTCATGGATAGTCGATTTTGTTGAGTACACATCAATGTACCGTGACCTTGAAATTCTAAGAATGAAATGTACCTTGTACCACCCTGTGGTTGATTTCACATTCCTGTCAAACAGAAACATGGTTGATGCCCTTACAAGGGTGCCAACATGAAATCTTCAGGGAGATCTGTAAAACGGTCACATATCTGGGTTTTTTTTTTATCATACATATCTGTTTGTTTTTACAAGTGGAGACGGACCATGATTTCTCCCAACCACTCCCATGATGCCAAGGCTGTAGTGTATCGGATATCCTGACCTGTTGTACATTTCTGGGACAGCACAAGATAGCGCCCTCCATTTTTTGCGCAGAAAGCATTCCTATTTCAGCTCGTTGTACTCCTCATCTTCTCTACTTGAAGGATCCTATTAGGTGGCATGTCCAGAGTCTTGCTTGCTGGAATAGGCCATCCAGATATCCTATCCGCCATTGTAGTGGAAGCCAAGCAAGCCACAATAAAACCCCTCCGTGCCAGTAGCCCTGCTTCTTGCCTCCCATTCCCCCGTGGCCTGAAGGGGAGCTATCCTCCGGCAGCGGCATGGCGTTGGGCCGTGGAGAGGTCGACACCTCCCGTGCCTTCCGGTCCGTCAAGGAGGCGGTCGCCGTGTTCGGGGAGCGCATCCTTGTCCGGGAAGCCCAGTTCAGGCCAAATGGTGGCGTCCATGGCAGCCGTCGTGTTGGCAAGGAGGTGAACTCCAGGGTGAATGCTGTCGCCATCGCCGCCTCTGATGTGAAGCTGCCTAACCAGAGCAATGGCGTCATGGAAAGCCACTCCGAGCAAAGTGTTCTCACCAGCAGTGCCAAGAAAGAGTTGAGCAGTGGCAGCAGGAAGCCTGCTTCAAGCCTACTGCCGGTGTCCGTGCCAAGGCCGCCGGTCGCAGAAGACGTGCCGATGTACCTGGTTCCCTCCTCGCCGCCGTTCTTTGCGTCGTCGCCTTCGCTGGCCAACGACGACGACGACGAACACGAGCGAGAGCGCAAGGCGGCCGACCTCATCGTCATGAGCTCCATCAAGAAGCTGGAGGACGAGGCGGCCAGGACGAGGCAAGAGGTGTCGCAGCTCAAGCGGAGGCTGGCCGAGATGGAGCTGTCCATGGCGACCCTGAACGCGAAGCTCCACCGCGCGCTCTCCAAGGTGGCGCACATGGAGGCCGACAACGCGGCGGCGGCGCGCGCCAGCATCGAGAGAGGCCGCAGCGGCGCCGGTGGCGGCGACATGGCGCTGACGGTCTGGGCCGAGCGCCGCGCCCCCAGCAGGCCGCAGCTGGGTCACCTGCTGAGGCTCAGCGAGGCCGACAGGGAGGCGGCGCTGGTATCCGGTGGCGGCCGGGCAGTGGCGGCGCCGGCGAGGAGGAAGCTGCAGAAGCAGAAGCCGATCGTGCCGCTGGTTGTTCCGCTCATTAGTGGCGTGCTCTTTTCCAAGAAGAGGAAGATGAAGGACAAGGAGAGCGTGTACATGAAGGAGCTTTACAGCTTGCTTAGGTTGAGTTGATCATGGCTGCCATGCTACTAGCCTACATCTGTGGATGTACTTGTGCACAATCATCTGCACTGAAGTTATCTATCTACCCACTAATTTTTAATTGCTTTTATAGTTTGTGTGAGTGGATTGTGGAGTGTGAGGCTGCAATTTGTAAAAATTAATGTAAATCTAGTATTAGTGGTTATTTGTATATTGAAATCAAGAACTTATATATATCGGGCAAAAGCTGCAATGGATGTACTTATTTGCAAATTAATAGATCTTATTGCATGAAATGCACGGCTATGCTATTATAAGGTATGTCCTCCTCAACTGCCGCTCCTAGTTTTCAGTTACCACGTGTTGAACATTTCCAATCCCAACTTCCTCTCAGACATGCTTTCAAAAACAACGACGCCAACAAAGATCAAAACTTTTTGCCTTTTTTGCGATCGTCGGCATCCAAAGATTAGGAGATACAAAATCGATTGACCAATGATTTTGTAAAGATCATCTGATCTTGGATGAACAGCGACCTTGGCTGGCCACAGCAGTTCATGATCAGGTTCTTGGCGTTCCCTGTGATCTGAGCGGTCTCTATCAAATCGGTCCCGATCGAGAGGCCGGGATCGATGGGACCGCCTCAGAGGCAGCAGCCGAACGGCCAGGCGCGGCCGCCGGCGGGGGAGCGCGTGCGTGTGGGTGGTGGCGGTGGTCCTGCTGCTCGCCTTGCTGTCCGGCGGCGTGTGCCTGGGGCTCTACGTCACGCTGCCGCCGTCCGAGGTGCCGCAGTGGCTGCCGGCCGCCGGGCTCGCGCTCGTTGCGCTCCCGTGGGCGTTCTGGATCGCCACGTGCGCGTACCGGTGCTGCTGCTCGTCGGACGCGGCGCCGGCGGTGGCCAACGTGGACCGGCGGTTGTCGTCGTCGTCGTCGAGGGCGGGCGCCGCCGCCGTGGCGCCCATGCCCAGCAGCAAGAGCCTCAAGAGCGCGCTCAGCACGAGGCACGCCAACGGGACGCCCGCCTCGGGATCGGGGTCGTCGGGGTCCCCCACGGCCACCGGCGCCACGCGCCGGGTGCGCTTTGGAGACACCACGGTGCTCGGGGAGGACCCCGACGTGCCGGAGAAGGACGACGCCTCGTCGGTGCACTCGAACGAGAGCGAGGCGCCCCTCGCCTACAACATGCAATCCTCGTCATGATGATGTCTTCCGCATCATGTAGTGCAGGTAATCATATTTTAAAAAATGTAGTGTAGGTAATCAACCAGTAGATCGTTAATAATAATTAAACAGGCACATGTAGAGATTTCTGTGTCACACAATGAAATGCAAAAGTTTTCCGTTTTCCGTACATAAAAATCATCAGATTCAGAATTATGTGCACTTGGTTTTCTTCCTGTTCTATTTTTGTCCGAGTACGTCTTTGAATCAGACTTCATATCTATTATTGCTAGACTCAGTTATTCTTACTCATATAAGAACGATCATATGAGTCTAGGTCACATATGACTATATACGAGACACAGAAGACGTAAACGAGAAGTGCCTTGATTTTGAGTTTTAAATTTTCAAATTTTTACCTTGAATGCAAACCCTATATCAAAGTTGTAGTGGTCGACGAGATCTAAAATTTTATAGTTGAGAATTTTCTCTTTTAAGATCATTTACATGTTGAAATATTGACTAGAAGATTCATATGTATAAATGATGGCATCATATAGAAAGACACAACTAATTGTATGGTGCGGTGGTAGGAGGTGGGTTATAGTATGGAAATTATTTTAGGTACGGTTGATGTCAACCGAATTATCTTTAGGCATGGTAGATTAAAGAGAACCGCTTCTAATAAAAATCGATTTATATGGATGGGTATCTAGTTAAGAGAACTATTGCTGAAAATAACTTATTTCTATAATCAATGACATAGTAACAATTTTGATAACCAGCATTAAAAATCATTTGTTACGGTCTACAAAAAAGAAGTATGGTAGTTGGACTGTTACAGTCTAAAAAAAAGTATGATTATATAAGCCGGCTGATAAGATAAACCGGGTGATTTACTGTAAGAGAAAAATATTGTTTGAACGGCTAATAAACTCGGTTAATAAGACAAGCGAACATGATGAGTGTATTTAACAAGGTTTATACTTCATTCAATGTAATAAATTTTATTATTACCATGACTCTTACTCTTCCCAATTGCCTGATTGGCAATTTATTCATTGTAAACTTGCTCTTGCGCTACCTTCGCTTTAAATTGAGGATACTTGCTCTTGCCCTACCTTCGCTCTAAATTGGCTAAATTTGTGAAGTTTTTTATTCTATGTGGCGCACACACACTCTTGTTTACGGATCAATATGCATTTACCTCCATGTGTGCTTGTTGCAAAACAATTGAAACGATCCTGTGTATACTTGCGCCCAATCATGATAAGGCATACGCTAACTTTGAAATGGTTGTGTGTGTGCGCTCACGTGAAAGATTTTACCCATTGTTTTCAATGGATGTGATCAAAATGTGCTTGCTAAGCTTGAACAGTTTGCCAGATATCATCTCTCTCGATTGTTGGAATGATTATACCTTAATTTGCCTGTCTTGTGCTTCACGTTTTCTATGTCTGCGATAACTTCCTCAATTATTTGGCATGAACTCTTCATGTTGTCAGCTAACATAACACTTCCATCGTCGTCTTTCAAAAGCAAACTCTTATCTGGTTTCACTTGGGTTCTCCTGTCGGCGGGAAGTGCTCAGTTCAGATAACATCTGTTTCCTTACCAGAATCAGTAGGAGGGGAACTTTAGGTTCTCGGTCCTCTGTGAAATCAGTCTACCAGCTTGCACTTTTCGTCCATGACAGGTGCTCATTCTTTCAGATGGTGGTGTTGCGAAGTATTATAGCTTTGGCAACAATTCACAATCTTTATGATGTCATGACTGATCATAATGATGATTGCAATTGCCTTTTTAAAGGCGAAGTTTTCTCTAACTCCTTTTAATTTGCCGAAATCAAATGATACAGGGCATGATATACTTTATCTTTGCACATGCTCTCTCTGTCCCAAAATAAATTTCATTCTCGCTTTCGAGAAATTAAGCACTTTTATTTTAACTCGACCAAATAAATTCATAGTATATAATTAGTGTATCATTACCTTGAATATATTTTTATTATAAACTTATTTAGACATACAAATATAAATGTTGCTCATATTTTCTATAAACCTAGTCAAACTATAAGAATGTTTAACCGACGTAAATACCATAATGACATTTATTTTAGAACTTGGAACAGAGAAAATATATATATATTTTGCGTGGAATATACTTCATGTTTATGTTGGCGTTATTCTATTCTTTGCACTTATATTGTGCTCACCTTCTCCAGTTGCATGTATCAAATGCGTTCATCTATCATTTTCATTGCAATGCATTCATTTATCATAACATTTGCATGTATATATTCATTTATCCCTTGGAACACTCATCAACCTAGAATAATTGCTAAACACCCAGCGTAAGTGTTTTCCTCGACGACAATGTAAGTATGTAACCACCATTGCCTAGTGAACATAGCACGAGTGCTTGTTTTAATTTATAATAATGTTTCTTTAAATATTTTAATTTTAAAACACTCCTAAAAAATGTTGAAATGGCCTTATGTTCTATACATCATACATCATGTATTAGGTACATCACGTGTCATAAGTATGTTAGCATTCATGGAATTCCTAAACTTGTTTTTGACATTTTACATTTTACTTTAAATTAAAGCTAATTTTAAGCATGTTGGATTTTTACTTGGACATGAATGCTGAAAATTACATTACAAAATACTACTTTCTAGTCCAATAATTTAGATGATTTTAATTTTTGGATTTGGATTTATGAAACCATATTGGGGTTAAATAGCTTAACTAAAAACTCAAATGTAGCATTTCAGACAGAATTTTAGTTTCAAAACTACATAATCTGGATACCAAATCCAAGCAAAATGGACTGTGCATGATTTGTATTGGCATCTAATTAAAAAAAAATTAAAATATTTGTAAAGATATCTGGATCGTTCGTTTATGATCAATATTATAAAAAACAACTAAGCTAAAAACTTAATTAATATAATATTTAATTTTGAGACAAATTTCATTTTCAAAGAGAAAAAGTCTATATAACCCTCTCACCTTTGCCGCTGTCTCTACTTTATCTCCTGAACTATGAAACCGTGTATTGAACACCCTATACTATTTCAAACCAGGCATATAACCCCTTCTGGTGGTTTTATTTTCTGGTTTCACTAGCGTGGCAGTCCAAGCTGGCTCATATTGACATGTTGGCGCTTGGGCCCATGTCTCATATATAGAAAGAAGAGGAGGTGATGCGCTGCCGCACTGTGCGCATGGCATCCTGGTATGCGCGCACGGCCTGATCCGCCTGGGGTCGAGTGTCCTATCCACCGTGGACCGTGGTAGTGTCCTCCGCGGCCGCGTCCGGGAGCAGGAAGTCGTCTCGCTGGCCGGCCATGTCACCTGGGCCAGCGGCGACGCGACCGTCGACCCCAGCGAACCCCTCACCGAGTATGCCAATGCTGTCGTGTCGTCGCGCGCCGCGCGCGCTCGTGCGACGGGAACGCATGTGCGCTGTTTGAAGACAGCGACTCCGGCCATCGGCAGAGGGAAGGTGTTCACCGACTTCAGAGAAGGTCATCGGAACAGTGCTGTTGTTGCTTGCCGTGTCTGGGTTGGGTGGATGCCATCACTGGGCTACTAGAGGAGAAGATGAGGCGGACGTCGGAGGCGCTCAACGTCTGTGGCGGGGGTGACGACGATTGCCGGCGCTTCGTGGACGTGTGCTGGACGTCAACATGAACGACAAAGATCACGGTAGCGTGCATTGTGTCCGTGTCTTCAATTAAATTTATTGCTTGAGCTCGATTTTGAGTTGTTGATGGTGAACGGATCTGAAAGGGAGAGTTGCTGGTATACCTGGGCAATCTGTTCTTGATTTGTCGAGTTCATTGAAGACGTGCTCGGCGAAGGTGCCCACGCATCTCTTGGTGAGGAAATCCGACGAGCAGCATCTGATTCCACTGCGGCGGGCATGGTCGGTGAGGTCGAACCGTCGAATTGCCTGCCTGGGCTCGATGACGGAGAGCATCGGGAGGACGCCGCGATGGGGTTGGTCCTTTAAGGCGTCGTAGCAGTGGAAGCTGCCGGCGGCGTAGCGGAGCGCACAGAGGCGGCGGTAGAAGAACACGGCGAGGATTTTCTTGAAGCAAATGGCGAAGTCGTGGCCGTCAGCGGCGACGGCGAGGGACCCAGGATGGCGGCACTCGAGGAGCGGCTCGGCGAGCTCTGTGCCGACACCACCATGATCGCGGACGAGGAGCGCGGGGCTGCTGCACGGCCATCTCAGGCCCGGTCAAGGCCATAGAAGGCTGGCACCGATGCGCTCCTTCGTTGAAGATAGCGACAGCGTGGACGGCCAGGCTCCAGATGATGTTGACGAAGGCGCTGGATAATCCTTTCAAAGACGCGTGCGCCCAAGCGCAACAGGTCAATGTGAGCCACGTTGAACTGCCATGTCAGCAAAACCAGGAACCAAAACCACGAAGGGGTTAAATGTCTGGTATGAGAAAATTTAGGGTGTTAAATATATGGTTTTATAGTTTAGGGGGTGAAGTAGACATCGCAGCAAACGTTAGGGGGTCAAATAGACTTTTTCTTTTTCAAAGCTATAAAAACTATGATTCCACATCAAGTAAACTAGATCGTCTATGATCTTTAGTATCTATATAAAACTTAGAAGTTATATGGAGATTCTTCGATTTTCGCTTTTTGGGTTGGAACTTACTTTTGGATCAATAAGAAAATGTCAACAAAATGAGTCATATGGATCAGGATGGCTCGACTCATGTAACAGACACACACAAAGATAGTCGTTGTGTTAAATTTGGTCATATAAGCCGACTGATAAGATTGATTTGATGTGAGAAAAAAATATTATTCAAATGGCTGATAAGACAAGCGAACAAGATAAGCAGTGTGATTCAACCACCGCAGTACTAGGTACATGTTCTGTCTCTAAATAACTACTGCAGTTGGCCTGCATTTCGTAAAATTAATTCATGTTCTATAAAAAATACGTGTAACATTTATATGTATAAATAAATTTATTGAAAAACTAGATTTAAATATCTTACGAATGATATAATTATGTATCATATAAATATTAATATTTTTGATATATATTTAGTCAAATATATTTCTTCAAAGGTGAAAATGATAAATATTTAGAGAGAGAGGAAGTACGCAGAAAGTGTTAAGACAACGTTAGAATGTCCATCCGTTTGTCACGCTATGTCCCTCCATGTGATAAAAATGGATGATTTTTGAAATTTTAGCCTTCCATCTTAAATTATAGTTTGTTTGATTTTTTATCTTAAGTTTGATTATTCGTTTTATTTAAAATTTTATACAAATATAGTTAAATTTAGGTTATTTTTGAAGAAATTTTATTTTTAAAATAAGCCACAATAGAAAATATAAAATTTTGAAAATATTTTTGAATAAGACGAGTAGTTAAATTTAGATTAAAAAGTCAAACGGTATGTAATATTATTAACATATTAGTTTTTTAGGTTAAAATAAAAAAAAATCTCCAGCAAGTTTACTCTAAATTATGTGGCATTAACTATAGCGCCAGTATACATGTTCTTCGACGGAAGAAAATGAAACGGCGAAACAGCGGCAGAGACTTGCAGCCTGACTCGGCGCCCAAGCCCTGGCCGCCGCGGCCGCCGCCACTCTAATCCCACCGGAATTCCAATCCCACCTCCTCCCCTCCCGGCTGGGCCGGCTGCCGCTCCCGTCGCACGCCTCTGCTTCTTCAATCCTGGCGAATGCGAGCTTGGCGACTCCACTCTCACAGTGTCAATCCCCCTCAACCCTACAGGCGTGGCACACCGGCGGTGCTCCGTTCCCACAGATCTTGCTGCCGGCGGTTTCGATTCTACTCCGATTCCGAGTCGCCGATCCAAATAAAGTCACAAACTCTCGGGGCCTAGTCCGAACAAGTTTCGATGCCGATCCCGGCGGCTCTATTTAACCGCCGCCGCGGTCGTGAACCCGGCACATCTGCTCGCGATTCGGTTGGTCGCGCAGGTGGAGTCACCTCTCGTGGCGAGGAGCGGGGTAGGTCCATACCTACTCCAGCGCCGATCTCTGGCGGCCGGTGGTAGCTCTGTGATGGCGAGGACCAGGAGCCGGGCGAGTCGAATCCTGCTCCGGCGCCAGCGTCTCACGTCCTGCCGTGAAGACCGGATAAGTGCCCTCCCCGACGACCTCCTCCTGCTCATCCTGCGGCGTCTCGACACCCGCACGGCGCTCGGCACCGGGGTTCTCTCCAGGCGCTGGGCGCACCTCCCCCGCGAGCTCCCCGCCCTCGACCTGAGGGTCGGCGACGCGCTCCCGCCGCGCTACCACCGATGGGTCCGCCTCTTCCACGACATCTGCCCCCGGGGAACTGCTCCAATCCTCAGACGCGACGAAGTGTGGTGCAAGCTCGTGCCTAACATCAGGAGGTATGAGCGTCGTGCGATGCGAGCCTTCACTGGCTCTGTGGAAAGCTTATTGGAAGGACCTCGTCGGAGGGTCAAGAGGATGAGGCTCGAGTTCTTCGTCACCGGCAACGCTGACGGCATGAACATGCTCATCGAGGAGGCCATTGATTCTTGGGGTGTCGAGGACCTCGAGGCCCTGGTTAAGCCAACATTCCGTCGACGAGATGGGTTCCACTCCTTTCCCAGAGATGGCCTGTGCAAAGAGCCCCGTGCATCGCGCCTCCGAAGCCTCAAGCTCGCAGGCTGCTCGCTCCCGTGTCTGCACGGATATAGCGCACTCAGCGTGCTCGTCCTGGAAGACATACCGAATTCGACTCCTGCCGCAGCCTATGAGAGCATCTTCACCTCGTGCCTGCAGTTGCAGACACTTCACCTCATCTCCTGCGGCTGCAGCAGCAACAGTAGCATATCCTCGATATTGGTTGTTGATGCTCCAAGTTCAGAAATCCGAGAGCTTGTGGTGGAGAATTGCACATTCCTTCGCCTGCGCCTGAGGGCTCTTCCCCTATTGGAGAGGGCAGCATCTGGAAGTAGTGTGATCTTTGATGCAGACTCATTCCCCTGCCTTAGGCAGCGGAACATCACCTTCAAGCTCGGTATCCAAGGATTGCACTCACATCCGTACCATAAGGTGGAGCTTCACACTTTACTTGTACGGACACCGGACATAACGAACCTTATCATCTGCTTCACTGGGCCTCACAGATGGATTGTGCCATCAAGCTCCCCTTCTGCATTCTTGCCTAATCTGAGGCGGCTGCTGGTTGCGGATGTGCCTTCTTCCTGGGATGTGACATGGCCTTGTCTTCTACTCGAAGCAGCTCCTTCCCTCGAGAGCCTTCACATCCACATTGCCCCTTGCGAGCTGGAGCCCGGTGAAGAAATACACTGGCCGCCCACCAAGCTTCTGCACCACCGCTTGAGTGAGTTTATGGTGGCTGGTTTCAAGGGAACTGCAAGGCAGATTTATCTTGTCAGGTTTGTTGTGGGAGCATGCACGATGTTGCGCCATATTGCATTGCTCAAGAACGGGTATGCTCGGGACAAGGGGCGCTGGGACTGGGAGATGGCAATGCAGCAACAGCTTTGGACTGAAGAGGAGAAGGAGAACACACTGAATCAAATCATGGATGGGGTTCCTTCGTCATCTGCTCCAGTGCACTTAGATCTAGGATGAATTGGGCCTCTTTTTTTATTATGATTCAATATCCCTATTTCATTCCATATAAGATCCCTACACTCTTGAGAAGTTGAGAGTGTGTGTTGATGGTTGTCATGGAAGTGGCGGATCAGAGGTTTTTTGTTAAACAAAATTCGTGACATATTGCCACGGAAGTGCCTACTGATGGGGCGGTACAGATTTTGGGGTGAGATTTTTTAGTTGGACACATGTTGCACAGAGAGAGAAGGTGTGTCAGGACGTACAGGATCCTAGTAGAGAGATTTTTTTTTTGGATGTACTAGCAGAGGGAAAATGGGAGGAGTCCAAATTGAATTTGCTTTCAAGGGCAGAAGGTGAAGAATTGTGCCTGATGGTGATGGTGACCATTGCATGCACTGGTGGCCATAGTGGTCCTGGTAAACCTAGTATGGACCATGATACTGCCATCCATTCTTCTGAGTTCTGCTGGATCACCTGCCTCTAGTGATAATGAAATATCTAACCTAGCTCTAGATTGTGTTCCTAGGTGCTGGTCAATTGGTGGACGCATGGAGCTACCGGTTTCTCGGCAGCAGCTCCACCTCTCGTGTGTTCTGGGTAACGGGAGCAAGTAGCTTGGAGATAGGAGGCTGGCACGCGCCATGTATAAGGACGCGGTGAACAGTTCCTTAGGTCCAAGGAAGAGGGGGTTGAAGAGGTAAGATGCTTCATTTTCTTCCTACATGTCTTGTTCTGATGGAAACCGGTGGCATAGTGATCTGACTGGAATACGTTCTGGTTGGTTGGTTCAATTTATGAGTTGACATATTTGTGAGGTGAATGCATCAATTGGAATACCCTGAATGCAAATGCTGATGGTCCTTGATGGAGCCAAAGTGTCAAGACATCATTTTTGCTTTTTTGTGAATTTGCAATAGAGAAACCTTTATCCTTTATTTGTGTCCGGTTGTCTGATGTGAACAACATATAATGTCATGAATAATAGTCTAGATTTAGAGTTGAAGATTGTGAGCAGTTCCACAGTACTGCAACTTTTTTCCCTATGATGATGTACTATGGCCAGATTACTTAAGCTTTTAATTATATATTATATGTATATATGTTTTTTATGATTTGTGTGGGCTATATCGGGTGAGAAGTATATACGAGATATGAATTGGGAATTGTGATTGAAATTGAACTGAGTGAACATGAACATGAATGAATATGTCGCAAACTGGAATTTGGATAGTCACTAAAATGTGGAAGGATCATGTACGTTTGATACATACCAATGAGTAAGAATGTTGCCATATTGCTATGTTCTCACAGTTGTAGAAAGGTTGTTTGATCTATTTAAATTTACAAGCATGGCAATTGCTAAGATGAAGCTTGTACTTCTTTTGTAAGAAGTAATTAAGGAGCATAAATCTGAGACCGGCAGAACACATTTGCTGGGGTGCAAAACGACATCATGGCAGCTTTATAAGGGTTGCCCTTGCCCATGGTAGTGTGAGCAGGTAAAATGAAACATGAGGGAAACAACTGTTAGGCTCTGTTTGGATGTCTGGAAAAAATATACACTTGCAAGATGATTACACGTGTAAATTATTGTGCTACAGGACTGGACGAAAAAACTTCGAAGCTCGTTAGCTCACTTTGCTCGTGGCTGACTCGGCTCGACTAGACTCGGCTCGTTATCATAACGAGCCGAGCCGAGCCGAGCCAAAATTTTAGCTCGTTAGCTATAACAAATCAACTCGAGCCAGCTCACGAGCCGCTTGCGAGCCAAATGAGTCATGCTTTAAGGAAAAAAAAACAAAATTTATATTAGTTTTTATTACTTTGTGTCTTTCAGTTTACAATTAACCGATAATTGGTCTATTCCCTATAAACTTTGGATTATTATGATATTATTATTTTGTTTTTAATCCATCTATGGATACTCATGGACCACATTAAAGCTTGCATAGAGTATGGATCATCAAAATATAGTGTAATATTATAATATATTATTATACCTAGATATATATTAGCACATATTAAATTTTTATTCAATTTAAAATAATTTGATGTATTACTTTTGTATTATTACTATTCTTAAACTTTAGATAAATATAAATATTATATTTTATGTATTTTTTATATCTGGCTCGCGGGCTTAACGAGCCAGCTCGAGCTTTTAAACGAGTCGAACCGAGCTGGTTTTTCTAGCTTGTTCGGATAACGAGCCAGAACAAGCCGAGCCGAGCCGAAGCCGAGCCGAGTCGAGCCAGCTCGTTATCCAGCCCTAATTGTGCACAAGAAACCCATGCCATAATTATTATACACTTGTAAAATGGTGTTTGGATGCACGTTTTTTATTCCAGGCAACAAGCACCATGTACTATTGGCTCAATCAGGAAAGATTCCAGGGCACAGAACTGAGTAGCCAAGTTACAAATGTGATGTGCATCTCAAAAGCACAAATAGCAACTTCTCGTCAGGTTACAACTCACGTTTTAATCTCAAGGTTGGCCAATGCCATAACTTTGTTTGTATCCATCCCGATCTGTTAACACGAATTACCATTATTTGGAGAGTGTACTAAATCAAAATGGAAGATTGGTGTTCTTTGCCCCTATTGAAGGACGATTCAACCTATTTTAGACCCTGTAGTTGAAAACTAAATAAATGAATCGTAGAAAATGAGAAGAAGTGTAAATAATTAAAACAAAATAGTAACCCTGTTCTTATCCTAATCTTCTCGACTTTAACCGATGGTTGATTAAGCACCTTTTAAAACTTTGTTAAACTTTTACGAGCATCTCCAACAATTTGGTATTTCAACTTGCTATCCTTATTTTCTTGGCAAAATCAAAAAAACCCTCTCCAACAACTCCTCAAATCAACTCCTCATTTATCCTAAGTTGCTATTCTTTCCTCCGGCACGCGGATATATCCGCGCGCGGACGCGACTTGCCATCGAGCTTTTAGAAGAGGTGGAAGGGTGAAAAAACAATTTTGTTTCTGCTTGGGGTTCCCGATGTAAGTTTTCAAGAGGTGGAAGGATATAAACATAATTTTGTTTTTTGTCTCGGGGTTCCTGATGTAAGTTTGATCTCTGTTTAGCAAGTGAATTATGACAAACTATTGGAGATGAACTCTTTTTTCACTTACTATATATTTTTAGAGAGTTGCCAAATCACAAGATTTATTAAGTGAATTTTGGCACTCTCTTGGAGATGTTGAAACATTTGCAAATCTTGTTGTGGAGTTCTTTAAAAAATGATGTCCGGATATTTGATACCAAAATACATTGAAATCAAAGAGTACTAAAAAAATTAGGAGCAAATTCATATAGACAAACTAATATGCTTTAGCTACACATACACTATTAACTTCGTATAAATAGAATCGGGCTAAACCCTGCTTTCATTACGAAAAAGATAGAGCAAAACTACAAAAATAATTAATTAGGTGTTCATGGTAGATTTTTAATAATTGGCTTCCAAGGAGGCTCGGTATTCATGCTTATATTAAACTCAAATCAAAATCATGATACACAGAATACTTTTATTTCATATGTGTTAGCGGAAAAATGTAAAGGATTGTGTGGATTTTGAAATCAGTACCAACATATGGGCATGAACTACCCCTTCTGTATCAATGTCGTTCTCGCTTCCTAAATAGTCAAACATTTTAAATTTGACCAAACATATAAAAAAAATGTTAATATCTATAGTATATAATTAGTATCACTAAGTAGATAATTTAATCTAGTTTCATAATAAACTTATCTAGAGATACAGATATTGCTACTATTTTCTATATATTGTCAAACCTAATAAAGTTAACCGATGCGAAAATCGTAACGACACTTATTTTGGGACAGAGGGAGTAGTACAATACTCCATTCATTCTTTAAAAAATGTGTCCCTATAGAGTTTGTGCCGGTCAATCTTTATTAAATTTGACTAAATTTGTGAAAAAATAGTAGTAATATTGTTATCTCCACATAAATTTTCTAAAAATATATTGACTGGTTTGTGTCACGCCTTAGTGAGAGTGACATGCAGAGGCACAGCAGTACAGATTTCCAGCCGAATCCTCCACTCAATCCTGCCCTGGCCGCCGCCGCCGCCGCTCAATCCCCTGCCCGCCTGGGCAGGCTGCCGCTCCCATCGCACCCTTCTGCTTCTTCCATCCTTGCGAATGTGAGCTTGGCAGCTCACTGATAGCTGCTACACATGAATCGCTCCGTCTCCACCCTCTCAACCCCACAGGCCCACACCAACAGCACGCCGGCGGTGCTCCGTTCCCGCAGATCTCACTGCCGGCGGTTTTGGACTCTACTCCGATTCCGAGTCGCTGATCCAGAAAAAGTCACAAACTTTCAGGGACTAGTCCGAACAAGTTTCGATGCCGATCCCGGCAGCTCTATTTAACCGCCGCCGCGGTCGTCAATCGGGCACATCTGCTCGCTATTCGTCGAGGATCGGGGCAGGTCCATACCTGCTCCAGCGCCGATCTCTGGCGGCCGGTAGCTCTGCGATGGCGAGGGCCAGGAGCCGCGCGGGTCGAATCCTGCTCCGGCGCCGGCCTCCCACGTCCTGCCGTGAAGACAGGATAAGCGCCCTCCCCGACGACCTCCTCCTGCTCATCCTGCGGCGTCTCGACACCCGGACGGCGCTCGGCACCGGGGTTCTCTCCAGGCGCTGGGCGCACCTCCCCGGCGAGCTCCCCGCCCTCGACCTGAGGGTCGGCGACGCGCTCCCGCTGCGCTACCACCGATGGGTCCGCCTCTACCACGATATCTGCCCCCAGGGAGTTGCTCCATACTACAGACGCGACGAAGTGTGGTGCAAGCTCCTGCCTAACATCAGGAGGTACGAGCGTCGCGCGATGCGCGCCGTCACTGGCTCCGTGGAGAGCTTATTGAAAGGACCTCGTCGGAGGGTCAAGAGGATGAGGCTCGAGTTCTTCGTCACCGACAACGCTGACGGCATGACCAGGCTCATCGAGGAGGCCATTGATTCTTGGGGCGTCGAGGACCTCGAGGCCGTAGCTAAGCCAACATTCAGTCGATTAGATGGGGTCTCCCACTCCTTTCCCAGCCATGGCCTGTGCAAACAGCCCCGTGCATCGCGCCTCCGAAGCCTCAAGCTCACAGGCTGCACGCTCCCACGTCTGCAGGGGTATAGCACACTCAGCGTACTCATCCTGGAAGACATACCGAATTTGACGCCCGCAGCAGCCTATGAGAGCATCTTCACCTCGTGCCTGCAGTTGCAGACACTTCACCTCATCTCCTGCGGCTGCAGCATCAACGGTGGCATACCCTCGATATTGGTTGTCGACGCTCCCAGTTCAGAAATCCGAGAGCTTGTGGTGGAGGATTGCACATTCCTTTGCCTGCACCTAAGGGCTCTTCCCCTATTGGAGAGGGCAGCATCTGGAAGTAGTGTGATCTTTGATGCAGACTCGTTCCCCTGCCTCAGGCAGCGGAACATCACCTTCAGCCCGGTATCCAAGGATTGGACTCACATCCGTACCATAAGGTGGAGCTTGACACTTTCCTTGTACGGACACCGGACATAAGGCTATTCGCACTGCGTCCGGAACCGCCGTCCGGGACGCGCGCTTTCGGATGAAACTCCCCGCAGCGGCGTCCGCAACGGTGACGTGGCGTCAGGAATCGGGGCGCCAGACGCCAAAGGCTGTGGCGGCGCGGTAGCGCCGTCCGGGGGCGCTGCGTGGCGGGGCCCTACGCGTCGGGCGTCGCCCAGCAGCGGGAGGGAGGGAGAGAGGGGAGGGAGAGAGGGGCCGGGGCGCGCCGAGGCCGCCCGGGTGGCCGAGCGCCACGCCTGCTCGCCGGAGAGTCCGCCCGCCTGCCTGAAAGAGCTCCCCGCCACCGGCTTCTTCGCCGCGGGCGGCGGCGGCGCTCGCGCTCCCGCGCCCCGTGCGCCCCATGGCCGAGCGGCTTCCGCTTCATGGCGGCGGGATGAGCTTCGCCCGGAAGGGCCCGAAGCCGCCCCGGAAAAGCGGCACGCGCGGAGAGGAAGGGAGGCCTCGCGCGAGTTGCAGCTGCCTGGGCCGCCGCGCGTTGCCACGCGCTTTCGGCCGCCTGGCGCCGCGCCGCCGCCTGCGAAAGCGGCTGCGAGCCGCCTTGTATGGCTTCAGCGGCGCGCTGGCCGCCCTGCTGCGCAAACCGCCGGAGCCCGGGCCGCGCCGCCTTCGCTGGGGCTCGCGCAGCCGCAGGCGCCGTGGGCGCCCGCGCGCCCGCGCCGCGAGGCGCCAAGGCGCCGAATCGGGCGCGCCGTGGCCGCCCAGCGCCAAGCCACCGGAGGCGCCCGCGAGGTCGCCGCTGGAGGCGCCGCAAGGAAGCGCCGCCCGGGCGCCAGGCGCCTTTTGTCTGCTCTGCTGCTTCGATGGGGCTCGGGAAGAAAGGGAGAGAGAGAGAGGGATGGGACCGGTGGGGATGGGGAAAGGAGAGAGAAGGATGGGTGTATGACATGTGGGACATATTATATGGAGGATGGGATATAGAGAATGGATGAGTGCGGGAAAACTGAATGTAGAGGAGAGAATCTTGATGACTAGGACAGAATATTCTTTTTAGAGGGTGAATTTAGAGGGTGACAAGTGCGGATAGCCTAACGAGCCTCATCATCTGCTTCACTGGGCCTCACAGATGGATTGTGCCATCAAGTTCCCCTTCTGCATTCTTGCCTAATCTGAGGCGGCTGCTGGTCGCAGATGTGCCTTCGTCCTGGGATGTGACATGGCCTTGTCTTCTACTCGAAATAGCTCCTTCCCTCGAGAGCCTTCACATCCACATTGCCCCTTGCGAGCTGGAGCCCGGTGAAGAGATACACTGGCCTCCCAACAAGCTTCTGCACCACAGACGCTTGACTGAGTTTATGGTGGCTGGTTTCAAGGGAACTGCAAGGCAGATTTATCTTGTCAGGTTTGTTGTGGGAGCATGGCACAGTGTTGCGCCATATTGCATTGCTCAAGAACGGGTATGCTCGGTACAAGGGGCGCTGGGACTGGGAGATGGCAACGCAGCAACAGCTTTGGACTGATGAGGAGAAGGAGAATGCACTGAAGCAGATCATGGATGGGGTTCCTTCCTCATCTGCTCCAGTGCACTTTGTTCTAGGATGAATTGGGCCTCTTTTTTTTTATTATGATTCAATATCTCTATTTCGTTCCATATAAGATCCCTACACTCTTGAGAGTGTGTTGATGGTTGTCATGGAAGTGGCGGATCAGAGGTTTTTTGTTAAACAAAATTCGTGACATATTGCCACGGAAGTGCCTGATGGGGCAGTACAGATTTTGGAGTGAGATTTTTTAGTTTGGAGACATGCTGCATATAGAGAGGTGGTGTGTCAGGAGGTACAGGATCCTAGTAGAGAGAATTTTTTTTTGAACGTACTAGCAGAGGGAAAATGGGAGGAGTTCAAATTGAATTTGCTTTCTGTTAACACTGGATTTTGGTAAAGGCCGAGAATATGACAGGTGGGCCAGTACATGGCAGGCTCGCGAGAAGCAAGTGTTCAGGAGCATTCGGCAAGCCTCCATTCGGCTGACTCTGGACAATTCGGCAAGTGTCCCTGCGGTCGGCTGACTCTGGGTGATTCGGCAAGCACTCATGCGGTCGGCTATCCTTGAAGGCGGTTGCTCCATTCGGGAAGTAAAAGGTGGCAAGTGAGAAGCCGAATAGAAAGCGAGAAGCGTGACGATCAAGGACTCCGAGGAAGACCATAGCTAAAAAATCGCCATGTTTTTGAGTTACCTTTAGTACATTGTGTAATCGTAATCTCGTAGGATTCGTGTTATGTCCAGGGTATATATATAAACCCTTGACCATTGTAAAGGGGATTCACAATCAAATCAATACAACCGGCCCCGTGCCAAGTTTTCGAGTCCTTTGTCGTGTCGTCGAGTTCTTCGAGAGGAGTCATCGATCCGTCGACCTCTGTAAGTACCGGCAACCTTGCTATCATGTCTAGTATCATGCGGTGGATTTAGATTTTGATGCAAGTAGTCTTGTTTATCTCGACCGGATGGCCGCGCGGCAGGCGTCTGCTTGACGATCAAGAAGTCTTTGCTTATGCTTTGTTTATCTCGACTAGATGGCCGTGCGGCAGGCGTCCGCTTGATAACTTAGCGAAGCAAGATAGTTATCGGCTCTATTAGACTTGGCAAGATCTAATAGATTCATTAAGTTATCACGTGTTGCATGCGTTTAATGTTTTTACATATTTATAACACTCTTTTGCCCAATCTAGATTGGTTAGTTTCGGCTCTTTACTTTTATAGATCTATTTACCTTCTAACGTTCTTATTCTTTTATTACTATGATAAATAGATCTCATGCTTATATAGCCGAATTAGATCAATCTAGATTGTTACATGTTGTGGGTTCTTGCACATTAGAAACGTTTAGACTTTGATAGGATTAGGTATCGTGCGGCAGATACAAGTTCTTGATTGGTTTACTCGTGATAGCTTGTATGTTCCTTCTTCATGGACCCCGAGTCGATTGAATTGCCGAAGTTCGGTTATGCTTTAACTTGTAGTCAATTTTCACTTGTTCGAACACGTCTTCTCATGCATGCGCGTTCAGCAATCAATGTTTTACGCGTTTTGTCTTCATATTAGCCGAACGAATCATATGCATGATTGGCGGGCGCCTTCTATAGCTGTATGTCGTCGTAAATGTGGCTTCCCGGGGGCCGTATATACGAAACGATGCGGTCTTATCCGCACGCGTTCGATTTTGTATTTAACAATCTTTTGTCCCTTGTCAGTTTTTCAGGACAAACTGACTGGCACGCTTCCGGATCTCCAAACCGTCCGGGCACCCGATTGAAGCCACGCTTTCCGGCTTGCTGTGTGTGAGGCACGGTACGCCACGTTTCGTGTCAACACACTTTTTGGCGCGCCCAGTGGGACAACGTTGTTCAAGATGTCTGAAATCAACAACAATCACGTTCTCTTTGGATGAATTGCCCGAGAGTTCAAGAGAGTTGGTGCAACAAGCATGCAATCAGTTTCAGCAAAAATGTTTGATGTCCTTCTCCAAGAACAAAAGCAATAAGGTCTTCCAGAAACAATCGTTGCCAAGGGTTCTTCTTCCACATCAATCTGATTACACTGAAGAAGAAGAGGCTCAAAAGGTGTCAGAGTTGGTTCACAAGGCTTTGGGAGAGACTATTACAAATCATAATACTGACCTTCTTGAACACCTTTCGTGCAATCATGGTTAGCACTTTCGCCCAACGGCCGATAAGTATTTTGAAGAGAATGCAGGGGACCAATCCGCGGACCAACACTTTTCAATCCACCAAAGTACCAAGAAAAGTCTGCTGGAGATGAGGGAGTATCGGCTCAAATAAAGGTGAAACAAAGACACCACATGAGAGACAACGACCTCCTACTTATGGCCGGGTAACATTTGGTACAACGGGAGACGTACCCCCATCGGCTTTCAAAGTATCTCCAAAGATCAAACAGTTGCGGAGGAATATGTATGGAGATGGATATCAAGAGTTTACTGATTATACCGCTCGGATGCGTTACCCAATCCGGGTACAAAAAGTGCATCGGGAATACCTTACGGAAGGCAAACACGTGGAACTCCAAATTCGGGGCGTCGATCGATAATGCACGGGATGGCTGATATGATGCAAAGATCGGTTCGGTCTAAAGCCAAAGAATCGGTCTTATTCATACAAGTCTCCTTATCCGAGAATGGTATAATAGAGTAGCACTTCCTTCAAGAGTAAAGCCTTCAAATGAGACTTGACTAAGTTTTTACGGTCAAGATGATACTAGCACCTTGGAGCATATCGGTAGGTACTTGATGCGGCTTGGGGAGACTTCCACAGATGAAGCTTGGAGGATTCGGTATTTCCCTTTATCTCTCTCAGGGGCCAGCCTTTACATGGTTTACCTCATTGCCCGCCCATTCCATTGGTACGTGGGCGAACTAGAAACAGAAGTTCCATGCGTACTTCTTCACCGGCACTAATGAAAAGAAGCTAGTCGACCTCATGAGTCCGAGAGACAGAGAGCTAATGAAACACCGCAGGGGAGTATCTTCGCGAGGTTTAGAGACCAAGAACCTTTGCTATTCATTGAACTTACCGGATGATCGGTTGCCCGGGATGGCGATAGCGAGCATGCGACCTAATGTCGAGAGAGAAGTCTGTTCGGCATGGAATTTGATGACCTTGGTCAACTTTCACAAATGGCCGGCTGCTATGAGTAATCAAGCTCGGGGGTTCAAAAGAGATAACCGCTTCCAAAAGGGAAATGTTGCCGGTGAAATGTATCAAAGTTTTTTCGGAAGAAGCGGTGAGTATGATGATGATGATGACGAGATAGACGCAAATGAACCGACTTGGGCAAAGGAGCCTACTCAAGTTAGCCGGCGTTGGTTGAGGCAACAAAAGGAACTTGTGACTTTGATGTCTCCAAGTCCGATAAGCTCTTTGATCTGTTAGTAAGGGAAGGGCGCATTAAACGCGGATGGACATCCTATGTTTGCGTCTGAAGGAGTGAAAGACAAGAAGTATTGTGGTTATCACAACACTAATTCTCACTCCATTAATGATTGCCGAGTGTTCAGAGTGCGGATTCAAAAGGCTATCCAAGAGGGACATCTGAAGTTCGATGGCAAGATGAAGATTGATGGTCAGCCTTTTCCTCAGAATATGATTTCGTTCTCTGTGAATATGGTTTTACGCGGATGATTCTCAAGGTAAAGGCAAGATGAAGGTGTTAACCTCTGACAGAGCAAAGAAGAATGACACTGTCGACCCTGATCAGCAAATCACAAGCGAAGAGTTGAAACAAAAAGTTCAGTTCAAGAATAGCCGGACCGAAAGAGGGGAAAGTTCCAAGCCTAGGGTAACATCGCGTATTTTCTTTGAACAAATGGCAAAGGCAGCAAGAACGGGAATACTATGAAGAACAAAGGTTTATAGAGGAACGCCGGAGGTACGAAGAAGAGGTATACCGTAGAGAGCAAGAAGAGCATGTGAGAGAGATGGAGCAGTCTCATTGGGGATGTTCATTCTTTAAACATTGCTTTGGAATGAAGGCTTGAAGTTGCCTGCTAGAAACAATTGCCCCGAATGCGGTGATCGATATTTCGAATGCAGGCGATCTCGAGTCAACCGCCGACCGGTCCATGAAAGACTTGGAATGCGGTTTCACGAGGACGATCGGCGCCTAAAAAAATAGGCGATTTTGAAAATCAGCCGGGGAAGAGGTTTGCGAGATCAACGTTGGACTCATTATAAAGGATACAACGGAGGGAAGGTCCCCATGAATATATCGGCAAAAGGACAGGTGGTGCCCTCCGGGACTGAGAAAGAGTCGAAAGAGGAGAGTTCAGCACTTAAGGAACAAAGAACCTGAAGCAAGCGAATCTTTGAGAAGAAACCGATATAGCGCCCTAAGAAGAAACCCGATGAGCATGGACCCTCAGGTGATGCATGTATGGCTTTCTTCCTCCCATCAGAGTTTATAGCTCCTGAAAACCAAGACATCCAAGAAGAAGTATACTCCGATTTTGATGAGTGTGAGTTTCAAGATTTGATGGCTCACCGGTATTGACACAACAGGGCAACTTTCGACAAACCCGGCCAAATATCGTCACTTAAAGCCACTTTATCTGAAAGGATAGTCAATGGTAAGCCTCGACTAAAATGTTTGTTGATGGGGGCTGCTATCAATATCATGCCATATACTACTTTCAAGAAGCTTGGAATGATGAGTGAAGACTTGTTAAAAACCGATATGGTTCTCAGAGATTTCGTTGGCAATCCTTCTGATACTCGAGGAGCTGTACATGTTGAGTTGATAATTGGATCAAAGACTTTGATCACTACTTTCTTTGTCATTGATGGCAAGGGGGCATACAGTTTGCTTTTGGGAAGAGATTGGATCCATGCCAATTGTTGCATCCCTTCAACCATGCACCAAATTCTTATTCAATGGGTTGGAGATGACATTGAGGTTGTCCACGCTGATGATTCCGTAAGTGTTGCTGCTGCGGAGCCTGCTTATTGGGAATATGATGGCATTGATTGTTTTTCCCAAGCAAAGTGTGGGGAGAAGGTCCTGTGAATGTCTTCAACGGGGATCAACAAACCGATCCAAGCGTCGTCTCTCACAAGTAATTTTTAATGGGTAACCCAATCGATGGCAACAAAGGAAAGTTGGGGCATGGTTTTATGTCGGCCGACAAGTTAGAAGAAATAGATGTTGGTGATGGTACTAAGCCAAGGCCGATGTACATTAGTGCAAGTTTGAATCCGGAGTACAAATCGTAGTTGATAGCCCTTTTAAAGGAATTCAAAGATTGTTTTGCCTGGGATTATACTGAGAGATGCCCGATTGGATCGCTCTTTTGTTGAACATCGATTACCTATTAAGTCCGGTTATCGTCCTTACAAACAACCTCCACGAAGGATCTATAAAGAGGAGGTATTGGCCGATGTAAAGAAAGAGATCGAAAAGATTGTTGGAAGCAAATTTCATTCGGCCATGCGGTATGCGAGAATGGATTTTGAATATAATTCCCCGTATACAAGAAGAATGGAAAGATGAGGGTATGCATAGACTTTAGAAATCTTAATAAAGCTACTCCGATGGATGGGTACCCAATGCCGGTTCTTGATTTGTTAGTAGACGCAGTGGCGGATATGAAATCATCGGCTTCATGGATGGAAATGCTGGTTATAACCAGATTTTCATGGCAATAGAAGATATCTCAAAGACACCTTCAGGTGCCACAGGCATATTGGTTTATTTGAATGGATTGTCATGACATTTGGGTTAAAGAATGCCGGTCACGACCTATCGGCGAGCTATGAATTACATCTTTCATGAGTTGATTGGTAAAGTTGTAGAGATTTATATTGATGACGTGGTGGTCAAGTCTAGAAACCATGAGGGGTATTTAGCCGATTTGAGGAAGACTCTGGAGTGCACTAGAAGACATGGTTTGAAAATGAATCCAAATAAATGTGCTTTTGGAGTCTCGGCTGGTGAGTTTTTGGGATTTCTTGTCCATAAAGGAGGGATTGAAGTTGGAAAAAAGAGCATGGAGGCAATAGACAAGGTTGTCCCTCCAACTAATCTTACGGAGTTACAATCACTGCTTGGCAAGATTAATTTTGTGAGAAGGTTTATATCCAATCTATCAGAAAGGGTCTTGCCTTTTTCTCCACTTTTGAAGCTCAAGAAAGATCAAGAATTCATATGGGGTGACGTACAACAAAAGGCTTTTGATGAAATCAAAGAATACATGAAGGCGCCACCAAGTCGGTACCTCCACAACTTGACAATCCTTTCAAGTTGTGCGTGGCGGCCGATAGTCTAACAATAGGATCGGCCCTCATACAAGAGTTTGAAGGAAAGGAGAGAGTGATACTTATCTTAGCCGAAAACTCTTGGATCCAAAAACAAGGTATTCGGCTACAGAGAAACTTTATTTATGTGTGTATTACTCGTGTCCCAAATTTCGGCACTATTTATTAAATGCCGAATGCGTGGTAGTTTCTAGTTTTGATGTAATAAAGCATATGCTATCGATGCCAATTTTGAATGGAAGGATTGGCAAGTGGATTTTTGCTTTATCGAGTTTGATTTAAGATATGAATCGGCAAAAAAGCGGTAAAGGGTCAAATTATTGTTGATTTTATTACACGACATCGTGATCTTTCTATTGAGATGATAAGCATTGTGCCCTGGGTTTTATTCTTCGATGGTTCATCCTGTAGCAAAGGTGGTGGTGCTGGTATTCTGTTAATTTCTCCACGAGGGAGTAACTTTTGAGTATGCTATTCCCATTGAATTTTATGTTACTAACAATCAAGCGGAGTATGAAGTATTGCTTAGAGGGCTTCGGCTTCTTATGGAGATAAAAGTTGTTCTTTGTTGAAATCTTTGGAGATTCGAGTTGGTAATCAACCAACCGACCGGCCAATATGAGTGCAAGAATGATGTGTTAAGAGAATATTATGAAGAATGTCGGGAACTCTTGAAAAGCTTTCGAGTAGCAACCTTGCATCATATTCCTAGGGGGCACAATGAAGAAGCAAATAAGTTAGCTCAAGCTGCTTCGGATATCATGAAAATCAAGAAGTTCTCACTACGTATAAAGATGCTTCGAATGCTTGATCAAGTGGTTGATGATTGGAGGTGTGAGATCGCCGGTTATCCGAAGGATCCGTCACGTAAAGCTTCTCGAAAGCTTAGGTATAAAGCCCTCAAGTTCGTGCTTCTCGATGATCAATTATATTATAAATCTATAGATGGAGTGTTACTTAAATGCTTGAGTCAAGAAGAGGCCGAAAAGGTGATGTATGAAGTGCACGAAGGACTATGTGGTGCACATCAATCGCCTTACCGAATGAAGTGGATAATTCGGAGAACTGGTTATTTTTGGTCAACCATGCTGGAAGATTGCTTTGAATATTATAAGAGATGTCATGATTGTCAAAAATTCGGCAATATTCAAAAGGCTTCAAATATTCGCTATGAATCCAATAATCAAACCTTGGCCATTTAGAGGATGGGGTATAGATTTAATTGGTCAAATTCATCCCCCTTCGAGCAAGGGACATAAGTTTGTGCTCTTGGCCACGGATTATTTTACCAAGTGGGTTGAAGCTATTCCATTGAAGAAGGTCACGTCGAGAAAATATGATCGGTTTTGTTAAAGAGCATATAATTTATAGGTTTGGGATCCCTCAAACTATAACGACCGATCAAGGGACTCGCCCACCTCCTCGGAGTTTTGTGACTTTGCCGAAGACATGGGGATCAAATTGTATAATTCTTCTCCTTATTATGCACAAGCCAATGGCCGAGCGAAGCATCAAATAAGATTATGATCAAGATCATTCAAAAGAAGATTGATGAGAAACCCAAAAGATGGCATTTGGTTCTTAGTGAAGCATTATGGGCTTACCAAATGGCTTGTCACGGGTCGACTCAAACATCTCCATATGAGTTGGTTTATGGGCATCATGTTTGTTTTACCATGGGAGTTGAAGTCGGGATCAAGACGAGTTATGTTACAAAAAAGAATTGGGAAAGGAAGATTATACGAATTTGATGGTAGACGAGTTAGAAGATTTGCATCAGGTTCGTCTCAAGGCACTGGAAAATATTGAGAAAAACAAAATACGTGTCGCCAAGTATTATAACAAGAAAGTTAGAGTGAAACAGTTTCGAAAGGTGATCTGGTTTGGAAGACTATACTTGCCGATTGGATCAAAGGATAAAGCGTTAAGCAAATGGTCTCCAAATTGGGAAGGACCTTTTCGGGTAGATAAGTGTGTGCCCGGCAATGCATATATTTTGAAGACTTTGTTTGGAGAAGAATTTGCCGAGCTATCAATGGACGATATCTTAAGAGATACTACCCCCGTGTTGAAGTTGGTTCATAAAAAGAGTTTGAAATCAAAACAAATGATGAAATGACATCGCCTTTAGCTAAAAATTGTGAAGTTGGCGGATAGCCGATACAGTTTGTATCGCCTTCAGTACAAAAATAGCCGAATGGATTGAAATTGACTTTGGCGTTACTCGACCGGTTGGTTTATCGGGAAAAGAGAAAGGTGAAGCCTTGAATGACAATCTTGAGTGATACGTCAAATCGTTTGTAACGCAAGCCTAAGATCTAATCGATTAAAGTGACGTCACTACATTCGGGAAACATCATTCTGACTCGTTTTGATTCAGAAAAAATGCTGAAGGCACCTATTCGGCATTCAACACAAGAGCCATGAACAAGCACATTTCCATAAAATAATTTTATTATTCACGTTCTGTTAACACTGGATTTTGGTAAAGGCCAATGACAGGTGGGCCGATTCGGTAAAATCTATGAGAAAGCAGAAATCCAACGCGTTCGGCAAATGAGCGTGCGGTCGGCTAACTTTGAGCTATTCGGCAAGCGTATGTGCAATTGACTCGGGTGATTCGGCAAGCATTGGTGCGGTCGGCTATCTTTGAAGACAAGTGGCTCCATTCGGGAAGCGAAAGGTGGCAAGCAAAAAGCCGAATAGAAGGAGAAAAGCGATGATCAAGGATTCCGAGGAGAATTATAGCAAGAGTCTCGCCATACTTTTGAGTTACCTTTAACATATTGTGTACGTCGTAATCTCTTAGGATTCATGTTATGTCCAGGGTATAAATATAGACCCTCGACCATTGTAAAGATTATACACAATCAAATCAATACAACCGGCCCCGTGCCACGTTTCGAGTCCCTTTTGTCGTGTCGTCGAGTTCTTCGAGAGGAGCCAATCGATCCGTCGACCTCCGTAAGTTCCGGCAACCTTGCTATCATGTCTAGTATCATGCGGTGGATTTAGATCTTGATGCAAGTAGTCTTGTTCGCCTCGATGGGATGGCCGTGCGGCAGGCGCCTACTTGATGATCAAGAAGTCTTTGCTTATGCTTTGTCTATCTCGACTAGATGGCCGTGGCGGCAAAGCGCCCGCTTGATAGCTTAGCGAGGCAAGATAGTTATCGATTCTTGGTTAGATCGTGAGTCGTGCGGCGAGCTAGGATCTGGTTCAAGGATTAGTTATCGGCTCTATTAGATTTGGCAAGATCTAGTAGATTCATTAAGTTATCACGTGTTGCATGACTTTAATATTTTATTTATAACACTCTTTTGCCCAATCTAGATTTGATCGGTTTCGCTTCTTATTTTATAGATCTATTTGCTCTCTAATGTTCTTTACTCTTATATTATCATGACAAATAGATCGTGTGCTTACGTAGCCGAATTGGATCAATCTAGATTATTACATGTTCTTGCGGGTCTTGCATGTTAAAAACGCTTAGACCTTGATAGGATCGGGTATCGTGGCGGCATGCGTCTTTGATTAGTTTAGTCGTGATAATTTGCATGTTCCTTCTTCATGGACCCCGAGTCGGCCGTATTGCCGAGCTTGGTTATGCTTCATTCATAGTTAACTATTCACTTGTTCAAACATGTCTTCTTATGCATGCATGTTCGGTAATCAATACACTATGTGTTTCACCTTCATATTAGCCGAATGAATCGTATGCATGATTGGCGCATGCCTTCTATAGCCGTATGTCGTCGTAAGTGGCCGAGGGCGTATATATACGAACTGCGGTCTCATCCGACACGTTCCGATTTTGTATTTAACAGTTTCTTTGTCCCTTGTCGGTTTTTCAGTCAAACCGACCGGCACGCCTTCCGATCTCCAAACCGTGCGGTCCGTCCGATTGAAGTCACGCTTTTTTGGCTTCTTTGTGTGCTTGGCGCGAGTGGTGCAGATTTTGTGCCAACACACTTTTTTTAGCACGCCGGTGGGACAATCTCCGATTCAAGATGTCGGACGTTAATAACAATCATGTTCGGGCGTGACGCTGGATGAATTGCCGCACCAATTGAGAGCAACAATGGAGCAAGCATGCGAGCAATACAAGCATAAATGCTTAATGTCTTTCTCCAAGAACAAGAGCAACAAGGTTTTTCGGAAGCGGTCATTGCCAAGAGTTCTTCTTGCACATCAAACTGATTGCTCAAGAGGAAGAAGCTCAAAAGGTATCGATTTGGTCCATAAAGCCTTGGCGGATACCATCGGGAACCACAACACGGCCTTTCTAAATACTTTCCGAGTAATCATGGCTAATACTTTCGGCCAACAGGCTGATAAGTATTTTGAAGATGGTGTGGGACCAATTCGTGGACCAGTGCTTTTCAATATTTCAAAATATCAAGAGAAGCAACCACCTCCTACTTATGGCCAAGTGACGTTTGGCACTACCGAAAGAGTACCGCAATCGCATACAAGATATCTCCAAAGATCAAACAAAGTTACACAGAACATGTATGGGGATGGATATCATGAGTTCACCGACTATCTTGCTCTAGATGCTCTACCGAATCCGGGATATAGAAGTGCAAAGAAATACCATCCGGAGGACGAGCACGTGGAACTCCGAAGACGTACATTGACATAATCATGCAAAGGATGGCTGATATGATGCAACATCGATTCGGCCTAAAGCCAAAAGAATCGAGTCCTATTCATACAAGTCTGCGTACCCGAGAATGGTATAACGGGGTTGCACTACCGGCAAGGGGTGAAGCCACCAACAGACTTAACCAAATTTTTCTGGGTCGATGATACAAGTACCACAGCATATTAGCCGATACCCGATACAGCTTGGGGAGGCGTCCCACGCACGAAGCTTGGAGGATTCGGTATTTTCCATTGTCTCTCACAGGCCCGGCTTTCACCGGTTTACTTCTCTACCACCGATTCTATTGGTACTTGGGCGTAACTTGAACAGAAGTTTCATGCTTATTTCTTCACCGGAACTACATGAAAAGAAGCCGGTAGACCTTACCGCTTTAAGGCGTAAAAAGCTAATGAGACACCACAAGAATATCTTCGTAGATTCGGAGAAACCAAGAGTCTTTGCTTCTCGCTGAATTTACCGACGATCGCTTACTGGAATAGCAATAGCGGGGATGCCGCCGAATGTCGTGGAGAAGTCGCTCGGCATGGAATTTGATGATCTCGGTCAACTCGCTCGAGATTAGTCATCATGAGTAATCGTGGCTCGGGGTTTCGAAGGGATAACCGCTATCGAAGGGTAATGTTGCTAGTGAGATGTATCGAGTTTCTGGAAGAAGCAACCGAGTACGAGGATGAAGATGAAATAGCTGCGGCCGAAGTTGACTTGGGATAAAGAGCCTACCCAAGTAAGTCACGGTGGCTGAAACAACAAAAAGGGGACTTACGATTTTGATGTCTCCAAATCGGATAAGCTTTTTGATCTGTTGGTGAGGGAAGGACGCATCAAGCCGCGGAGGGACATCCCATGCTACGCCTGAAGGGGTGAAAGACAAGAGATATTGTGGTTATCATAATACTAATTCTCACTCCATCAATGATTGCCGAGTGTTCGAGTTCGGATTCGAAAGGCAATTCAAGAGGGGCATTTGAAATTTGATGGCAAGATGAAGATTGATGGCAAACCTTTCCCTCGAAACATGATTTCTTTCTCTGTCGGAATGGTCTCTGCAGATGACCCTAAAAGCAAGAGAAAGATGAAAGTGTTGACATCGAAAAGAACTAAGAAAAGTGGCAATCAGTAGACCCCAACCGACAGATTACTGCTGAAGAGTTGAAAGAGAAAGTTCGGTTCAAAAAAAATAGCCGAACCGAAAGAGGTGAAACGTCCGGGCCAAGGGTGACATCACGAGTCTTGTTTGAATAAATGGCGAGAGGCAAAGCAAGAGCAAGAATATTATGAAGAACGAAAGTTCTTAGAAGAACGGTGGAGATATGAAGAAGAGAAGTATCACCGAGAACAAGAAGAACACATGAGGGAACTAGAACAGTCTCATTGGGGTTGTTCATTCTTTAAGCATTGTTGGAATGAAGGCTTGAAGTCGCCTCGCTAGAAACAATTGCCCGTAATGCAGTGATCGAGATTATGGCTACAGAGCGCCTCGAAGTCAACCGCCGACCCCATGAAAGACTTGGAGTTCAATTTCCCGAGGACGATCGGCGTATAAAATTAAATGACTTTGATCATCGAGGAAGAGATTCGCGGATCAGCATTGGGTTCATCCCGAAGAGTACGATGAGGAAGGAAATACTCATGGATATAGATGGCGAAAAGGGCAATGGTGCCCACCGGGGTTGAGAAAAAGTCGAAGAGGAGAGTGCAAATGATTAAGAAACAAAGAGTCGGAACAGTCTTCTGAAGAAGAGAAGAAGGAATGGCGTCCAAAGAAGAAATCCGATGAGAAGGGTCCTACGGGTGATGCATGCATGGCTTTCTTCCTCCCATCGAAATTCATAGCTCCCCGACAATCAAGAAGTACGAGGAGGAGGTTTATTCGATTTCGATGAAAGCAAGTTTCAAGATCTAATGGCTCAAACTTATACTAACACGACAAGCAACTTTTGACAAGCCGGCCAAACATCGTCACTTGAAACCGCTTTTACGTGAAAGGATACGTCAATGGGAAGCCTCGACCAAGATGTTTGTTGATGGAGGAGCTGCTATCAATATAATGCCATATTCCACGTTTAGAAAGCTCGGGATGACGGATGAAGATTTGCTTAAAACCGACATGATCCTTAGAGACTTTGTTTGGCAATCCTTCCGACACTCGAGGAGTGTGCATGTTGAGTTGATGATTGGGTCTAAAACCCCACGATCACTACCTTCTTCGTCATTGACGGCAAGGGGGCATACAGTTTGCTTCTTGGGAGAGACCGGATTCATGCTAATTGTTTGTATTCCTTCAACCATGCACCAAATCCTTATTCAATGGATAGGGGATGACGTGGAGATCATACATGCCGACGATTCGGTAAGTGTGGTCGCTTGAGCCAGCTTACTTTGGGAATATGATGGTGTTGATTATTTCTCCGGCAAAATATGGAAAGAAGGTCCCGTTAATGTATTCTACAAGGATCAACAAATTGGATCCAAGCGGTCGGCTCGAACAGCAATTTTTGATGGATAACCCAATCGATGGCAACAAAGGAAAGTTGGGACACGGTTTTATGTCGGCCGACAAGTTAGAAGAGATAAATGTTGGCGATGATTCCAAATCAAGGCCGATGTACATTAGTGCAAATTTGAGTCCGAATATAGAGAACAATTAATAAATCTTCTTAAGGAGTTTAAAGATTGCTTTGCTTGGGATTATACAGAGATGCCTGGACTAGATCGTTCTATTGTTGAACATCGATTACCTATTAAGTCGGGGTATCGACCCTATAAACAACCTCCGAGGAAGATCTATAAAGAAGAGGTAATTGGCCGATGTGAAGAAGGAGATTGAAAGGCTATTGGAAGCAAACTTTATTCGGTCGTGCAGTACGCAGATTGGATTTCGAATATAGTTCTCGTTTACAAGAAGAATGGGAAGATGAGAGTTTGTATAGACTTTAGAGATCTTAACAAGGCCACTCCAATGGATGGGTATCCGATGCCAATTGCCGATTTGTTAGTAGACGCAAGCGGAATGGGTATGAAGTCATTAGTTTTATGGATGGTAATGTCTGGCTATAATCGGATCTTCATGGCAATAGAAGATATTTCAAAAACGGCTTTTAGATGCTCCGGCCACATTGGTTTATTTGAATGGATTGTAATGACGTTTGGATTGAAGAATGCCGGTGCAACTTATCAAAGAGCCATGAATTACATATTTCATGAGTTGATCGGCAAAATTGTGGAGATCTACATTGATGACGTAGTAATCAAATCTAAAGACTATGAGAGACACTTAGCTGATCTAAGAAGAACTTTGGAATGCACTAGAAAACATGGTTTGAAGATGAATCCAAACAAATGTGCTTTCGGAGTGTCAGCTGGTGAGTTCTTGGGATTCCTTATTCATAAAGGAGGAATTGAAGTTGGAAAAAAGAGCATGGAGGCAATAGATAAAGTTGTTCCCCAACTAATCTCACACGAAATTACAGTCCCCGCTTTCGGCAAGATCAATTTTGTAAGAAGGTTCATTTCCAATTTATCGAAAAAGAATCTTGCCCTTTTCTCCATTATTAAAGCTCAAGAGGAATCAAGAATTTGTATGGGGTGACGTGCAACAAAAGGCTTTTGATGAAATTAAAGAATACATGAAAGCACCACCAGTTTTGGTACCTCCACAACTTAACAAGTCTTTCAAGTTGTGCGTGGCGGCCGATACCCTAACGATAGGATCGGCCCTCATGCAAGAGTATGAAGGGAAGGAGCGAGTCATAGCTTATCTTAGCCGAAAAGTCTGTTAGACCCGAGACAAGATATTCGGCTATGGAAAAATTGTGCTTATGTGTGTATTACTCATGTACTAAGCTTCGGCATTATTTATTAAAAAGCCGAATGCGTGATTATTTCAAGTCATGATGTGATCAAGCATATGTTGTCAATGCCAATTTTAAATGGAAGAATTGGCAAATGGATTTTGGCTTTGTCGGAATTTGATTTAAAATACGAATCGGCAAAAAGCAAAGTGAAGGGTCAAATTATTGCTGATTTTATTACGCAACATCATGACCTTAGCACCGCATAGTAGGCATTGTACCTTGGACTCTATTTTTCGATGGTTCATCCTGCAAAGAAAGGTGGGGGGTGCTGGGCATTCTATTAGTTTCTCCACAGGGATTAACTTTTGAGTATGCTATTCCCATTGAATTTCATGTGACTAACAATCAAGCAGAGTATGAAGCATTGCTTAGAGGGCTTCGGCTTCTTGTAGAGATAAAAGCCGTTGTTTGTTGAAATCTTTGGAGATTCTGAAGCTGGTGATCAACCAGTTGATCGGCCAATATGAGTGCAAGAATGACGCGCTAAGAGAATACTATGAGGAATGTCGGAACTTTTAAAAGCTTTCGGTAGCAACCTTGCATCATATCCCTAGGGGGCACAATGAAGAAGCAAATAGATTGGCACAAACCGCTTCGATATCGTGAGAATCAAGAAATCTTCGCTATAGGTGAAAGTGTTCCGGATGCTTTGGGCAGGATCGATGACCGGAGATATGAAATCACCAAATATCCGAAGGATCCATCGCAAAAAGTTACCCGAAAAGCTCGTGTACAAAGCCCTTAAATTCGTCCTTCTCAATGATCACCTGTATTACAAATCTATAGATGGAGTATTGCTCAAGTGTCTAAGCCAAGAAGAGGCCAGAAAGGTGATGTATGAAGTGCACGAAGGATTATGCGGTGCACATCAGTCAGCTTACCGAATGAAGTGGATAATTCGGAGAACTGGTTATTTTTGGCCAACTATGCTGGAAGATTGCTTTGATTATTATAAAGGGTGTCATGATTGTCAAAAATTTGGCAATATTCAAAAGGCTCCAAAGATCTTTATGAACCCAATAATCAAACCTTGGCCATTTAGAGGATGGGGCATAGATTTAATTGGTCGATACATCCTCCTTCTAGCAAAGGACATAAGTTTGTGCTCTTGGCCACGGATTATTTTACCAAGTGGGTCGAAGCCATTCCTTTGAAGAAAGTCACATCGAAAAATATGATCGGTTTTGTTAAAGAGCATATAATTTATAGGTTTGGGATCCCTCAAACTATAACAACCGATCAAGGAACCCGCCATACTTCCTCGAATTTTGCGACTTTGCCAAGACATGGGGATCAAGCTGTATAATTCTTCTCCTTATTATGCACAAGCCAATGGGCAAGCGAGTAGCATCCAATAAGATTATGATCAAGATCATTCAAAAGAAGATTGATGAGAAACCGAAGAGATGGCATTCGGTTCTCAATGAAGCATTGTGGGCTTATCGGATGGCTTGTCATGGGTCAACTCGAGCATCTCCTTATGAATTGGTTTTACGGGCATCATGTCTTTGTCTTACCATGGGAATTGCAATCGGGTTCAAGAAGAGTTATGTTGCAAAAAGATTTGGAAAAAAGAAGATTATACAAATTTGATGATAGATGAATTGGAAGATTTACATTTTTTTTCGTCTCAAGGCATTGGAAAATATTAAGAAGAATAAAATACGTGTTGCCCGGTATTATAACAAGAAAGTTAGAGAAAAGCAATTCTTGGAAGGTGACCTGGTTTGGAAAACTATACCGCCCGATTGGATCGAAAAGACAGGGGCATTCGGCAAGTGGTCTCCGAATTGGGAAGGGCCCTTTCGGGTAGAAAAATGCGTGCCCGGCAATGCATATATTTTGAAGACTTTGTTTGGGGAAGAATTTACGGAGCTATCAACGGACGATATCTTAAGAAATATTACCCCAAGATCGGTTGGTTCGTAAAGAGAATTTGAATCAAACAAATTGTGAGATAACATCGCCTTTAGTGAAAAAATATGAAGTTGGTAAATAGCCGATATGATTAGTGTGTCGCCTTCGGTTCAAAATATAACCGAATGATCTTATGTTGATCTCAACATTCTGACCGGTTGGTTTATCGGAAAAGAGAAAGATGAGATCCTGAATGATACCGCTTTCGCTGACTCGTCAAATCGTTTTGTGGCGTAAGACTAAGATCTAATCGACTAAAGTGATGTCACCGCATTCGGGAAAATCACTCAAGAACTACTTCCGAATCGTAGAAGACACCGAAGACATTCATTTGGCAATCAACACGAGATCATAAACAAGACACATTCTCGAGAAGATGATTTCATTATTCACGATCAATCCCTAGTTACAAACTACTCCTCGAACAACTTATTAAGAACAGATTGGGGATTGGTGGATTCGGCAAGGGCAAAGAGCATGGTCCCCGTGAGCTCAATTTGCTCCCGATGTCCTCCACCTCGTAAGGATGACCTCCCCGCAAAGCCAACGGCTTGAAAAGAATAGTCCTCATTGGTGCGAGAGGACATCGCCGCCGAGCCGAGGGACACGCCAAGGTGGATACCTTGGATGACGGCCTCTCGACAACACGGCCATCCATGGCATCCGGCGTGCCTCGTGAGTTTCTCCCGGGCATTCACCTTGTCGGCCGCCTGGTCGCCTTTGCCTTCAACCGATCGTTTCTCCGCAGAGAGAGTGCCGAAAAGATGAAAAGTTAATCAAGACAACGAAGAGGATTGAGAGAAAAAGGAAATCTATGTGAGGATGCCGAACTGCTGATGGCATCGCAAGCGCTTTGCGCTGATCCTCCCATTCGACTTGTGCAATGCCGAATCGCTTGGAGACGCCGCCCGGCCTCGGTCCGGGCTTCATCCCTTTCCTTGCGAACCAGAGCGCCTCATGAATGTACAAAGGGTCTCGCCCTCCGGTTCCGCCTTTACCCCAAGGGTTGGCGTTGTATGAGTTGTCGGACTCGAGAAAGAGCTCGACGAACTCGAGGAGCCGGAGACGCACACCCGGTTGGCTGGAGGTGCCCGGTTGAGTCACCACCATTAGGGGCAGCAGATGGTATTGCCCCGATGACTCGCGGCCTCGAGGAAGAGGAAGAACCGAAGGGTTAGAAGATGAACAAAGAGCAAGAACACACGAAGATGGCGATTGATTTACCCATGGCGCTGTTTGCCATGCCGCGCCCTCGCTCCCTCTCTTCTCCCTCCGCAGGGCGCTTCCCATGGTCACCGGCGCCGACATTGGTGATTTGGAGGTGGGGTTTTCTTCCTAAAGGTTTCGGCGAGAAGATGAGAAGATGATGATGAATGCTAACCGGCGATGGTGGTGGAAGTCGGAAGAGGGCTTTATTTATAGGCCAAAATGGAGTTCGTGGCGCACGACTCGGAGTATACCAAACGACAAAGTAGGGTTTACTTCTCTTTGGGCGTTCGGACCGGCCAAGCTCGGCTAAATCGAAAAGCGACGGTTGGAAGAATCGGCTAATCCTCCGATCGGAAGTCCGAATGATGGCCGTCTGCCTATTCTTGGAAGCTTAAAAACATTCGGCTATGTCATCGGTCGACAAGAATGGAAAAGACCAAAGCACAATAAGGAATACAATTGTTTAAAAATCACGATTGTGTTACAAGCCGAATGTTTTACTCATTTAAGAACAGTTTGATTGCGCGTCTATGACATCATCTCTAATTCGGCCGACTTCTTCTAGCACCTTCTTGTCATCATCCTCGAAACTCGGATTACGGGTAAGCCTGGTTTTGATCTGCCGATGCTCCTTGATAACAGATGATATCTTTGTTTTGGCCGCATCTATAGAGTTCGGCAAGGTGGCAATTTTATCTTTGTGAGATTGGATTCTCACATTCAATTGAGCTTCCAACCTGGCCTTTTCCTCCTCCATGGCTACCAGTTCAGGTTCGAGTTACCAAAGACCGCTTAGCAGCTTTGGATCCGAGAGTGCGCTTCTTTAACTTGATGCTTTTTCGCCGATTATCATTCTGCGGCAGAGCGGCTCTAGAGGCTATGTTCTGTTTGCTCTCCCGACCTTGCCAAGGTGATCATCAAGATGAGTTGCGCATTCTAGAGAGACCTTGAGAGTTGGAGGGATATCTTGGTCAATAAGCTCAACCAGTTCTCTTATCCGGGTCCGCATCTTGAACAAGAGCATTTATATCTTTGGCCAGTAAGAGGGATATCTCCTTTAGCCGAGCTTGGTTCTCTTTGCTGATAACCTCTGTTGAGAAGTAGCCTCTTCACCACCCTCATTAATGTATCTTCAATGATGAAAAGAGTAGGCGTGATCGGCTTAGCATCATCCTTTAAAGAAGGAGAACCATTAGCCGATTGATCGGAATTATTTGAGGGATCAATAAAATAAAGTATTACCTTTTGTGTAGAAGCCTCTTCAAAGCCATTCCTGTCCTGGCTTGATTGAGGGCTTAGCTGGATGCCCGCAGAAGATGAACTTGAAGCCCGATGAGGGAAGATCCTTCATTTATGTCATCCAAGATGTCATCCGAAAATAAGTAATGAGATGCAAAGTGCGAAAATAAACCTTGGCGTAAGAAAGAAAGAAAATATGTAGAAAACATTATTACCAATATGACCAATAGCCTCATGAATTTCTTCACTATCAATAGAAGCATGAGGAGGAGATTTTTCTCGCCATTTTATCCAAGGAATGATCTGCTTCTCAGTATTAAGTAGCAAAATAAGTTCATTTGGTGCAAAGAAAGAAGCACCGCTAAGAAGGTAGGCACCCGATGGCCGCCAGTAGTCTCTTGAATTTCTCTCATCTTCTCTTGGGATTTCAACATCTTCGGTGCCCGAGAAGATGTTTGATAATCTCAACACATTGGCTGATTTTGAAGGCCGACACATGGGTCAAGGAAAATATATAATAAAGTAAAATAAGCCCCATCATGGTTCGGAACAAAACGACCAAGAATATACCTTTGGGAGAGAGCTTAGCCTTCTTGGATCTTGTTCTTTCTCAGGCACATTAACATCTCTACTTGATCCATAACAGCTTTCCTCTTGCCTTCTCCTTCGAAGAAGGCCGCACCCCGCAGCTACCGGTGTTTTCATGAGGTTGCCGGGGGATGGAGCATTAAAACATAAAGGAGGGGATGGGTCCGGCTTTGGTAATATTGGACTACTTGTGAAGGAGGGGTAGGCTCGGAATCACTCGCAAAAAAGCAAGACAATCCCGAAATTTAAAAACAAAGTCGGGAAAAAAGGTAATTGTGAGTATGAAGAAAGTTACCTCACCGGTCGAGGAATCAAATTGAGCATACAAATCTTGACACAAAGGGTGCACTGATATGTTAAAAATATGGGCATGCCACTCTTGCCACCAAGAGGAAAACAAAGGATGAGCGGCTTCTATTAATCCCAAAGGTAAGGGCATGAATTCTCCGAGATCCCATCCAAGCTCAAAACCCTTTTGGCCTCCATTTCATCTCTATTTTCTCTCTGGGCCTTATGATGGTTGAGAAAAAATAGTCTTGGGGGTAGTTGCCCCAATTGCACGACAAACATGTTTGGGTTATAAAATTCATAGGAAGGATTCAGCAACCTCCCCATGATGAAACTTCTGGCGGCAAGACACAGGCTTAATAGAAAGAATTGAAGCATCTTTGTAGCAACCCCTCGGCGGAAAGAGACTCATACCGAATTGCAAAGCGAGTCAAAGTGTCACTTTTACTATAAAGGGAGCCATATCACATGATTGAAGCCCTTAAAGAATAGCTTGAATAGATGGCCAAGATATATCAATGGTGATGG